>CM038795.1:245606101-245891368 GCA_021764765.1 Vicia sativa
CACCATTTTCCAACCATTTCTACCGCGTTTCATCATTGTGTTCTTTGACGATATTCTCATATATAGCACCAACTACCAAAACCATCTGCAACACATGGAACATAATTTTTAGATACTTCAAGCAGAACAATTATTTCTCTAACAATCAAAGTGTTTGTTTGCTCAGCATCAAATAAAAAACTTGCGCCACATTGTGTCAACACGCAGGGTTGAACCTGTGCATGATAAAATTGTCACAATACAACAATGGCTAATTCCAAAGAACCTCAAGGCTCTTTGCGGGTTTTTGGGTCTAACATGATTTTATCGTTGCTTCATGTAAGGATATACATCCATTGATGCCCCATTAACCCAGTTGCTCAAGAAATATAAATTTGGGTGGTTTTCCGTAGCACAACATGCATTTGATGCACTTGAAGAAACGGTTAGTACATCACATGTACTCATTATGCTGAACTTCTTCATACCATTCACAGTTGAAACTGATGCCTTGGGGGTAGGCACGAGAGTTGTTTTATACTATAAAATTACCCCATTTGTTTCTTTAGCAAACCTTTTTCTTCCAAATTAATGTTTGCAACCACGTATATGTGTGAACTATTTGCAATAACTATCGTAGTCAAGAAGTGGCATCAATTTTTCGTGGTCATCCTTTTATTATCCTCACGAATCATTGTAGTATAAAGGAGCTTATGTCACAAGTCATACAGACCCATTAGAAACAAATGTATTTATTGCACTTGATTGGGTAAGTTTACTCCATTCAATATCGCACAGGAATATCGAACGTCATAGTGGATGCATTTTCTCGTATTTATGAAGCTACAAATGCATAATTTCTCTTGCTCACATTAACTATAAATGCACTTTCTCGTGTTTATTTATGTGTTGCAAGGAAGCCAATAATCTTGCAGTGTTTTATCTCATCACTTTGTTTGGAAAGTTGGAAGTACATGGGCAAGAACTCACTTGTTTGGATAAACATGAAAAGAAGCTTGAGAAAAGGAAGAAAAGGGAGAAAGACACTAACAAGGAGGAAGGAACGAAGTCTAAAGCTCTTAGGGCTTCCAGTTCAAGATCCTCAAAGGATGAACACACTAATGATCGTGATTCTTGTGAGAAAAGATTCGGATGATGAATAAATGAGATTATTTGTAAGGATATACAGTCGATACATTCAGAAGAATAATGTCCAAAACTTCATGAAAAATCTTGGGAAATTTAGAAGACAGTCTACGTCCTCCAAAGATGAAGACAACAAAAGGGATAAAGCAAAACGTATGTGCTATGAATGCGGAAAACCGAGTCATTTTAGACCGGATTGTCCATCTCTTGCTAAAAAGAAAGGAAATGGCCAATGAAACAACTCTAGGAATTTTAGAGAAACCTATGTTTCTTGGGATATCGATAGTGGTGCCTCAAGTAATGAAAGCTCAAGTGATAGTGACTAGGATGCAAATTATTATTTCATGGATAATGAATCTTAAAGCAAGAAAAAGAATGTAAATCATTCTAAATATTATAACTTTGATAAGTTGTCTTTTATGGAATTGAAAAATATTTTTGATAATTTACAAAAAGAAGCATTACATGCTTATAAGAAATTAGCTTCCAATGAAACGTTTTTACATACTTGAAATCAAAGGTTGAAGAAACCAATAAGCAATTTGATGCATTAAAGCGATCTATTGTAGATAGTCAAAATCATAAAAAGGAGGATGAGGAACTATGTCGGTTTGGTTGTGAAACTTATCAAATTTGACAACAAGAGGTGAGTACTCTTGAAATCAAAGTGGACAAGACATCTCAACCTTGTGTTAATTTTTCTATTTCAAAGGTTGAAAAGCCCTAATGAAAGTATAATTTGAGTAAGAAGGGTTCAAATGGAAAAAGTAATTTTCATCATAGGTTGTTGTGTCACTATTACTTTGCATTTTCGAAATCTAAAAGTACTTTTGAAATTTTATATGGTGCATTAGAAAGTTAGGTGGTGCATTAAGAAATTCCCTATATTTTAAATTGGGGAATACCCATGAGTCAATGACTAACATTATTAATAATGATATGAACTAACCAATTGGTTTTTTTTAAAAATACATTATAAAATATACAAATATTGCCCATGAAGCATTATTTAGACAAAAAAAACCTAAAAATGACATCGACATTGACATATTAAAATAGTTAAAATACAAAATTGAATATAACCACATTGGTCATTGTCGTATTAGACACTTACATGTGTCAAACAACGAACATGTTTATGTTAAAAAAAACCAGTGCCGTGAAACAGACGTGAATAGAATTTTAAATTGAGAGAAAAGAAAAATAATTAAGAAAAAACTAAGACTAAAGTTTAAATATTTCATGGACTTGAGAGCATACGAGTAAAAAAGTAAATAAATAAACATCTTCCAACAACTTTTTTCCAAAAAATCATTTATAATTTATAGGCAAGTTTGCCCATTTCTTTCATATTCTAAATTTGTTTTTTCTCCAAAAATGAGTCACATAGTATTAAAATATTTCATTTGACACAAATAATTGTTGAAAACCAATGTAAAATATAACAATAAAAAACTATTAGGTTAATAAAATTACAAAAATTCACACAACATGTAAAGTTTACACATTATTTTAATTAAAACATGTTTAATATTAATAATTTTAAAAAATATTAATTATCAACTTTAGTGAATGCCATATTCTACTCTTCTTTAAGTATGTATTTAATAAATTATGTATTTTATTTCATTTTTAACAATAAATTCCATCTCTTTTGTTTATTTTCATATTGAATAACACGTGCCAGATATTCATTGATTGTTGTTTCTAAGGATGATGTCTTAAGTATTCTTTCATCTAAGAATTTATCCAAATCCAAATAAATAGGTATTAGGAAAATACTTACATTAATACACATATACACTATTACAAAATGCGTAAACATCAACCCCATAGTCACCACGGTTCTTCCTTACACTGTGGTAACATCTCTAAACTAAGGCAATTCCATATTATTTTTGTTTTTTGATTTAAAATTAATTGACTATAACAACGGTTGATGAGCCAACCATGGTGAAATTGTGAAGTTTTCATGAGTTCGAACCTCTACGTCATCATATATATTATTCCATTAATATTAAAACATGCATTATTTATTTATTTATTTATTTATAAATAAATAAATTAAATGATTATGACTATGGTTGGTTCGTTCCACCATTGTGATATAATGTGTTTTTATTTAAAAAATTTAAATATAAATTAAACTCTGGTGTTTCTTTATAAAAAAATTACAATGAAAGTAATATATCATAACAGTTTCTGATTATGACCGTGGTGGTATCTTTATAATATTATACCTTCCTAGTTAGCTTGTCTCTTTAGTATAATTATTTCCATTGAAAAAAGAAACTAGATAAAACAATACACGGTTTCAACCCTAAACCCTAACGTTCAATAATGTGAAACAATACACAATTTCAACCAAAACACCATCGTTCACCCTATCTTGTTTCTTCAGTATCCATTCTTCACTGTATATTTATCATTTTCGTCATCATCGACAAGGTTGACAAGACCATCATGATTGTCAAGGTAGAAAGAATAGTACACTAATAAAGTTTTCACTGTCAAGAAGGCAACCACAACATTGTCGTTGTTGTAAGGAAGGAAGACAACACCAACACCAACAACAACTTAATTTACTTAGTCATCACGTTTAAGGTACATAAATATTTTTCCCATGCATCTACAGTAAACTTCATTTTCCATTGTTGTTGTTGTTTATTTTCTTATTGTTCATGTTATTGTTGTTTTTCAACATAGATGTCACAAAGAGAGGAAACCCTGTCGAGTTCTTCATAAGATTGTAGCGAAGAAACTCAAACAAATCAGATTTGTGTGACTGAAACTCAATCGAAACGATTGCAAAGAGGTGTCACAATGAAACCCTAATTCGCAACAGTTTGCAACTCATTAGGTCAAAAAATTCCGATAGAGTTTGATTCGTTCTACAGAGTAGTTGATTGTGAACATTACTCTACTTTCAAGAGTTATGTTGCGTTCCTAATCGAGTAAACCTAAAGGGAATCTATAAAATCAATCATCTTGGTTAGAAAACCAAGTGAGAAGAGGGGTAGAATCAAGCAAAGTGCTTTGGCAAAAGCACACAAACTAGCACCAACAAGTGCTGAGAAAAAGAAAAGAAGAAGAAGATGATGAGGTGGAATCAAATGAGTGATGTTCATACAAAGTGTCATGTGAAGTGAGGTCAGTAGACACAACATTCAAATTGTGCATATATAATACTAACACGAAAAATTAGTTAAGAACTTGACCTAGAATGCAACTAGAAGTCGAATGAAACATGGTTAATGCATGAAGGGAAAAGAATAAACCTCATAGAATTAAAAGACATGGAAGGCAGTAGCTAGCATGGTAAGAATACATTATCATCATATACATAATTATCATGGAGATTCACAAACAAAATAAACTAAGCGAGCCTAAGTACGCATCTAGAAGTGTGTGAGGAAATGTACAAAAATATGCAATTGTGAACATGCCTTGTGGTGTCATTTTTGAGTGAAGTCAGTGATGGAAACATAGATATTACCTTCATGTTAGACACAAACAATGTGTTGGTTAAAGAAGGAAGAAGTATGGTTATGGATGTGGATCAATTGGAAATGTCTTTGAAGAAGGTATTTGAAGAGTTGAAGAGGGCTGATTTATTGAAGGGAGTTCATGATCATTGTCTGATTTGTCAAGTCAATCTAGAACACTGTGCAGAATTCAAAAAGTATCTACAAGTATTAATGTGTCAGCATTTGATTCAGTTTAGTCGAGCTCATACTGAGGTTGAAGTAGATGTGGTGGTTCCGCTCATCAACAACAGGAGACTTCATATATCTCCGACGGTCCCTATCCAGAAGAAGGACTTGAACCAGGATCCCGGTGGACGCTTGTGTTTGATGGTGCATCCAATGCATTAGTTCATGGAATCGGGGCAATCATTACTTCTCCAACAGGATTTCATATTCCCTTCACTGCCAGAATTTCTTTCGACTGTACCAACAACATGGCAGAATATGAAGCTTGCATCTTTGGGATTGAAGCAGCCATTGATTTAAGGATCAAAATCCTTGAAGTTTATGGGGATTCAACACTCATCATTTTCCAGGTCAAAGGAGAGTGGGAAACTCGTAATGGAAAGTTAATCCCGTATAGAGATCATGTCTTGAAGCTGATACCGTATTTTGATGAGATCACTTTCCATTATATTCCCAGGGAGGAAAATCAGTTAGCTGATGCTTTGGCCACTTTATCTTCAAAGTTCAAGGTCAAGTGGGCTAATGAAGCGCCTTCTATCACTATCGAGCGTCTAGACGAACCTGGTTATTGTATAAAGATTGATGGAGAAACTGATGGTAAACCCTGGTTCTATTATATCAAGCAATACATAGAAAAAGGCGAGTACCCAGAAGAGGCATCTATCACTGATAAGAAGACTTTGAGGAAGTTGTCTGCTAACTTTTTCTTGAGTAGTGGGGTGCTGGTGCTGTACAAGCAGAATTTTGATTTGGTCTTGCTCAGATGTGTGGATAGACACGAAGCAGATCAACTTATCAAAGAAATTCATGAAGGTTCTTTTGGTGTTCACGCAAATGGGCATGCAATGGCGAAAAAGATTCTTAGGGCTGGTTATTACTGGAGGACCATGGAAACATACTGTGTTTTCTATGCAATGAGATGTCACAAGTGTCAAATTCATGCTGATAAGATGCACGTGCCACCGTCACCTCTGAATGTTTTGACTTCTCCATGGCCGTTCGCTATGTGGGGAATAGATATGATTGGAATGATTCAGCCGAAAGCTTCTAATGGACATCGCTTCATATTGGTTGCCGTAGACTATTTCACCAAGTGGGTTGAGGCTGCTTCATATGCGAATGTGACACGACAAGTAGTTACCCGGTTTATCAAAAATAATATAATTTGTCGCTATGGTACTCCTAGCAAGATTATTACTGACAATAGGACAAATCTGAACAACAAGATGATGAAGGAATTGTGCGACACCTTCAAGATCGAGCATCACAACTCGTCTCCCTACAGACCGAAGATGAATGGCGTTGTTGAAGCAGCTAACAAGAATATTAAGAAGATCCTTCAAAAGATGGTGAAGACGTATAAGGATTGGCATGAGATGTTGCCTTTCGCTTTGCACGGGTACAGAACATCTATTCGCACTTCGACAGGAGCAACACCTTACTCCCTCGTCTACGGTATGGAGGCGGTACTTCCTATAGAAGTTGAGATTCCTTCCCTCAGAGTTCTAATGGAAACGGAGTTAGAGGAAGCATAATGGGTCCAGAATAGGTATGACCAGCTCAACCTGATTGAAGAAAAGAGGTTGACAGCAATTTGTCATGACCAACTTTACCAGAAAAGAATCAAGAGGGCTTTTGATAAGAAGGTACGTCCCTGCGAGTTCAAACTGGGCGAATTGGTGCTAAAGAGGAAAATCTCTCCACACAGGGACCCTTGTGGGAAATGGGTGCCAAACTATGAAGGGCCATACGTGGTAAAGAAGGTTTTCTCAGGAGGAGCTCTTATTCTCACCAACATGGACGGAGAAGATTTGGCACATGCTATCAACTCAGACGCGGTCAAGAATTATTATGTCTAAAAAAAGAAGAGGAAAAATTAAGCCCGGTAAGCTGAAAACCCAAAAGGGCGACTTAAGCAAAAAACAGTAAATGTCCCGATGAACCATATTTGAATAGAAGATGGTTCACGCAAAAGTTAGAGAATGTGTCAAGACATAATGTTGCAGTGTGCATTTCCGTGTCACAACAGAAGCTAAGATGGAAGGGATCAATTCAACCACCATCTTCAGAAGTGAAGTGATGAAGAATAGCAGTCAGGAGGGAGAATAACATGTTTATGGTTCAATGAAGTTCAGTTTCAATTTTGTTGTTGTTTTAAGAAAATGTGCATAAACTTACTCTTTCCTGTATGTTCCTCTTAAAGGAATGTGCATCTTTATGTATAAATTCTTTATGATTGAGTTGTTCCTCTCATATGTTGAATAAAAGAATTGTTCAGTTGAACTTTGTTTCTTTTCCTACTTTTTTATCTTTTCTGCATGTTTAGCTTAATGTCGCTGCTGTTTTAGATAAAAATTAAAATCATTAAAAATGGTGAAACAATAAAGCGTTTGAAACTTGAAATCATTTTGATCTACGGAATATCGGGGAATGATTGACTTTCTAAGTATTGCGTCTGTTTCTCTGAATTGGAAGTACCTTCGTACTCATCATGGTGTTTATAAGGAATCAAATGTTATCTTCCCTTTGAGAGACTCATGTGGTAGCAATCGTGGTTTGATTATGGTCGTTACTCTTCGTTCGATTTCTGGTGGTGTCGGGAATTCAGTTTAATAAACCAATACATTAACCAGTATATTCATTCATTCATTCATTCATTCATGTCATATCATAGTATATTCATGCATAAACCTCCGCCAGAATCTGGGATCTGTTAAGAATAAAGTCGAACGCAAGCGTCGAAGACTATTTCTCAAATGACAATTTAGTTTTTCTCACTAGTGCAAGTTGAACGCTTAGTGGAAAGATAAATTGGCAGCGGTGTCAACTCTCAAGTTAAGTCTCTTCCCCAGAGAAGTGATTGATCATCCCTAGTGAATTATTGTGTCAACGGGATTTTCCACTTGGGTTTCCCCAGTGACGTTTTCTTTTCTGAACAGTATCAGAAATTCATCTTTACTACCCTTCGCATTTAAACATTAAAAGGACATCATGCATATCATACTCATGCATTTAGCTTCGGCTACTTGTATGGGCTCAACAATTGATGGTTTCTCCAATCGAGATTTCTTCCCCAACGAAACAATTGTCTTTCGATGGACTCTAATGTCAGCAAAATTATCTACCGGGAATCCCCAGTGCTGTTTTCCACACGGTTTTCCTATAAAGTTTCCCCAACGAAACTTAATTTACTCCCAAGTGCGTCTCCTTCAGAAAGGATTACTACAACATTATTCAGGGTATTTTCCAAGGTTCCTTCAGACAAGAATCTTCTCAGCAAATTCTAGTGGCAGTGACTTCTGCAATTTTGTTTCTCTGAGCTGTTCTCAGAAAACTACATTGAACTTCTGGTGTGTTTAATTCCTCAGTGAGTCCTTAACTACTCAACAGATGAATATCCACCAGGTAGGATGTTCATTCAATCTCAGGATATTTCTCCAACCCAGAAGTTGATACACATATCCACTTGCTGCAATGTATTGTCGGTACGATGCCAACAAATTAAAGCTCATTACCATAGAATTTTTTCAACCATAGGCGTTGAATCTAATTATTCTATCCCCGGTAAGGCTATCTGCATACAAATTGAAGATTTTGTCAGCTAAAAAGTTGGTCAACATGTCTGTACATATTCATTAAATCTCTCATCAGCAGAAATGTCAGAAACAAAGATTTACCGACTTCATAAACATTTATATCACACTAGTGTGTTGGATATTGATTTGGTTATCCCCATAGAAGTGTATTCTCGGGTGCAATACTGAATTGGTTCTGCTGGTAACTCAGAAGTTACATGGTCAAGACATTCAGCATGACGTGGCTCCTCGCAACTTCGTGCACAACAATTCTGATATTGTTCTAGCCATATGTCTTCGTTAAGGTTTGCAGGTATTCCTTAATTCTTCGGGGTTTTTTGACAAATTCTCGATCATTATCTTCATTAAAGTTTGCGGGTATTCTTTAACTCTTTGAGATCTTCAGACAATTTCTCAAATCAAATCTTCTTTGGGATCTTCAAATAATTTCTCAATTATCTTCTTCGGGATTTTCTAACAAATTCTCGATCATACCTTCGTTATGGCCTGCGAGTATTCGTTAACTCTCTGGAATTTTCTGACAAGGTCTCAATAATATCGAATCCTTAATTTATCTTATTTCTTTTCGCTTGAGAAGTTCAGTTTCCTTCTCATGGCATTTTCGTTGAGACATCCTGTGATGGCTTAATCTATTATATTTCTTTTCACTTAAGAAGTGCGGTTCGCTTCTCATAGAGTTTTCATTAAAACTTGTTGTTTATTGCTCATTTCGGTTACTCGGTTATACCCAGTGATGTGTTAAAGCATTCTGTTGATGCTTAACAAGTTTTTTTCTCAAGTGTTTCATCTGTGGTTCTTCAGTCAAGATAGCTTATCTGGTTTTGGTATCCTGCGTCAGGAAAATTTTTGGGGTTCTTTTAGTATTCAATCCTCTTCTACCTAGAACGTTCGAAAGCTGTCGCTTTTTCTCACTTATCAGGTTGAAGATGATTGAATAGTGGCAACTGTCGCACCCCAAAATTTTCCCTCTTCATTTCATTTCAATGGCTTATTTTCATCATAGATATTCATTCGCTGTGATGGGATAAAGGATTCTGAATTTGCAAGTATGTCGAACCGAATCTCATTTTCTCTTATCCAATGGGTCCCGTGCATGGGTTTTGGTTTGCAGAGGCGTGTGACGTTTTTTTTCTTGGCAAAATCCTTAAAGCATTATAATCATGAAAGATTTCCTTCTTTGATTCCACTCTTGTCTTTTTGAGGTATCTTTGAAAGCAAGATATCATTGAAGAGATTTTTTTGGGTTTCTAAGAGAATTATTCTGAATTCATTGGAGGGAAAAATGTTTGTTTTAAAAAAAGGGGTTATGAGCGCTATTTTTTGTTCATGGAAGTTAATTTGAATTTGATTCATAATTATGGTTCAATTGGTATTCATTCAAGTACTAATCAAGGAACGATTCAAGTTTATTCAACATGGCAAGATTCGCATAAGATGTAGATAATTTCTTTCAAATGTTTCTTTCAAGATTCGTTTTTACAAGCACTTGGCAAAGGATGTTAACTTAATACCATACAAGGTCTACAAGTTTTGGAGCCAAGATGAATTTCAAATCTTGTATTACATCCAAGTTACAAAATATTACAAAGGTTCAAGTCCTATATCTAATACTACAAGTGTTTTAAGAATTGTCCCAAGAACTTGAATTGATCTTTGTCCTCTTTCAAACTCCAAATGGCCACGGTTTCAATGCTTGCTTCAAGGCATCCATTTTGTTCCTCCAAGCATCAAACATTACATGAAATCAAAGGAAAAAATTGTGTTAGTACTAAACCATAAACATAACAAGGAATTTTTTTTCACAAGAGTTCTTAAGTACAATCTCATCATTAGGGAATTCTTGCAAGAATCAGGTTTAAAGAGTTTTAAATCATACCAAGCCTCATAATCTAATTTCAAGATTAATCATTGGCTGAAAGGAAGCTTCATTTGCAAATCAAAAAGGAGTTTGGTTTACAAATAAAGCTATAACTCAGTTTCCATCATGGTTATATTGCGGCAAGCACAAGTTAAAAGTTTTCAACCCAAAAGCATTATAGTTATCAGCACAGCAATACGGTAGAGTGTAGCAGAGCAGACAAGCCAAAAATATCAAGGCAACCAGCCTAATTGAAAAAGCAACAGTAGGTTTATGGCCAAAAGTAGCAGAACAAGCAACACAGGCAACAGAACAGCAGAGCTGGCATCAGAAAAAAGCAAAATATTAGTTCCAAAGACAATTCAAACCTAGTTTTACCAAGAGATAAAGAAGCAGCAGATATAGGAATAAAAAACTCATAAGCAACAGAAGCAAAACCACATCCAAGCAAGCCTTTGTTCCAAAATCACAAAAACCAGAAACAGATATCCATCTCAAAACCACAAACAGCAAGCTGTTGTTCAATATCAACAACTCAGAACCATCATCATCAAGACCAAACCTTATAGTACATCGTAGAAGTTTTCACAAGGGATTCATCAAAATCCGTTATAATATAGCGCACCTATTTTGCAACACTAACTAGCATCGTGACAGAAGTCATGTTTAAACATACCTTAGCATCAACGCTTGAAGAAACCATTATATTCAGTTGATGCGAAAAAGCTTTACCAGTAAAGTTCTTAAAGTGACCCTTCAATTTAGATACACACTAAAAGGAAAAGAGGTTCAAATCATTATAAACATTATTAATAAAATTATCTAAATATAAAATTTGAAACTCCTTAATTTATAAGTTATTTACCTCATCGGACTTAACATAAAAAATATGAATCTCTACGTTTTCCATTCCAACTGCGACCATGTTATTGTCTTGAGGATTAAATGCAAGAAATGTTGTGGCTGGTGGAGAGTGAACAGTTGCAAAGCTTCTTATAATCTCCATGCTTCTAGCTATAATAACATTTACTCTACCCTATAATATATAAATAACAAAATGAATCAACTAAACACATAACACATAACTATATGATAAACCAAAGGTGCCTTAATCACGCTGCCGAGTTAAAGCAGATACAAACCTTTGATCAGTAGCATCAACAACCCTCATGGATTTCAAACCGTATGCGTTAGCAAGAATTTTAATACCGCCATCTGCCATACTAACAAAAAGGCATCAACAATTTCAAATAGTTTTCACAAAATATGCATCCACAATAAAAGCTGCAAGAATTTGATGTCAATCGGATGAACAACATCCACACTATAAAGAGGGGTAAATAAAAAATATGTAACCTGGATATTTTCCTTCGAGCGAGGAAGAAGCGAACAAACAGGTGCTTCAGGACCTTCAAAGCAATGGATCTTATGTCCATCCAAATCCCATACCTGTATTTGTCATTCTTCCAATATTAATAACTATAAATTCAAATATCTATAGATACAATCTATTATAGACTCGAAACTCTTCCGTCACCTTATTTAATTTATCATCTCTACAACTTACAATGCATAGCTGATTTTCCGAATATGTAAAAGCTATGTCATTAACAGCACCATCATGAGAATCAATCTATAATAACGAAACAAATATGTTAATAGTGATGAATTAATTGTCTGAGATTTTTTACTATATTAGTTTCATATCAAAATTTGATATGAAAATACCTCCAATTACTGTTGTAGGCCATTGGGATCTTGGTAGGACTACAAATGAAACAAATGTTTGGCAAAAGCAACCCCTGAAAAGAAAATAACTACGTTACAAACTACTAATCAAGCAACAAAGTAGAAAAAACTTATCACAACATTTTCCAACAAAACTTGCACCCGGGCTCCATAACACACAATTGACTGACATAATCACTTCTCAAAAACTCACAGCATGTGCAAAACATAATTTAATACATGACATAATATATGTTGTTATTATATTATTAAATTTAATATTTGTTAAGCGATGCTTCAAAAAAATATGTGTGAATTGTGATCCATGAGCAATTACACAGTTGAGTAATTGAATATAAACCTGAAATTAGACTGAACAATTAGAAAGTTTCCATATTTTGAAAGGTATAGTTATCATCATTTCTCTATGTTCAAAAACAAGAATTCTTATTGAATATTTCACAACAATCTTGTGAATATTATAAGATACAAGGAAGAACGTATAGATAGGAAGAAAAGACATAGCAGTGAGAAGGTATTGGTGATGGCAGAAGTGATGTTTTGGGGCCCCAAAAAGCAACAACATTGGAAACGTAACATTTTTGAAAAAGATAAAAGATGCATTTATGCTTTGGTTGTAATTGGATGAGATGCAATGTTATTCAACCATTTTGACTCACTAACCAAAACAAGAAGCACAAAAATATGTAACAATTGGTTCCTAATGACAATTAGTTAGAAAAAACAATTTTAAGATCAAAATTGTCCCTCAAATGATGGAATACTTAGATCTAAGCAACGGGTATTAAAGGATTAACAAGGGGTTATCCTTTTCTAATATTATAGATTTAATGAAAATTTTTAATTAAAATAACTTATTTATAAAATGACCAGGATAATAAAAAATAATAAATAAAGTGTCGCTTATACATCATTTTTTGGACCAAAATTGACTATGAGAGACCAAAACTATTTAAAAATATAATAGGAAAACTGATTTTGTGAACTTGGCGGGGGTCCAAAACTGTAATTTAACTTTATATAAAACAACAATTTATTTACTATAAGTACATATAATTAAAATGATGATGACTTCATAAAAACTAACCTTTGATATTTATTAGTAAAAATACATGAAACTCAAATAAAATTAATCCACCAATTTTTTGTATAATAATTGAAAATAATTACCTTCTAAAGAATAGAAACTTATTCTTGCATGATATTCCAGGAACAATTTAACTCCTAAAAAGAATGTAGCATATGAACTATTCCTAAAAATAATTTTTTTTATTCAATCAAAAATTAAAATGATATTATCTTCCCTAACATAAGAGAGAACCAATATTCTTTTCAGCGGTTATTTTTAATTAATAAAAATACATGAAATTTAAGTGAAGATACAAATTTATTCACCAAATTTCAGTATAATAAACTAAAAAAAATTACCTTGTGAAGAACAAGAAATGAACTCTTGCATAATATGTTTGGAAAAACTTAAATCCTGAAAAGAAAAATGCATAGAAATTATACCTTAAAATAATAGTTTTTTATTCAATCAAAATTAAAATAATTTTTTACCTTCTCTAACATAACACAAAACTAAATATTCTTTAATCAAGGAAATCACGGCCGAAAAAAGGTTAATGTTGAACACTATGAAACCCATAATAAAATTTGCAGGGATGTATAAGTAGACTATAATAATATATATTTGATCAAGCCTGAAATAATATCCCATGATCTGAATTCCTTTACTTCGATCTTAGATCTATTTAAGATAACAAAACACAAGAAAACAATAATTAGAAAAATAAGCCAACAAATAATTTATGTAATCAATTAATAAACCTATAAAATATCAATGTGATTAAAATGAAATTGCAATTGATGTGTCCTTCTTATCGCGTGATATATACATAATTCAATTACACAAGTAGATACCTGTGGAAACATATTATATCTGAATGGATGATAGATAAATTGGTGGTGAAAGGCGTCTCTGACAACTCTATTCAAACAAAATAAAGAGCATCCGAGTCGGGAGAAGTGTAGCTTTGAAAATCGGCGCCGATGCTTGCTAGTCTTGTCACAGTGAATGAACCCATATATTTATACCCAATTATTAGGGTTCGGTTGGTGTTAGGTTAATTCGTTTATTTTTTAAAATATTAAAATTTATAATATTAACAAGAAAAAAAGAAAGAAAACAACAATTGAATGCAAAAGTCCAATGATTTTATTGAATGAAAATATGCAAATGACAGATAATAACCCTCACAAACGAGCCATGATGCCCCGGGCAAGGCACTAAGCTTTAGAGTTTATTGTTCAAACATAAAAAATACGAAAAGCAAAACAAAACAAGAGCAATTACTCCTGTCTAAATGAGATTGGTACAACGTCTTCAGTCTTCCAATTCCTGAGTCCGTTGTCGGGAGTTGGAAAGATCCACTTGCTGATGTCGAAGTCGTTGTTGTCGTCTTCTATAGCGTGGATTCCACTCTGACTGATGCGGAAAGGAAGTTGGCCGGCACGTTTGCGGCGTATCATCTTCTGACCTTTGATGGTGAAGCCTAAACCCGTCTTGTCAGATTTGAAAGGAAGATCAGGGAGCTGTCCCCAAATAGTACTACCTTCTTCAACAGCAGCAGCTTGAGCATCTTTCAATGAGGCCATCCTCTGCGGAACTTGTGTAACTTCAGGAGTGATAGGAGAGTCAACAGGCATGACTTTGGGTATTGTTTCAAAAGCTTGACAGGGGGTCTCAAAGAATTCACCTTCCATCTCGAGGTATCGGAATGACTGTAGATGACTGACCATATATTCTTCTTCACCACATACTGTAACAAGCTTTCCCTTTACTGGGTACTTCAGCTTCTGATGCAAAGTAGAGGTAACAGCGCCTGCCCCATGTATCCAAGGGCGTCCAAGTAGGCAAGAATAAGCTGGACGGATGTCCATGACAAAGAAAGTGGAATCAAAAGTCTGGGAACCGACTTTAACAGGCAGAATGAGCTCTCCAAGCACTGTTCGCTTAGAACCATCAAAAGCTCTCACAATAATGTCACTGGGTTTCAGAACCAATCCTTCAACGTCAAGTCGATCAAAAGCAGTCTTTGGTAGGATATTTAGAGCAGAACCAGTATCCACCAAAACATGAGACAACGTAACGCCCTTGCATTCAACAGAGATGTGCAAGGCTTTGTTGTGTTTCTTTCCTTTGGTACTTCTGTCTGAGCAGGATGAGTCACTGGTTCTTTCCCTCTAGCTTGGGGAATGGATTGAACAGCTGGAATGCGAGCTGGAGTCGCGGTGTCTTTTGGAGGAGAGATATCTAGAGAGAAAACCCTTCCGGTTCTGGTCACCTTACTTGATCCGGTGATGTTGTCAATGTCAGGAATGGTAGCTTCAACTGTAAGGTCTTCAATAGTCAGAGGGTCTTGCTTGACGCCATGATAGTAGACATCAGATCCATAATCCCAAGGAATAGCTTTGTCAGAGGAATACGGAACTGATCTGGGAGAGGTAATGATGAGAGGTGCCACTCTAGGCGCAAAATCAGCAGAGGAAATCCTTATAGTGTTAACATCAGCATAGTCTTCTGGGAATTCGTCACCCCAACCGGTTGCCTTAACATCTTCAATAGGAATCTTGTAACTCTCTGGAACAGTGTACTTCACCATGTAATCGAACTTTCCACTTGGCTGCCCCAAGGTATCCCACACATATGGTGCAGTTTCATTCACATCTTCGATCTTCAGTTTCTTACACATGTCTTCACACAGCTTCTGCACAGGTGGTTTCAAAAATGGTATTTCACGGTTATCCATCATGCACTGAACACGTCTTCTCAACCAAGCACAACCATCAGGTGCAGATGGGCACCAACGACAATTCTCTCTGGGCATCCTGGATTGACACCGGCTTGCAGCAAATTCTTCTTAATAGTCATCAGAGGAATGGTCAAGTCATCTATGTTGAAAATGTAAGTGTCCTCCTCAACAGCATTGGAACTCTTGTCATGGTTAGGCATAGGAGCGTTGATCACATTCGGAGTCTCAACAGGAGGGTCAAACTCAATCTGCTTAGCTTCAATCATATCTTGAATCTTGTTCTTCAAGGCCCAACAATCATCAGTGTTGTGCCCTGGGCTATTGGAGTGGTAAGCACATTTAGCATTAGGATTGTATCTCGGAGAGGAAGTGCTGACACTCTGAGGAGGGTCCCTCAAGGTAATCAGCTCTGCTTTCAACATGTGTGGCAAGGCTTGTGACAATGGCATGTTGATCTTTGTAAACTGTCTTCGTGGCGCGTTCTGGCTACACGCGTTGTCTCGATGAGGTTGTGCTGATGCAAGATTGGAGATCACAACTGCCCCCACAGATTGAGCAAGGTCAGTCTTGGCTCGGCTTTTCTGACCATACACAGCATTGGCTTCTTTCTTACCACCAAAAGATCTCTTCGCAGCATTTGAAGATGACTCTACATGAATCTTTCCGCTCTTGATACCAGCTTCAATACGCTCTCCTGTCAATATCAGCTCGGTGAATCCGGCTGAAGAGTTTCCAATCAGATGATTGAAGAACGGGCCTGTAAGTGTTCCCATAAACATATCAACCAACTCCCTATTGGACAAGGGTGGTTGAACTCTGCCTGCTAGATCTCTCCATTTCTGAGCATACTCCTTGAACTTCTCATCACGACCCATAGACATGCTCTGTAGTTGCATGCGAGTGGGTGTCAATTCAGCATTGTACTCATACTGTCTGTAGAAAGAATCTGCTAAGTCACTCCAAGTACGAATACGGTCATTCTCTAGCTAATAGTACCACTCCAATTGGGTTCCGAACAAACTCTCTTGAAAATAGTGCATCCACAACTTTCTGTCATCAGTGTGGGGGGTTGATTTTCTGAACATAGGACTTCAGATGCAGCTTTGGGCAAGAAATGCCATCATACTTGGCAAAAGTAGGAACTTTGAACTTGGGAGGAATCACCACACCAGGGACAAGACTCAAATCATCAAAATTCAACCCTGACATCTTCAGGTTTTCCACAGTATTCAGACGATCTTCGAGTTGCTTGTACTTGTCATATTCATCAGAGTACTGGTCATGATCATAGTCTTTTTCAGGCTCACGCTGGCTCCCTTCTTCATTTCCCTTGACACTCCCCTCAGTCTTGACACTTCCTTCTGAGAGCTCTATCCGGCTGACCACTTTAGGACCACCTTTGTAACATCTACCCATGTTGAGAACACCAACGACCTTCTTCTTTCTGTTGATGAGCTTCTTCAGATCTTCTTGGCCTTGGACCAAGCTAGTGAACATTTCCTGGAACTGAGCATTCGAGCAGATCCTCGAGTTCAAGAGCCATCTCTGCTAAAATAAATAGCGAGAGAATGAGAAAACCAATCTTCAATGTACCTGTTATGCAATGTTACGCTATGATATGCGATGTTTATGCAAATGCAATGCAATGTTTTCAAGGACCTTAGAGATTTAAATTTGTTAAACAAGCACGAACAAACATTTATTAGTTCTCTTTTTATTCTTTTTCTTTTTAAGTACAAGAAATAGTTCAAAATAATAAAACAAAAGCATAAAAATCCTAAAGCTCTAAGTCTCCCATGGGCGCTTCCTCTTGGTGCCGAGGTAGGCGTTGATGTTCCGCTCCTCGTGAAGTAGCTTGGTCAACTCTAGCACCTTCTTCTCGCTTTCATAGCATTGAGCTTCGAAGGTATCCCTTTCTTCTTTAAGTTGAATCCAAGATCTCTTCAAATCTTCAAAATCAGTAAGCATGTCGGGATGGAGAACAGTATAGGGTACGTCACCTATAGCAACAGGTTCCATAATTACCGGTAGAAAAGGCGTGAATGGCATCATGAGGTTTTGAGCTCGAGCTCGCACCCATTTGAGGTAAGGTTCCTAAGGAATGGAGTTTTGGTGTCCCAAAGTCTTGGTATCAGTCTTCTTTACCATGCCCCAAGCGTGTATGAACCTTCGTCGGTAATTCTAGAGATCGTGGTTGTAGTTGAACACAATATCTTGGAGAAGCATATCATGAGGACCATCTCTTCGAGTAAAACTAAACTGACGTAGAGCTAAAGAAGGGTTGTAAGTAATACCTCCCCTTATACCAAGGAGTGGTACATTAGGGAATTCTCCACAACGCTCGATGAATGTGAAGTCCTTTTGAGAGAAAAGACTCCAACGGATATCTGAATGAGAGAGTGACATTAGTCTTTGAGACCACTTCAATCTTTGCTCGTTCTTCAAAACTGATTGAGGAAGGTGCGAAATAAACCACCTGGAAAGTAACGGGTATACAACACATGAGAGTTCCTTGTCTTTTGATGGTACGAGTGTGGAGAGAGAATGTAGGATGTCTCCAAGTAAAGTAGGCACTGGATTGCGGGTAAGGAATAACTTGATGGCGTTGACATCTATGAATTGATCAGAGTTAGGAAATAGAACCAAACCATAGATTAGCAAGGCCACAATCTTCGAATGCGTGGAAACTCATAACTTTGAGGAATTCTCGGGCTTTCTTAATTAAGAACTTAGCAAGTAAACCCTTAACTCCGCTTCTGGTTTCCCAATTGGCTTCAATGTCTGAGCGCTTTAGATGTAATGCTGATGCAATATCTTCGTAACTAGGAACCTTTTCTAAACCTGTGAATGGCATTTGGTCAAGAATAGGTATCCCAAGTAGCTTAGAGAACTCTTCTAAGGTAGGAACCAACTGATAATCTGGGAATGTAAAGCAATGGTGTTTCGGATCAAAGAACTGGAATAGGTCATGCATCATATCTTCCTCAAAACCGGAGATAACTAAGTCAAGTAGATAACCATGTCTTTTGATGAACTGAGCATGATCGGGAATTTCTGAAACCAATTCTTTGAGCTGAGAAGGTATACCCATGAAGTTAATTCGGATAGTCTTTCTAGAAGCCATAACTCCCTACAAAATAGAGCAAAGATAAATCCCTAGGTCCTTGAAATAGTTAGAAATGATATACAATGCAAATGATGTCATGATGTAATGTTTAGCACACACAAACAATTCACACAATGAGCCTAGGTTTAAGGCTTGCAAGAGGTATAAGTGATTACCCCACCAAAAGTTTGAGTTGGTTCATCCTGTCCTATAATAGTAACCGGGTTCTAGGAATCTCATATCATTGATCTTTCTCGTAGGCGTTTATTTTAATACGACTACCAAGTGGTCGATCGAAAATATCCCAAAAGTCTGATCTTAATGAGCGTAGCATCAAGTATCAGCCAACCTTAGTCTGCACCAAAGCCGGCCATCTCACTACCTTCTAATGGCTAAGATGGGTCAATTAAGGTTCTAAAAGTTTAGTTAGTGCTTGATGACACCACGCAGAAGCCAAATACTATCCTCAACTTGGGAATGAAGAGTATCAGGACATCCAAAGTGTCACACTAACGTAGCCATCATGTTGACCGTTTTGATATACGTCTAACGGTCACGACGATTTATTTCTACTTACCTAAAAGGAAACCCGGATCCGGGTGTAGGATCCCCCACAAATATAATACCCAAGCAACCCTTAAAGATAAAGCAAGCAAATCAAACAAAAAGCAATAAAGTTATCTAGAAATCCCTAAGGCATTCTCTCTTTTAGGGTGTCTCCCCAGCAGAGTCGCCAGTTCTGTAATACGGTGAACTGACTTTGAGGTTTTTGTATCGCAAATGTGCAGATAGCAAGAGTCGCTACCGACTTTTCTTTTATCCAATTAAGGGAAGGTAAAAAGTACAGAAAAAGACCTTCGTTAGATTCAGAGTAAGGGAGAAGGTGATGAAAAGGGAAGGTATTAGCACCTCTTTCCATCCGTAGTTATCTACGGGCTCTTAGTTGCTCTTAGATCACTTTAAAATGGTGCTTTCTGTGTGTTTGAGAAAAATGTTTTGAAAAGGCATTTCGCTTTGACTTTGTAATGATTCATGTAGGAATGTATACAAAGTTTTTGGAAATGTTTCGATTTGAAAAGAATTTTGAACTTTGACAAAAAGTGTGAGGTGTGAAAAATGTTTTGATAGAGCAAGCAACTAAAAGTCTTATTACTTACTCAGAATGGTCGTTTTCGTATTGTTTACGTTCCTTTAGAATAGCGCTATCCATACCATTAGTTGGTAGGTAACCTTATTTGTTGGATGTAGAAGGGACATTCGAAGGGACATCGTATGGTCATAGAAAGCAACTTGTAGGAAGTATCCTAGCACATTCGAAGGGACTATCATCATTTTTCATAGGCAACAATCGAGGGTCAAGATCATGTATTCGTAGGCGACGTCGTGGGTCTATGATCTTTATATCGAAGGGACTATGATGATTTGTTTTAAAGGCAACGGTGCTAGGATACCTCTACGTTCGAGGGGCATGACCATTTGAATTCGTAAAGGCAACGAGAGAGAATTACCCTAAGGGGTGCGTGTGTGACAAGAGTGTGTCAAATTCATATATGTTATCTTGGAAATTAGAGTGAGCTATGTTCAATTTTAGTCTTGCCATACACGCCTAATTACTAGCAGTTTATAGGGTGCAAAAATTAAAATGCGGAAATGTAAAGTGTGGAAAGATAAATCCTACGCTATTACATGGCTTTGGGGCAGATACATAATTTAAAGTGCAGAAAATAAAAGTCCTAATTAAACTATTACATCCCATAGGCAATTACATAATATGAAAAGAAAGCGATAAAAATTGTCCGAAACGGGATAACCTGTGAACAGATGAAAAATCGGGAAATACGAGAAAATTGAACAAGATGAAAATGTTAGTAAAAATAATAATTTTTGAATGAGAAAAAGTTTTCATGCTAGAAATAACATTAATATGCTAAAATAATTTTTTGGGATTTTTTGGAGTTAATTTAATAATTAAAAATCAATTAAAAGTGATTTAAATGATAAAATAGAAATTAAATTAAATATGCATGAAAAAATAATATTTTTAATTTTATAAATTAAATAAACATTTTCTGAAAATAATGCAAAAAGAAAAATATTTTTTGGTGTTTTTAAATGCATGATAAAAATATTTAAAGTTAAATTAAAATAACATGAAAATATTAAGAAAATATGAAAAATAGTTAAAATATGAAGTTTGTAAAAGAAAAAAAAATAGAACCGGTCCAGCTGTGGTTCGAACTGATGACCTCTTGGAGTATCTTCTCAAACCAAAGCCTTAACCAGTGCGCCACATGACATCTGGTGTTTGAGAATCCAAAACCAATATTTTTTGAATGTAAACGTGTCACTGATTTGAATTCAAACCCAGTCAGCCGTGTGGACCCCAGGACTTATGAATGGACGAATCAGAATGCTTCCTCGCGCCACGCAAGCTTTCGCCGGTTCAAAACGAAGTCAACGACGCCGGAGCCCTAGCTCCGGTCGTCTTCTCCGGCCAACCTAAAATCGAAACAAGCCAAATACAAAGAATAAATGGGAAAGGAGGACCCTATCCCCGTAAATCGACCCTTCCGAGTCCAATGGTGATGTCAGTTTTGATTGAAAACAACTGTACAAGCCGGTTCGAAGCTTTCCAGTTTTCTAAACCTAACAATGGCAATTGGTGATTTCTACGTGTATGCTTGCATGTAAGGTATCAAATACATTCTAATGAGCCTCCTGAACACAAACAAACACACAAAAAGCATTAGCAACGCATGAATAATGAAATTCGAATTTCAAAAGTTCACCAAATCAGAGCAAGCTATAGATCGAGTTCTGGGCAGTTCTGGGCTTGAGTAAGGATTGGTTTTGATTGTTGGAGACCTCAGGAACAAGATTGGATGCTCAAAACACCTTGAATTTGGCTGGAGATTAGAATTCGAATTTTGACAATTTGAGAGAATTTTTGACAAAATAAGGGTTATGCTTTGAGCTAGGGTTTCGTGTGGTTTGTGATGCAGCTTGCTGGCTATTTATAGAGTGTTTTGGGATGGCAAAGAGAGTGAAAAAAGATTGGATCTTGAATGTGCATTTATTTCTTTTCAAATAAAATCAAGTTTTGAAAAAAAATTGATTTTCTCTTCAATGTGAGAGCTAGCACGAATTTGGCATGTTCCATGGGCTATCTTGGACCTCAAGTTTGATTAAAATCCAATCCTTTTGAAAAAATATCTTATTTTCACATTTTACATAATTTAATTTTGAATTAAATGGTTTTAAATTCAAAAATAAATCAATAAAATTGAAAATTGTCATGGCAAGGCATCAATAGGTCACAAATAATATTATGAACAAGTTTGGATCATAAAATTATAGGCCCATTTGGAAAATTTTGCATTTTGACCAATATCTCCTTTTGCGCAATTGTCCAAAAATGCCCAACTTGTGAATGGTGTATTTTGCTCAATTTTCCACATTTTTGAGTGTTCTTAGACTTTTTGGAAATCTCTACGAGTCCTCTAACCAACCTCTTTGGTTTCATCTCAATTGGAGTTTCCATGCTCAATATATCTTCAAAACAAAATGTTGACGTTTTGTTGACTTTGAAAAGGACCTGTAATGTTTTGATCCATACCTTCCAAATGAAGCATTTTTTGAACATTCTTGTGAGACATGAAGTTGTAGAGGATTGAATTTCCTTCAAAACAAGAGGTGGTGGAAAAATTTCTGAGAAAGTATGAAGAAGTTATGCTCAGTCAAATTTCAGTTGACTTTTCACTAAGAAACCCTAATTTAGAAAGTTTGACTTTTGAGCAAATCTTGAGTTTTCTTGATGAATCATGATCAACCCTTGATCAAATGATGAATGTAACTTCAAAATGAGGATGTTGAACAAAAATCATGAAGTTTGACTGTATGTTGACCACAGTTGACTTTTTGTTCAATACAACTGATTTTCAACCATCTGAGCAATTGTTTGAGGAAACTTGACTTGTGAGGCTTGAAACTTGACATAGAGGATCTTTGAAGCATATGAGGAGGCATGATGAACATTGGAGATGTTGGAAGTCCATCTTGATCTGAGAAATACCAAACCCTAGTTTGGGTTGATTGTCTAGGAGGGGGTTTGTCTGATCAACTCTTGAGGAATCCTTGAGTATGGATGTATGAAATGTCTTGAGAAGTAGGAGGGCAAATTTTGGGGTATGACACCTACCTTCTGTTAAATTTATGTGAATCATAATTGAGACTCTGGATGCATTCTTTTAGCTTCCAATACCAATGGTTCTCGCCTTGCTTCCTGATGTGATGCATGTCGTTGATAGATGCCTTAAATTTTATTATGTTTCTTAGTCCAAATCTGGTTGTGGCAAATGATGGTAAAATTGAATAGTTTAACTCTTATATCTTTAATAATTGTATACGAGGCATTTTTAACAACTGGTGTTTTATATTCTGATATTCAGGATCACAAAATATATTTATTCCAACAATACCCGCAATGACAAGATCCCCTATTGGCTCAAAATTCAATGCTTTTGGGAAGAAAAAAGAGAAGTCTCCAAATCCTTAGAAGAGAAGTTGTCTTTGATGTTTGAAGTTTGACATATTTATCTAACTTACAAAAATATTTGCAGGCACTCATTATTTTGATGAGGTATTTGTTTCTCTTTTTCAACTTTATAGATAATTTTGTTGTTGTTGTTGTTTTGTTTTTTTCTCCTCACCTTTCTTTTACCTAAAAATAGATAATTTACTACAACATTGGAAATCCTCTAGGCCAGCAACCAATAAAATTTTTCCGAGAGGTTTGTTCTTTATAATTCTATATGATGAATGCAACTAATTTGATATGAATTGAGTACAGATTGTTTTACGATCTCATCTCTTCCAGGTTCTTATAATACAGGGTTTTAATGGATTCGTTTTCACTTTTCCTCTAGTTTTAATTTGATATTAATTGAGTGCTCATTGTTTTATGATCTCATGTCCTGCCAATCTTACTTTATGTAGGAGGAAGAACACTTCGATTCTTCCGTTCTGATTTATACACAGTTAATCTTACAAAGGTGAGCACACAATTCTAACCAGTAACGACTAAACTCTGATTTCATCTTCAACCTTGATAACTTTTCACATTGGTTCCAATACTAAATACATTGCTTTTATGTTGGATCTATTTTATATTGCTTGATGATGTATTGTTTCTAATGAATGTATGTTTGGTAACATGATGTTTCTTGGCACAAAAACCTCATTTCTTATCCAGTTGTTCCATATGCATATTAGTAGATGGATTGTAATATTATTTGATTTTGGGAGTATTCACTTGGGCTAAATACAATGTGGTTAAGGAATAAAATGCTTCTTGGTAACTGTTTAATATTTTATCACTAAATTCTTCTTTTATTGGTTTTTACTACTTAATTTTGAAAAACTCAAATAATGTTTGTCGGATTTAGTGGATTGTCAGCTTATGCAGGATTTTTTGAAATTTTCAAACCCCAAAAGGGTGAAAAGGTATTTGTTTCAAACCCCAATACTGCAATTTAGAGAGCATATATTGATCAGCTCATTATGATAACATTGATGAGTCTTTAAAATTGCACTGTTGTTTTTTGTAGCTACCGTCGCCATAGAATCGTATAGGAAAATTAGAAGAACGCTCTTGCACCGAATGGATCTCAAAACAATTCCACAAGTTGCTGCCAATCGAATGGTGTAAGTTACTGGCAAGAAAATGAATATTTTCCTTTTATCAGGTCTCAGTGAATAACAAAATGATCCTGGATGTCATTGAGACTGAGGTTAATCGTTCGAATAAATAATAAGAGCAACGGGCACAATGATTTCCTGGATCAACACCGAGAAAGAACTTCATGCGAGTTTCATACTATGACAACATGGCTTGACAAAGATGCTTATGTTGCTCTATCGTGCTGCAACAGTAAGATGCTTATGCCACTCTTGCCTATAACTGCTACAAACATCTATCATAAGAGGAATCCATAATGCACTGTTATTATTTAGTAGGTTAGTTTATTTAGCATGTGTTTATTTTTACAGTATGGTATCTCCTAGAAGTGCTTCTAGCTGAAGCTAGAAATTTCAGCTTCTCAAATTCACGAGAAAATCACGGTAACCTGGCTCTGAAACGTGTGTGTGTGTGTGTGGGTGTGTGGGTAGGTGCATGTGTGTGTGCATGGGGGTGGGTGCATGTGTAGGTGTGTATGGGTGTGTGTGTGTGTGTGCGTGTGCGTGTGCGTGTGCGTGTGCGTGTGTTGTGCGCGTATGTGTGTATGTGTGTGTGTGGGTGCGTTTGTGGGGGTGTGTGTGTTCGTGTGGGTGTGTGCATGAGTGCTTGCGTGGGGGGTGCGTGCGTAGGGGGGTGCGTGTGTGCGTATGTGCGTGTGTGTGTGTTTTTGCGTGTGTGGACCACCTTGTACGAGTTTGGATTCTTTACTTGCTTATCATTATTCCATTTTGGAGAGGTGTATCTGCATTTCCATGTGATGTAACATAATTTTATGTCTTTTCTTTATTTTGCTGGCTAATAGCTTGTCATTGCATGAAATAAAATAACATCACCCCCGCATTCTTGGTCCATATATTGAATCATAACCCCTCTTGGTAAGTCGAGTACCCTGGTGCATTACAATCTACCTCCCCATGTTTTATATCATCGTTTTCATAATAAAGTTTCAAACCTCAATCTAACTTCGAGTGACTTTTTTAAAACCTTTTCTTTATGAAGAATACGAAAGATATTTGAGACAATTATATCCCCTCTTTCTCAAGCATTTGGGTTGTTAGTTGTCTTACTTTGCGTCCCCAGTACTTGGCTTCCTCAAATGAACCTTAAAAAAGCAAATCTTGTTTCGCCTCACACTTTTTATAAAAAAAAAACCTTTTTGGGATAACAAAGTTGGTTGGGACGATTCTATCTCATCCATCTAAGTACTTGGAGCGTTTGTCGTTAACACTTATGGTCCAATACTTGTCTCCCACATAAAAACAATCTCAACTCTTTCAAATCTTTTGCCAGTTGGTTTTTCAATTTAAAACATTTTCAAAACGAGCGATATTTCATCCATTCTGTGACAATGAAACAACGTTCCTTACACATGTGAATGTTAAGCCTTTGAAGGTTAATAAAATACAAGAAAGTGGGGTTTAATTTGGATTTTCAAAAAAAAATTCTTTAGAAACGTTTCACACAAGAAAATCAATATTGAATCAATGCTAGAAATTAAAAGGGCACTTTTGATTTATATCGGTTCACCTTCAACAAGTCTAATCCTGTCCACCCTCCAATGTGATTTTTCCGTAGAAAAGAACTTAATCCAATAATCTTGAAATATTATAATCAAAGTCTAATATTTAGAAAACACCTTAGACCTCTAAAGTATCCTGACTATTTACTCTAGCCACTTGAGGAAACAACAATCGTTTATGAATTAGAAAACACCTTAGCTATCTCAAGTGTATGAATGTGTGAGAAACACAAGAAAGGGGGGGGGGGTGAATTGGGTTTCATCAAAAGGGATTCTTTTCGCTAGTTTCTTAACCAAATAAACTCAAAATATAAAGATAAATAACACAAGTGATTTTATCCTGGTTCGCTGTTAACTAAGCTACTTCCAGTCCACCCCCTCATGATGATTTCTCCTTCAACAAGGACTGAATCCACTATAACTAAACCAATTACACAATCACCCACAATAAGTCTGATAAACCTTATTGACACCCCTAACAAGTCTGTTGATCCTTATTGTGTAACCACTCAAGCCACAATAGGAGTCTTTTTGAGATTAAACCTTCACTCAGTTTCTCAAGGTATCTTTCAACAATAGTTGAGTTCTTCTAGTGTTTACATATTTTCTTCTTGAAAGTAGCGTACATAGTCTTTTCACTATAATGACAAACACCTAAGTGTTCTACTACAAGATACAAGCAACAACTCCTTGCTTGTTTACAAAACTATACACAGATTATTTCTCTACAGAGTTTTCACAACGCCTTTGTGTAGTTTTTTTGAGCTTGATTTGTTCCAATAGATTTATCATTGTTATGTAGTTTCTTACTTTTCTTCAACTTCCAAGTCTTCCTTTTATAGCTTGTAAAAGAGATACGTTGAAAGGGTAGAAAGGTAATATTCAAAATCTAGTTGTTGGTTCTCAACGGTTATAATGAGAGTAGTCATAGTCAAATACGAAAAGGATTGTCCTTGCACATCTCTAAAATAGTAGAGGTCACAGACACTTTATGTACCTTTTTGTACACTATCACACGTTAACCATTTCTAACTTTCTTCATATCTTTAGAGGCTTCGGATATTTGAATTTTTGAATGTTGAAGCTTTTTGTAGAAGAATCTTTCTTTAAGCTTTAGAACCTAACTCTTGGAGTCTTCAGAACTTGTCACATGGAACTTGTCTTTAGAGTCTTCAGCACTTGTTTGTAAGAACTTTCTTTTCTTCAGATCATCAGAACTAGATTTATCTAGCAATGAGAAATCATCTTTTGGACTAGATTTATTCAAATATCTATAATCAACATACATACAGACTTTTCCATCTTTCTTTGGAAATTGCACAATATTGACAATCCACTAAGGATAAACTGATGCCACAAGAAATCCTGCATCAATCTGCTTCAAAACTTCCTCTTTAATTTTTACCTCCATTTCAGGATGAATTCTTCTGAATTTTTGCTTGATTGGCGGTCATTCAGGATTCAGCGGCAACTGATGCTCTACAATATTGGTGTCCAATCCAGGAATGTCTTGATACGACCAAGCAAAGATATCCACATACTCTTTCAACATCTCAATCAAAAGGCTCTTCACATCGGGATAAAGCAGTGCCTTAATCTTGACCTCTTTTACATCTTCAACAGAACCCAAGTTAATGGTCTCCAACTGCTCTTTGTATGGATGAATGGTATTTTCCTCGCGCTCAATCAATCGTGAAACCTCTTTAGGAATTTCATCAAATTCCTCTTCATCAACCACATACACAGGATGTTCAAATTTGGAATAGGGTGCAGGGTCATTGTTTTCAACGGGATTATTAATTAATCTACATATATGACTATGCTTCATTTTAGAAACTGACAAATGTAACAAGTGATTATGCAAATTCGTTTTTAGTTATTCTTTATTTTGAGAAGGTTTTTTATTTTCCCAAAAAAAGCAGATAATTAAACAAGATTGGAAACCAAAACAACTTTTATTAATGATTTTAAACTTCAAAACAAAAGACGCACCCATACAACTTCACTTTCACCTTGGGCAGAGTGAAAGGATTTTTGAAAAAAAACAAACAAAGACAAATTACTTTGAAATGTGAATGCAAGTGGAAATATCCACAGTAATCCAATTTTTAACCCTTGCTCCATGCATCACAAAATTAGGCAATGCTTGCTCTAGTTCATCTTCAATGATTGCATTGATTCTTGGAATAGTTGGATGGAGATATCCAGCACTGTGGAAGATATCCTGATCTTTGAAAAAGGCGGACTTTGACTTCATAACCTCTTTCCTATTCTTCGTAGAAAAACCTAGGCCATCACCATTCTAGTTCACCTGCAGCTTGATAACTTATCCCCAAATACTACTAGATCCCTTCTACATGACATTCTGAGCATCCTTGAATGAGGCAATATAATCTTCACTCCTTCTTATGTTATCAATGGACAAATCTTGGAGTTGTGTTCCAGCAACGGCTTCGTTGGCTTCCACAACACTAAAGGAGGATAAATGAGAGATCAACATGGCTTTCTCACCTTCCACAATAACCACAACCCCTTCACGGACAAACTTCGGTTTCTGATGTAGAGTTGATGTAACAACACCAACTCCATGGATCCAAGTTCGTCCCAACAAGAATCTATAGGCAAGGAAAATATCCATAACCTAGAAAGTGATATGAAACAAATGCGGACTAATATGGATAGGAAAATCCACTTCCCTAATAACAGATTCTCTGAAGACATCAAATGCTTTCACAATAATGCCACTAGGACGCATTGGAGGACCTTCATACTTAAGCTTTGCAAGATTTCTCCTTGGAATTAAATTCAGCACAGAACCATTATTAATCATCACATTAGACAACATATCATTCTTACAGTTCAAAGAGATATGCAAAGCAATGTTGTGGTTCTTCCCTTCAAATTATTGCAAGATGTAATATTTCCAACCATACTGTTAAACTGTTCAAGTGATACATCATACTCAACAAAAGGCTAATCTAAAACTCTCAAAAGGGATTCCCGATGAGTTGAGGAATTCATCAGTAGTGCCAAAATTGAGATTTTCGAAGGAGTTTGCAATAATTGCTCAACAATCTTATAATCACTCATTTTGATAATCTTCAGAAGATCATCCATATCTTTCACTTGAGCTGTTCCACTAGTCTTCCCTGTAACCTTCTTTGGTTCAGCACTAGTATCCATAATCTTCTTACTAGTATCATCCATCTTTAGGAAAACAGGAGCGAACACACGACCACTCCGAGTCACACGTCTATCTTCAACAATATTTTCAACATGAGACAAAAGCTGAATTGGCACCTCCACACCCCCTTCTAGAATGGTTGCATTATACTTATACGACACAACTTTGTTAGAACAATATGGGATATGACCAGGTAGGCTAATAACTAGAGGAGTTACATGAGGTTTGTTGTGGAAGTTACCTCCACAGGGGTAGGAATATCAAAATACGGTACAATAACATTTACATTTGCCTCTTCATCATACTCAGACTCATCAACAGAGAAGTATTCATCAGCAGAAACATATTCATCAATAGATTCATTAGACAAATCTTCAACCATATTAACACCGTTGTAATCAACTTTGTTTACTGTGACCCGAATGGTACATTAATCTAAAAGACGTTTAATACCTCTTTTCACAAGATCACAACCACAAGAGTCTCTACAGCTGATTAGACAACCACCATAATGATGCACTTCCTGACCCTCCATATAACAGAATGTGGCATGTAGATTCACCAAGTCGCCATTCATCTGATTCTCATAAAAAATCAGACTTTTTTAGGACAACCATAAACTACATTCAATTCCTTATCAAGTTAATTTTTTGGTCTAGTGATGTGGACAACACCTTTATCCATCTTATCCTGGAGATCACTTCTTACTTTTTCACAACCACGAATGTCTTCATTGCAAATGTGTCATGAACATATTATACTGGTATTGTTTCACAAAAGCCTCACCCAAATCATTGAATGTACGAATATTGATGTTGTCAAAGTTCATATACCACCCAGGGCAACACCAGTCAAACTATCTTGAAAGAAGTGGATAAGTAAACGTTGATCTTTAGTGTGGGTAGACATTCTTCTCAAGTACATCACCAAATGATCATAAAGGCAAGAGTTGCCCTTGTACTTCTCGAATTTTGGAACCTTAAACTTAGCGAGTACCTTCACATTGGGAACAAAGCAAAGATCACTAACATTCTACCCAAATAGCTCTTCTCCCTCAAGAGCTTTCATCTCTTTCTGCAATTCATTAAACTGATCCTGGAATTCATCCATTCTATCATAGAATTCCACACTTTCACTTTCCGAAAACTTATTCTCAACTTATTTACATAAGCTTTGTTGAATAGCTAGCTATAGCCTTTGTTAAGAAAATAATATGAATTTATTTTACTTTTTGTTATAGAGATAGCTTATACATAAGCACTTAAATGATAATGAGTTTATTTGATTATCCAAACAATATTCAACTCTACTAGAGAATGAAACACATAGTGAGTGATAAGAATGTAGTAGCATTGAAAAATTTGATACACTTGTAATTGGACCTCGAACTTCAAGAAAGTTATGCTTTGTGTAATTTGAATGGGTTTTTATGCTATCTTGATACAGTTGCAGGGTTTCTATGCTATGTTGGTTTTTGTATGAACATCAAGGAAAAACCAGTATGTGCATGTCATTTGTTTAATTGCAATAAACGTTATGATTATGATTAAACCCTAAAAATATGCATAAAATTATATATGTTTCAGTGAAAGAACTAGTTACTACTAGTATATACTATATAATATTATCGTATTATATATTATACATGACATATGCTAATGAAATAACAAAGGAGATTATAATTATGATGAAGTCACCATCTCATTTGAGAGCTCTTTAGCAATCTTAGTGAGAAGTGTAATCCCTGCATGTCGCATTTCAAGTCCTTTGTACCCAAGTAATACTTCCTTAAGAGTTCATAAGCAACAATCACAACTTTGGTCCCTTCAAACGCAACACAAAGCTTTTGTTCTTCCGTAACACTGCAATTCTCTATGATTTGAAACAAGAACATTTGAGGAAATTTAGAGCTTGTGATTGATTTTGTGGTTGCTGAAGTATGTAGAGATGAGAGAAGAGAGTTTCCATGGCAAAGTCGTTAAGCGTGAAGTTCAGAACTTAGCTGATAGATGAAATTTGCCTACTGAAAAGTCCCACATCATGTGGATTATGATTAATTTGAATTTATATATCATACATAAACATTGTTTTAGTAAGAAATCTTATCAAAGTGGTCCAATCCTATTATAAGCCATATGAGATTTATCTGTTAAATTGTTTTAGGGTAAAGCCATATTTTTCTATGACAAACTGAATGAGTAATGTTTAATTTTATAGCTAAATTACTCATTATTGGTAGTTTCTTTTGTCATTTAAAGCTTTATAAGAGATAATAGGCTAATAGCACTGATGTACTTTATTAAGGGGTGGACCCATTGATGGTTCTGGGTTTAAGAATGAATATCTACGCATTCTACTGCAGTTCCTACTTTTGCTACATCAACTGAGAAAAATCCTTGGAGACAAGAACTTACAACTACATCATGGAGTACTTGATATTAGTTTAGCCACTGCTTAACATATGAGACCAAATGCATCAATTCCATGAAGAAATAAACCAGTGCAATGGCAGCAAGTCCAGCGGAAGCAACCTCCTCATCCCTTGAAGTAGCCCATGAGAATAGTGTCTGTAACAAAAAATATCACTGAAACAATCAGCAAAAAATTGTAAGCAAGCAATACTAAAGACTTTAATTCTTGCTCCGTAATTCATAATGCTCAGTAATTCATATAGCATAAAATCATTGCTCCGTAACCCGTAATAATTGTTTTGACTTTAAAATTTCAGCTGCAAAATTTGGTATGTGCTGAATATTTCAAACTATAATTTGACACTTAGCAATTGCTAGCTGGTAGAGTCATCCTGAATATTTGTACAATCCCGCAATTATAATAGAATAGTAACATATTTAAGGGGTATGTAGTCATTGTATCAGAACCACCAAGATTATCTTAGCCTTATAGATAATGTAAATAGCAAGATGTTATGCACCACAACCAAATGAATTGGCCGCCCAAATCCTTCTACATTTGGAAACACCCTCACTGATTTGAGTGAGGTTGACATGTTGAAAAGTGATTCTAGGCATCGACATGGCTCTGATACTGGAGTTGAAATTAGGTATTTAGAGTATCTCATGGCTGGCAACAGAAGCGGTCCTACAATTAACAACTATGCCATATCAGAAGGTTCTTACTTGTAAATCAATGCAACAACCGATAGTATTGAAGGATATATAAATTCTATAAGTAATACGATCAATAGGCGATAGAATACCTATTAGCTTATGAAATAAAAATCTTACCAATTGAATCAATTAATTAATTGATAGAATAACTGATGACAAAATGATTAAACTAATTGATCTCAATGCCTCTGGACCAGCTTAGTGGATTGCACTTCTCCAAGTTTTGAGTTCTCGTCTCGAAAGTCCTCTAAGTCCTCTGAATTTGAGAATCACCGGGGTTAATTAAAAAAAAAAAAAAGAGGTTCGGATCAGAAAATTATCAAGCATAAAATTATGAAGAACAAAATTGCATAAAATGAAATACATGTACTTCAGATATCTTTATTAAAAAGATGAAACCCAGTATCGCTTGTTTACTGAAAAACATATCGGTTCTGGGCAAATGTTGAAACAATCTGGATATGCATCTCTTGGAACTCCTAGAACAACAAGCACCGTTAATGGCAGAACACAGACCCATTAAACATAAGACAAAAACATCACGAATTTGAACTACAAGCACCGTTAACAACAACTTTGTTTGATCAATGTGAAATTGAACTTTCGTCTCGCCTAAACGTGAGTGTTCACCACCCAACCTTTGGAGGATCACCAATTTCTTCTTAAACCATGGTCCTGTGAACCATGTGACAACCTACAAATACATGAAAACCTTATGCTACATCGTAGAAGTTTTCACAACGGATTCATCAAAATCTGCTACACTATAAAGAATATCTGGTTTTGAGAAAATGTTGAAACAATCCGAATATGCATCTCTGGAAGCTCCTACAACTACAAGCACCGTTAATGGAGAACAAAGACGCATTAAACATAAGACAAAAATATCATGAATTCTCTCAAGAGCAACACAATAACACAAGAGGATAGTGCGCATGGTGTGTTCCGAATTTGATCGACAATTTGAACCGACGATGAAATAGATGATTACCTGGATAATCAATTCCATTTTCGAGGCATCATATATTGCTATCTGTGAATCATGGTATACCAGCAACTTCATCAAATGTGAAATTGAACTTTAGTCTCGCCTAAACGTGAATGTTCACCACCCGGCCCTTAGAGAATCACCGATTTCTTCTTAAACCATGGCCCTATGAACCATGTGACAACCTACAAATACATACAAATACATCAAAACCTTATAGTACATTGTAGAAGTTTTCACAAGGGATTCATCAAAATCCGCTATACTATAAACAATATCTGGTTTTTAGAAAATGTTGAAACAATCTGGATATGCATCTCTAGAAGCTCCTACAACTACAAGCATCGTTAATGGTAGAACACAAACCCATTAAACATACAACAAAAACGTCATGAATTCTCTCAAGATAAACACAATAGCGCAAGAGGATAGCGCACACGGTGTGTGCCGAATTTGATCAAAACTTTGAACGGATGATGAAATAGATGCTTACCTGGATAATCAATTCCATTTTCGAGGTATCATACATTGCTATTTGTGAATCATGGTACACCAGCAACTTTGTTTGATCAATGTGAAATTGAACTTTAGTCTCACCTAAACGTTAGTGTTCACCACCCGTCCCTTGGAGGATCACCGATTTCTTCTTAAACCATGGCCTTGTGAACCATCTGAAAACCTACAAATACATATAAATACATCAAAACCTTATAGTACATGGTAGAAGTTTTCACAACGGAATCATCAAAATCCTCTATACTATAATGCTGCTATTTTGCAACACTAACTAACATTGTGACAGAAGTCATGGTTAAACATACCTTAGCATCAGCGATCGAAGAAACCATGATATTCATTCAATGCGAAAAATTTATACCAGTAAAGTTCTTAAAGTGACCCTTCTATTTAGATACACGCTAAAAGGCAAAGAGGTTCAAATTATTATAAATATTATAAATAAAATTATCTAAATATAAAATTTGAATCTCCTTATTTTATAAGTTATTTACCTCATCGGACATGACATTATAAGTATGAATCTCCGAGTTTTCCATTCCAACTGCGATAATGTTATTGTCTTGAGGATTAAACGCGACAAATGTTGCGACTGGTGGAGGTCCCTCAAAATGACACAATACCTGGAACTCAACAATTATTTGTTACAATAATGAGATGAAACAAAATATATTTTCCTAAATAATGAAAACTCACCTGAAAAGACACCATGTTGAACAATGCAACTTCTCCTCCATATGAAGCAATGGCATAGTTATCATTCTTTGAGATGTCTAGACATGGAGTTTTCGAATCATGAGTTGTCGGGACCTCATCAGTAAAACGAATACCATTAATTCGGTGTCCAATGTTCAAGAACAACACTTGACATCGCCTTTTAAACAAACATAAGAAAACTCAATAATGTTGTTGACATAACAAAATAAATACATGCATATATATGTCGTCTACAAACTACTAATCAAGCAATAAAATAGGAAAAAATTATCACAACATTTACCAAAAAAACTCGCATCCGGACTCCATGATACACGATTGACCGACATCATCACTTCTTTCAAACTCGTAGCCTGTGCAAATGATAATTTAATACATGACAGAATGTATGTTGCTATTATAGTATTAAATTTAACATTTGTAAAGCGTGTCTTCAAAAAAATAAACGTGAATCGTGATCCATGAGCAATTACATAGTTGAATAATTGAATATAAACCTGAAATTGGACCGAACAGTTAGAAACGTAACATGTTTGAAAAAAGAGAAAATATGTAGTTATGCTTGTTGTTGTTTGGATGACATGCAATGTTATTTAGCCATTTTGACTCACTAACCAAAACAAAAAGCACAAAAATATGTAACAATTGGTTTCAAATGACAATTAGTTTACAAAACAATTTTAAGACCAAAATTATCCCTCAAATGATGGAATACTTTGATCTAAGCCTGGGGTATTAAAGGATTAACCAGAGGTTATCCTTTCTTATATTATTATAGATTTAACGAAAAGTATTAATTAAAATAATTTATTTATAAAATGACCTGGATAATAAAAAATTAAAAAATAAAGTGTCACACATACATTATTTTTTGGACCAAAATTGATTATGAGAGACTAAAACTATTTAAAAATATAATAGGAAAATTGATTTTGTGAGCTTGATATAGAGGATCCAAAACTGTAATTTAGCTTAATATAAAACATTAATTTATTTACTATAAATACATATAATTAAAATGATGACGACTTCATAAAAACTAACCATTGATATTTATTAGTAAAGATACATGAAACATAAATAAAACTAATCCACCAAATTTCTGTACAATAATTAAAAATAATTATCTTCTAAAGAACAAAAACTTATTCTCGCATAATATGACAGAAACAGTTTAATTCCTGAAAAGAATGATGCATATGAATTATTCCGTAAAATAATTTTTTTTTATTCAATCAAAATTAAAATGATATTATCTTCTCTAACATAAGAGAGAACCAAATATTTTTTTAGCAGTCATTTTTTAATTAATAAAAATACATGAAATTTAAGTGAAGATACAAATTTATTCTTCAAACTTCACTATAATAATTTAAAAAAAAAATTACCTTATGAAGAATGAACTCTTGCACAATATGTCAGAATAAATTTAAATCCTGAAAAGAAAGATGCATAGAAATTATTCCTTACAATAATAGTTTTTTATTCAATCAAAATTAAAATATTTTTTTACCTTCTCTAGCTAACATAACACGAAACCAAATATTCTTTTTAATCAAGGAAATCACAGCCGAGAAAAGGTTAATGTTGAACATTATGAAACCCACGATATAATCTCCAGGTATGTATAAGAAGAATATAATAATATATATTTGATTAATCCTGAAATAATATCCCATGATCTGAATTCCTTTACTTCAATGTTAGATCTATTGAAGATAACAAAACGTACAAGAAAAAAATTAGAAATATAAGCCAACAAATAATTTATGCAATCAATTAATAAAATTATAAAATATCAACGTGATTAGAATGAAATTGCAATTGATATCTCCTTCTTATGGTATGATATATACATAATTCAATTACATAAGTAGATACCTGTGAATATATTATATCTGAATGGATGATAGATAAATTGATGGTGAAGTGGAGCTATGAAAATCGGCGCTGATGCTTGCTAGTCTTATCAAAGTGAATGAAACCATATATTTATACCCAATTATTAGGGTTCGATTCGTGTTAGGTTAATTCATTTATTTTTTACATTATTGAGATTTATAATATTAAAAAGAAAAATAAATAATTTAGTTTAATATAGGGAAATAACATAAATATATATACTTATCAATTACTCTTGTGTTAATTTTAATCCAATTTTTTTTTTAAAAGTTAATTTTAATCCAATTTTTTTTTTAAAAAAAGTATCTCATATACTTTGGTTTCTTAACTAACAGCACCTCATTTGTTAAAGAATTAAAAAATAAAATTTATTTTTAGATAAAAAATAAATTATCAACTTGTGCATATTTAAACAAACAAAAATTAATTATTTTAAATATAATAATTTCAATCAATATTTTGAAAAGTATTTTATTAAAAAAAACCTATCATCCTATATATTTGATACTAAAAGAGGTATTTTTAAGATCAACTCGAATGTGATAATTTTAGAGGATTCTTAAAATGTTTGTGGTTGAAGTTTTCCTTGTGGGTGTTTAGTTTAAGATGAAATCATATAAAAGCCAAAATAATTTGTAGTTTTTAGCATTTTATTTATTTATTTTTATATTAGTATGGAAAAGATATACTCTATTTTTTTTTTAAAACCTGGTATAATAAATGAAAAAATGAAAAGGTACAAGAAGAAGGGGTATTAGGTCAAATCCTCAATGTAAAACAACAAGATCAATAGAATTTTTAGTAAGGGATATCTAATTTATTATAAAATAGGTCTTATATAATGATTATAGGAGTTGAAATCCCCCATGTAAACTCAAATAAAGATAAATATACAAGTAGGGTTGCAAGTGTATATGCATAGTGGTTTTGATAAGGATAACACAATAACTGTATACAAGGAGAAAAAAGGGTGAGCCCTAAGCCAAAGTATCTAGAAGACTATGTCACTACAAATTATGTAAGAAAGATTGGGCTGGCAGCCACTCATTGGCCAAACTAAATGCTTTAACATATCCACTAGATTATATTTTCAATTCAGTGTACTATATTTATATAAGCAGGAAAAAATTATTCATCTTTCTCTCTCTTGTTCATTCTTAGGAGGTTATCTAGTCCTCAAATTCTAGAAACTTATCCATCAACCTATCATTTTGGTGCTTTCATAAAATTGCACTCATGGTTAATGGTACATGATCCAAGGCCATTGAGTATGTGATTCAATGACTCTCCATCAATCAAACATCTCTTGCAAACTCTCAAACATTACTCTCTGCCAAACTTGATGATGTTATCTCCAAACTCGCCCACCTTGAACCTTAACAACAATGTTAAACCACCAGATGCACAAAAATACCACTCTTACTACATGATGCTCGACGTTCTTTATTTTGATGGTACTGACGCTTTCTAATGGATCTATAGGATCTCCCAATTTTTTGACTATCATGATACTCCTGAATTCGATCATTTGAAGATCACCTATTTCTATATGGAAGATCCAGATTTGGGTTGGTTCTAATGGATGTCACACAATGGTTAGATATCCACTTGGTCAATGTTTATTTAAGCATTGGAATCTAGTTTAGCTATATCTCAGTACGAAGATAAAAAATGAGCTATGTTTAAACTTATGCATAAGAAAATTGTGGATGAGTATTTGACGGAGTTTGAGACTATTGTTAACCCCATTAGGGGCTTACCTCCATATTTCCTCCTCAATTGCTTCATCTCTGGGTTATCACCAGACGTCCAACAAGAAATTAAGGCTCTACAACCCTTATCATTGATTTAGGCGGCCATCTTAGCTCGTTCACAGGAGGAATAGATCAATGATGGTCGGTGTGTTACACTTAACAAAGGTATTCTCCCTACACCTATTTTCCTCCCAAAACCACCACCTTTAATTGCTAACCACAAACCCCTTTATCTTTCACCACACTTTAAATGTATGACTCCATCTGAAATGTCTCTTCGGCGAGAAAAAGGAATTTGCTTCAATTGCGATGAGACATTCATACCCATTCACAAATATTCCTTTAAATTATTTGTGTTAATCAAGGATGATGATGAGAGAGGTATCTCAAATATTACCATTGAACCCAATGAATCAGTGTTGTTCCTTGATTCAAAAACTAGCCCTACCCACAACTAACCCCATATTATCTTTCATGTTGTTTCGGGTCATTTGGATCCTAAGACAATACGACTTTTGGGCTGAATTTTAAACCACAAGGTAACCACACTAATTGACAGGGGGAGTACACACAATTTCATTCAAGAAATATTAGTCAAGTCCTTGGGCCTCAAAGCCCATCCCACATACTCTATGTGGGTCATGGTAGGAAACAGTAACAAGATTGAATGTAATCATATTTTCCTTAATATCAAGTTCTATTTCCATGTCACACCTTCACTATGGATATACACGGTTTGCCACTGAGCGATGTTGATATTATTCTTGGTGTTCAATAGATGAAGTCGCTGGGTCCAATCCTAAAAAATTACAATGATCTCACAATAAATTTCCTTCTACATTGAAAGATGCTTGAACTAAAAGGAGAATATGATGGGAATCTTCACCTCATTATGGCACATCAGGTGAGACATCTCCTACAAAATAATGGTGCTAGCGCTTTTTCCATATTCATGTGCTCACGTCATAGTCGCGTTCAAACAAAAAAAATGACCCCCCTAACTTCAAACATTTCTACAAAAATATGACCTCCTTTTAAATCACCATCTGTCATACCCCAATTTTTGACCTAAGATACCACCACATATGCATCACTGCATCACTAACAGTTTCAGAACAGAATAGATCGTTTATGGCTTCTAGAAGTCAAAATTAGGGTTACTTCAAAATTTCATCTGTTCAAGATGTGATCAATTAGGTTTTGAGTTTCCACTCACTTCAATTGATCTATCTTAATCAATCATCAACATTTGATATTCAGATTCCCAACTTTTTCTCATGATCTACCATGAATCGACCAATTAGGGTTTTGATCGAATATAGTGAATCATTGACTTTCTGCTCAATGAATGACCTATTTGCTTGGAGATTGATCTTAAAATCTTCAATGCAACATGTTGACCTAATTTCTTGGTTCAAAACATTGCAAAATCCATGTTTCTTCATCAGACAAATTCTGAACCATCTGATGAAAATTCATCTGCTCAAAAAAGTCATACTTTGACTTTTGGTCAACTTTTTCAATCATAAAAACATTTCAAATAACCCATAATGATCATTAAAAATCAAGAAATGTGAAAAAGTCAACAAAAAGTCAAGATTTGAAATTTTTCTAACACTTAGAAAAATTTTCAATTGTTAAGAAACAAGGTTTTTCCTCACTTTCATGGCCATTTTTCACCTAGATCCATTTGAATTCAGGAAAAACTCAAAACATGAAAGTTGTAGCCCTTGTTACAAGCTTTACAAAATGTCCAAGAACTTTCAAAAACACTTTGTCTAGCTATGCTTTTGATTTTGAAACATAGAGCTCCAAAACCATGGAATTCCAAGTTCATGCTTCAAAATTATAAGTCATTTTTCATAAATCTCCCTTTCTAGAAGCCTTGTCATCAGCTAGGGGTAGATTATAACTGATAAATATCAGTTTTGTATGATTGAGAAGAGGATTGAATCAAAGAGAAATTTCTAACCATGGTTAGAAAGTAACTTTTGCATTAAATGCAAAAGATTCCTTCTTACCACTTAAGCAAGTTGCAAAGCTCTCTCAATGATAGCCATGCCTTGTCATTCAGATTTCTTGGCCTATAAATAGAGGCCATTTCTTCATTTTTAAATCACACCAAAGCTATCATAATCAAGCTTTCCTTCTTTCTTTCTTAAATTCCAAGTTTCAAAGTTCAAAGAGGGAAATTTTGCAATCTTCAAACCTTGCAAAATCTGAGTGAATTTAAGTTCCTAACATGCTCTATATATCATTTAGAAGTTGTCTAAAACTTAAAACCACCAGAAAAACTGTCCAAACTTAGAATCATGCTCCAAAATCCATAAACTTGCAAATTGTGCCTTAACTTGCCATATCTCAATCTGCTCGAGCTAGCCTGGATTTATCACTTCATATACCTTCCATACACTTCATATGAGTGATCCAAGTACTCATCCCTGACCTGTAACATCTCCAACATCAAATTCGAAACTCACTCTAAGTCGCTGCAGTTGGACTTGGGTGGAACGATCTAGACCATTTCAAATCAAGATAAGCACTTCCACACCTTCCATAAGGTCCAGTGAAGCTATAGCAATCCTCAAAACATAATTGGAAACACTCTAACTAAGAATTCGATTTCAGTTCGAAGAGGTAAGTTGCTCAGAATTTAAACTCTATGATTCATGCATTCCAGTTCAAAAATTGCTTGGCCATCTTGTTTCTGCACTCATACTGATCATTAACCCTCAATCAATTTCACAAATCATGATCCATACACGATTTCATATTGATTCTTAGAATTAGGGTTAATCTGTCCTCGTTCAAAATTAATCATCTTAAGTTAAAAATAAATAAAATTAAACATCACCATCATATTCCTCGGTTTAAAACGAGCAACTTTGATGTTTACATCTTTCAATTTCATTGAGAAATGAAAAATCCATGGCTGGAGGAAGATTGCACAAGATGATGAACATTGCGCGCGTTTTCTGTTTGTTTTTAAAATTCAAATAATTCGTTTATAATATAATAACATGGAAGAGAATAAATAAGCAGATGTATAGCCACCCCAGTGGTAGTCAGTGCGTTTTTCATGTCATTTGCCTTGCATATGGTCCAGGGTTCGAATCCCCCTGAGACCATTTTTTTCATCTTTTCCACTTTTCCTTCATTTTAAAACATTTTCAAAGACTTGTTTTCAATATAATTAAATGAAGGCGTGTAAATAACAAGATAAACACATGGCTCAGTGGTAAAGCTTTTCACTTCTAAGCCAAAGGTCTTGAGTTCAAACCTCCTTAGGACCAAAATCAAATTTTTACTACTTGTTTTCTTCACATTTTCTATCAAACTTCAACATTTTCAAAAACCAATCAAAACTTCTCATTTTGAGATGATTTTTTGCACACTTGTCATTTAATATACCTATTTTATGATTATGTCAAAAAAATCCAAAAATATTTTCTTTTGATTATATTTTTATTAAGTCAAAAAATGAAACATTTTAATTATTTCTAAATACTTTTCAAAGATGTTTTCTTTCAAGCTTTCAAACTCAGATCTTTTCAAAACTTCTTGTGAATATTCTTCACTTTTCAAAATCATTTTCAAAACCTTTTCAAAAACATTTCAACAAACTTACACTCCTTTTTCCATGATCGACTCGATTTGAAGATAAAACCGAACTAGTTTTTTTCCTCGAATTTCTTAATTGATCATGGGCTTCCCTCACGGTGTAAGTCCCAAAAACCTTTATTTACATATTAAATTTCCTTGTACATATTCAATCATCTTTATAAATATCCAAACATAAACAAAATTCTTTCGTTTGTTTTCATTCGCTTGTTTATACACCAAATCCATTGGTATTAAGAGAAGAATTATTTCCGGTGAAAATGCTCTTAAACCAATGGGCCTCCCTCACGGTGTATGTCCCAACCCTTCTATATACATATTCATTTCCTTGTACATAATCAACCTTTCGTGTACATATTCATTTCCTTGTACACATCCAAAACCTTGTATATATTCAAGTTACACTTGCTTTAAACGCTCGTTTTATACACTTGTTTATATTTCCTTCACAAACTGCTGTGAATACACATCACACACTTGTTCATATAACTGTTCAGTTATAACGTAACAATTAGCCTAACAACTAGGTTCCCTTTAGCCTCCTCTTAGGCTTCGTATAAGATAACTCATTTACTGAGTTAGCCTCCTCTTAGGCTTCATATAAGAAAACTCATTTACTGAGTTTAGCCTCCGCTTAGGCTTCATATAAGACAACACTCCCCTGCTGAGTAAGCCTCCTCTTGGGCTTCGTTCAAAAGAACTCCTCGTTGAGTTTAGCCTTCTCTTGGGCATCAAACAAGAAAAAGACATGGAAATCTCTTAACAGCCTCCTATTGGGCTTCCAATACAAAGAATCACCTGCGCTAGGATAGAACCCTGAGAGTATGATTTCCCGGTAAAATCACTCTTAAAATCCTAAGAGGATGGTTTCCCGGTGAAACCACTCTTAAATCCAAAGCCAGATATAACCTATAGCTTCCTCTTGAGCTTCATACAAGGACCCTCGATGACCCTCGGAATGCTTTCTCTTGGGCTAACAATACAAGGACCCTCGATGACCCTCGGAATGCCTTCTCTTGGGCTAACAATACAAGGACCCTCGATGACCCTCGAAATGCCTCCTCTTGAGCTTACAATACAAGGACCCACAGGCTTCTTAAAAGCATCCCCCTAATCCAATCAATTTCTGCTCGAGATTTAGACATTTATCATCTCTATGGAAGAAGTATCTCATCTATCACATCACATACAATCAAATACTTTTCAAACACCTTTTCAAACAAAAACATCTCTTAATCTTAAGTGGTAACGCTTGTACACTCAAGCAAAACACCCAATGCTTACAATTAAAAGATTCAATCATCTTTCAAACATCTTTCTTAACTCGTAAGTGGTAACGCTTGTACACGCAAGCAAAACACCTATAACTTACGATGAAAGATTCAATCAATAAAACCTTCAAAATGTATGTGATGAAATAGATTAGATACATTTTTCATTAAGATGACATTTGTCTTTGTCTCTTAATAACATCCCGTTGCTTCCACTAGCATAAGTGGGAACTACGATTGCTCTGACTTTCTCAACCTCCTTTTGAGAATACGTAGGCACAAGGTCTCATCCTTGGCGAGCATACTTATTTCTCCCTCAAACCAAACAAATCATAGCTCCCTTTAGATCCGAGCTACAAATGCTCTGATTCCCTTTAAGGGATATGTATGCAGAAGATCCCAATGATCTATGCGAGCACAATAATAACAAAACCTAGGATCCCACATAAACTACCCTTCTTAAAATCCAAAGGAGAAACTTTTCAAGAATAGAAATAGCAAATTAAAACACACAAACATATCAAACTATTCATATATAAAGCTATAGATAATTATATATATTTAGGGTGCCACATCTATTCCCTTTATATAACAAACCCCCTTGTCCGGAATCTCCCCAATGTGTTGCGTCTAGTTCGCGCTAGTCGTAATGCATATCATATCAATTGAGGGTATTGTAGCTTTCCCCTTTTTCATATCATTTTTCTTGTGTTAGAAATAATAAAGCTTGATGTTTGCGGCATCTTTATAAACAAATAAAAAGAGTAAATCGTTTCGAGCCAGAGAATCCGAATTCCGATTCGATTCCCTCGCGCGTCACTTTTTAACGCGAACAGAAAAAATGGCGACTCTGTTGGGGAGTACGCTAAACTTTTATTTTTAAAAACAAAAACTGTGACTCTGCTCAAGAGCACCAAGCTTTTTTGTTTTCAAAAGAAATAAAAAAAGGGGTTAAGCTTTCATATGTGCATATGTTTGTTTTTCTTTATTGTGTGTTTTCGAGATTTCATCTGATCGAAAGAAATCCTAACCCGAATTTAAGAAACATTTTAAGATCTAGGTAAGGGTATAGTCCTATTAACTTGTGAGAAGTTTCATTACTTACTAAGTTAATTTGAGATCCCTCTCTCAGTGGAGGTTGTCTTGGGAATATTTGTGTTTAGCAAGTATTTGCGAAGACATTTTGCTTTCGAGAGAACTAACGAAGCTGAGTGGCTATAGAACACATAACCCATCCTGGTCATTTAGGATGTAGTGCAGAAGATATTCAGGTGTAAGCTTGGAATAGTTGTCATGCGAGACTACGATCAGGCGAGTTTTTCTTGAAAAATATTATTGGACTTCGAGTATTCAACAAATCTGATAATATTTCAAAGAGAAGCGTTAAACCTGTATTATCAATAGAACCTGTTTCACAGATGAATAAACCCATAGAACTTACCCACGTTTGGTTCTCATCGTTGGCCTCATGCTCGTGACTTCAAACGCTTGAACGTGTGTATAACCACTAACCATGTTTGAATCTTTGTGGCATTCATGCATTCATTCAAAAACTTCATTTCTGTTCCCATTTCCAAAGAATTTAGAGATTTTTCTTTGTAAATATTTTAGGTTAGAGTGATGGATGTCAGAGGAAGATTTACCATGAAATACAGTTTTAGAATTCCTGATGTAGGATAGTTAAAAGAGTTAGCATCCTTGGTAGAAGATCCCTCAGATTTCAGAAAACGCTATGGAACTCTTTTAACTGTCCTGAACACTAACGTTGATGAAGGACTTCTCAAAACTTTCGTTCAGTTTTATGATTCAGTCTATCGCTGTTTCACTTTCCCTAATTATCAGTTGATGCCTACTTTGGAAGAGTACACACACATCCTAGGTATCTCAGTATCAGATAAGGCGCCTTTCAATGGTTTGGAAGCCATTCCTAAGCCACCAGTCATTGCAGCAATGACTCACTTAAGAAAATCTGAGATAGACAAAAACCTAACTACCAAAGGAAAACTCTTAGGACTAACTTCAAAGTTCCTAATGGAAAAGGCTCTTAAATTCTCTGAAGCTGGTAGCATGGTAGCCTTTGAAGCTGTTTTAGCTTTGCTCATCTATGGATTGGTGTTGTTTCCCAACGTCCCAAGTTTCATTGATATCAACACCATAAGGATCTTTCTGATTGGAAATCCCGTTCCCACTTTGCTTGGTGACACGTATTTCTCCATTCATCATAAGAATCATCAAAGAGATGGAACTATTGTGTGTTGTGTACCTCTGTTATTCAAATGGATTGTCTCACACTTGCCTAAGTCTCCTATCTTCCGTGAAAACAAAAACGGTTGGCATTGGTCTCGAAGACTCATGTCTCTTACAAACGATGATATCCATTGGTATACCTTGGCAAACAATGAGATGGAAATCATTGAAAGATGTGGAGAATTTGCCAACGTACCTCTCATCGGTACGAAAGGAGGAATCAACTACAACCCATTCTTGGCGAGACGTCAACTCGGGTATACAAATTCTAGTAAACCCCTTGGTTTTATAGTAGAAAGCTACTTTTATCATGAGGGAGAAGATTCCTAAGGTTTGAAAGCCAGAATGATAAGAGCTTGGCATCAAATTCGAAGGAAAGAAAAGGGTGATGCAAGGAATTGTGTAACCATGGAAATCTACACTTCTTGGGTAAAGAAAAGAGCGAAGGAATTGCGAATGCCTTATGCTTATGAAGAACTCATGTTTCCAGTGGTATCTAAATCGACCACCATTTCCGTTGAGACGATGGGAGAATACCAAGAAGCTTTGGCCAAGATGAGGCTAGAGAAAGAAGCTTTGGAAGACAAGTTTCTTAAGATTGACTTTGAAAATGAAAAGCTTAAGAAGCAGGTCAAAATCATGACAAAACGCGCTACTTCCAAGATGAATGGCTCATGGAGAAAGATGAGAAGATTCGCCAGAAAGATAATGCGATCAAAAGATACATCAAAGAAAGAAAAAGAAAGCTTGAAGAAATGACGACTAGCAATCCTGCTCCTGACGATTGGAAGAAAGTCATCAACTAGCTAAAAGCCGAGAAAGATGAACTGAAAGCTTACTATGGGAAAGAAATCCTGAAGTTGAAGCTGCATCAAGCATTTGGTTCTTCATCAGACGAAGACGCTTAATTAGTTTAGCTTTATATTTTATCATTTATTTTATCATTGTAAGAGCTATGCTCCAAAAAAAATTGTTGTAATCTTCTTTCAATATTAATAAAATAAGTGTTTTCCATCCAAATGTTTATTAGAAATTTCTCTTTTAGCGTAAATTCTTTGCAAATTCTTTTCTCTTTGTATTCATAATCATGCATCATACTTTGCATCTCGAGTTTTTTGTTCAGAGTCTTATCTTTTGGAATTTTTTCAGAGAGAAAGATCGTAAAGTTGTCGCGTCTTAGAGTTTCTCGACTACGTTCACAGTCAACTCAGATACAATACTCGTGCAAATAGGAGAAAAGAAATGGAAGATTTTGAGCAAGAAAATGTTGAGCTTCGTGGTACAGTGACAACATTTCAGGAAGAGGTGGAGAGACTCACTTCTTTGGTAAGTTCGTTGGCAGCTACACAAAATCAGCAAACAACATTAAATAGTCAAAATCAAGCGACGATCTCAGAGATCACTACTACTCCAGTTTCAGTTGTTGCAGTCAGTAATCCTCTCTTCAGTATGCCACAGAAGGTTATCCATGGGGCATGCCTTTCAATTTCGGCATTGGATTTCGTCAACCCATTTCTGAAGTACAGGCAACCACGATTGAGGTTCCTACCTTACAGAACTCAGCATTTACTCTGCAACACGGAGTAACCTTTCCTCAAGTCAAACTCAGCTTCTGTAGTTCACGCTACTGCAGACGAAGAAGTCTATCATAACATGGGCGACAACACGAATCCTTGTGGCCAAATGGAAAATCTCCAAGAACAATTCCATAAGATGCAGCTTGAGATCAAAACAATCTGTGGGAAGGAATTGTTTGGGAAGAATGCCCACGATCTATTCCTAGTTCCTCGCGTAAGGATACCCGCTAAGTTCAAAGTCCCTGATTTCGAAAAATATAGAGGAAATTCCTGCCCGGAGAGTCATCTTACAATGTACGCTAGGAAGATGTCTACGTATAATGACAATAATCAATTGCTCATTCACTATTTCCAAGACAGTCTCACCGGTGCCGCACTGAAGTGGTACATAGGATTAGATAGTGCAAATATCCAGACATTCAATGACCTAGGCGAAGCCTTTGTCCAACAGTACAAATTCAATTTGGACATGGCTCCAGATCGAGATCAACTCCGTTCTATGTCTCCAAAAGGAAAATGAGACTTTCAAAGAATACGCCCAACGTTGGAGGGAAATTGCTGCCCAAGTTAATCCACCGTTAGAAGAAAAAGAAATGACCAAGGTTTTCCTGAACACTCTTGGCCCATTCTACTACGAACGCATGGTCGCCAGCGCTCCCGGAGATTTCACCGAAATGGTAAGCATGGGGATGCGACTAGAAGAAGTAGTCCGAACAGGACGCTTAACCACAGAAATGGGGTCTTCAAGCGGAACCAAGAGTGTCGGAACTGGTTTCCCGAAGAAGAAATAACATGACGTTGGAATGTTATCCCGAGGGAAACCAAGGAAAAATGTCAGTCACCGACAACAGGTAGCCACAATAGCACCAGTTGTTAATACAAGTTCAAACATGGGAATTACCCCAAAATTTCAGCAAAATCAACAGCCTCAACAGCAGGATCAAAATTTCAACAACAATCAGAACCGTACTCCTCAAATCTCGCAGTTTGATCCAATTCAGACTTCCACGGAATTATATCCTACCTTGATAGAAAGAAATCTTGTGCAAACAAGATTACCACCTCCAGTGTCAGACAAGTTACCTTGGTGGTACAAAGCAGATGTGTCTTGCCCTTTTCATCAAGGGGCACCAAGTCATGATCTCGAACACTGCATAGCACTGAAAGCCGAAGTACAAAGGTTAGTAAGGGCTAATCTTCTCTCCTTCAGGAATGCAAATCCGAATGTGCAAGCAAATCCACTTCCTAATCATAGTGGACATACCGTGAATTTGATACTAAGAAATACAGATCGGTATCTTGGTACAACTCCACGCTACATTCAGCACAATGGGCGCCTTTCCTAAACATGACTACATAGCCTACAAAATCTGCTTCACGGATTTTCGAGGATGTCCAACTGTGAGAGCAGACCTTCAACGGTTAATAGACATTGGCGATATTCAGATCTTCAGAAACAGGAACGATTATGACGTGAATATGGTAGGGTATTATCCGCATGAGCTTTTAGTCTCATATATCAACTCGGAAATTCCCGAAGTAAACGTCATTATCCCCTACTTCAATATGCCCAAGTGTGTAGAAGATGAGTACAACGGTCCGAAAGTTCCAGACTCTTCTTTGGTGATCTGTTTACCTGGTCCTGTTCCTTACAACTTTGACAAAGCAATTCCCTATCAATATAACACAACTATGATAGAAGATGGGAAGGAGAAACCCATACCAACTCTTTTAGCCGTAGTCAACATCGTTGAAATAGGACGGGCAACGCGAAGTGGACGTGTGTATACCGTGTTGCCACCAAAGCAACCCATTGCTCCCATAGTTGGACAAAATTTTGTTGATACACCTCCCTGTTGGTAATCTAGATGTAAACGTTTGTCCGTCTGATGGAACCAATGTCAATTCAGACTTCGACGAGATTTTAAAGCTGATTAAGAAGAGTGAGTATAGAGTTATGGATCAACTGATGCAGACTCCCTCCAAAATCTCAATACTCTCTTTACTTCTGAATTCCAAAGCCCACCGAGAAGCCTTGATGAAAGTACTAAATCAAGCTTACGTAGATCACGACGTGACTACAGATCAATTTCGTAGAATTGTAGGCAACATAACAGCTTGTAACAATTTAAGCTTCAATGATGAAGAACTCCCAGAGGAGGGAAGAGATCACAATCTTGCTCTACATATCTCTATGAATTGCCAATCAGACTCTCTGTCTAACGTGCTAATGGAAACTGGCTCATCCTTGTATGTAATGCCAAAAACGACTCTCGCTCGTTTATCTTACAAAGGAACGCCGATGAAATCCAATGATATAGTGGTCAAAGCCTTCGATGGATCAAGGAAATCCGTTATTGGGGAAGTCGACCTTCCAATGACGATTGGTCCACATACCTTCCAGATTACCTTCCAGGTCATGGACGTGCCAGCTGCTTACAGTTGTTTGCCAGGACGACCTTAGATACACGACGCAGAAGCAATGACATCCACGCTCCACCAAAAGTTGAAATTCACGACAAATGGGAAGCTAGTAACCATTATCGGTGAACAAGATCTACTAGTAAGCCATTTGTCCACTTTTTCTTTCATCACTATCGACGATGTTGAAGGGACACAATTCCAAGGACTCTCGTTAGAAGGTGAATCTGCAAAGAAAAACAGATCGTCTATCTCCTTTTACAAAGAAGCAGCGCAGATAGTGAAAGACGGTAATGCCGCAGGTTGGGGACAAGTAATAAATCCTGTCAACAACGAAACAAAAACAGGGCTTGGATTTTCTCCAGTATTTCCAAAATCCAATCAAAAGGATGAAACTCTTCGTCCAATTAAAGAAGTATTCCACAACGGAGGTTTCTTAAACCCTGTTCTTCAAGAGGTTAATGTTCTTATCGATGAAGGTAATAAAGACAATCTCTCTGAATCTGAAGAGTGGAGCACTTATCTTGATAGCTCTGAATATGTGTCTCAGGAAGAATCGCATGCACCGTTCTATCCTCCTACAGACGAATTCGAAGGCATGTTCCTACAAAAGAATGAGAATGAAATTCCACCTATCCCATCCGAAGTTTGGGATACCTTGGGAGAACCAAATGGAAAGATTGGCTTCATGGTAAGATACACTACACCTGAAAGCTCAAGAATCAGAATTGAAGACATCCAGCCAACTGGATGGGACGATCCTCTTGAGTATCCCAGTTATACAGAAGATTCATACACATCTTCTCAATCTCATCATCAAATCGAGATCCCAAATGAAAATCTCTTCTTTAATACACCTGCCGAGTTTGTTAAGCCAGATTTTGATTATCACTACATCAACGCAATTACCGAAGAAGATCAGGAAGACAATTCTGGAAACGAGTTGGAAAGTGTCGCGGACAATGAGTCTCTTCACCCAGAAGATTGGGAAGAACATCCCAAGAATCTAGAATACATGCCACTTGAAAGCACATATGCTGCATACTATGCTCCTCGACCTATCAATCAAGCAGAAGAAGATCGCTCCAGTAGCACAAAAGGCAAGGTCAACCGACCAGAGTTTTCAAATCCTGTTCGACCAACGACCAAAGTCTACACAAGAAATAAGCCAAAAAGGAAATTACCATAATATCTAGACTTCCAAGGAGTTCGCCACTATTGGAAGCCTGTTAAAACTCAGACTGATGTTCATAGTTCTAAGTAGTTTATCTTGCTTTTGTTTTGCACTCTCGCCTCACCCAAGGCAGAGAGATGTTTTATAGGGTTTAGCTTTTAAATAATTTCTCTTTGTCTTGCCCAAGACAAATGAGTTTGTACTTAGGGCCCTGTTTCATATTGTGAATCATAAATAAAAACGTTATTTTGATTCCACGTTTTGTGTTTGTTTTTCGTTTTTTATCCTTTTTCTGGAAATGGTAATCCTAAAAAACCTAAATAAAAACAAGCATCTTCAAAAAAAATATAATAATAATCTGCATACACTTTCACATTAACTTTTTCTAAAAATAAAAGAAGAGTTAATTAATCAAACATGCAGATTAACAAATGGACAAATCCATTGAACGCAATAACTCTACGCTCTCTCTCAACATTGAATTTCCTGTGTTTGACGCTGAAGAAGAAGTTGAAGAAGAGATCCCGAATGAGATTTCCCGACTACTTAAGCACGAGGAAATAATCATTCAACCTCACAAAGAGCCTTTGGAAGCAATCAACTTAGGTTCTGAGGAAGACAAAAAAGAAGTAAACATCGGAGCTCTACTCGACAACAACGTCAAGGGAAAACTGATAGATCTTCTCAAAGAATACGTCAATGTGTTTGCTTGGTCCTACCAAGACATGCCAGGTTTAGATACCAGCATCGTGGAGCATCACTTGCCCTTAAAACCGGAGTGTCCGCCAGTTAAACAAAGACTGAGAAGAGTTCACCCAAACATGGCTGACAAAATCAAAAAGGAGGTTCAAAAGCAAAGCAGCTTGACGCAGGTTTCCTCGTCACCTCTGAATATCCTCAATGGTTAGCCAACATAGTACCTGTTTCAAAGAAAGACTGAAAGGTCAGAATGTGTGTTGACTATCGGGACTTGAACAAATCTAGTCCAAAAGATGATTTCCCACTACCTCATATCGACATGCTAGTGGATAGCACCGCTAAGTTCAATGTCTTTTCCTTCATGGACGGTTTCTCTGGCTATAATCAGATCAGAATGGCTCTCGAAGACATGGAGAAAACATCTTTCATCACGCCATGGGGCACATTTTGCTACAAAGTAATGCCTTTTGGATTAAAGAATGCAGGCGCAACTTATCAAAGGGCAATGACTACTCTCTTCCACGACATGATGCACAAAGAGATCGAAGTCTACATGGATGACATGATAGCAAAGTATGATACTGAAGCAGAGCATATAGAATATCTCTTAAAGTTGTTTCAGCGACTAAGGAAATTTCAGCTCCGCCTGAATCCCAAGAAATGCACCTTTGGGGTAAGATCTGGAAAACTCCTAGGTTTCATCGTCAGTCAAAGAGGTATTGAAGTTGACCCTGACAAAGTCAAGGCTATTCAAGAAATGCCTACGCCACATACAGAAAAGCAAGTAAGAGGATTTCTTGGACGATTGAATTACGTCTCCAGATTTATCTCTCAAATGACTGCTACTTGTGGACCAATATTCAAGCTTCTCCGCAAAAATCAAGAGGTTGTGTGGACAGAAGATTGCCAAAGAGTTTTTGACAGTATCAAGGAATACCTGTCAGAACCTCCAATATTAATTCCTCCGATCAAAGGAAGACCATTAATCATGTACCTTACCGTGCTAGAAGATTTCATGGGCTACGTGCTTTGACAGCAAGATGAAATCGGTAAGAAAGAGCATGTCATCTACTACTTGAGTAAGAAATTCACAGATTGTGAAACTCGTAACTCCATGCTCGAAAAAACATGTTTGCTTTGGTGTGGGCTTCGAAATGTCTCCGCCAGTACATGATCAATCACACGATTTGGTTAATCTCCAAAATGGATCTAATCAAGTACGTCTTTGAAAAGCCTGCCTTAACAGGGAGAATGGCTCGATGGAAGATGCTATTATCTGAATATGACATCCAATACCACGCCCAAAAAGAGGTCAAAGGAAGCATTCTCGCCGATCACTTGTCTTATCAACCAATCAACGAATACCAATCTCTCAAGTTCGACTTCCCTGACGAGGATGTTATGTACTTAAAGATGAAAGATTGTGACGAACCATTACCTGAAGAGGGTCCTGATCCATAATCTAGATGCGGCCTAATCTTTGATGGAGCAGTTAACATTTTTGGCAATGGAATTGGGGCAGTCATAATCACTCCCGAGGGTTCTCACATCCCATTTTCCGCCAGATTGGTATTTTATTGCACCAACAACATCGCAGAATATGAAGCTTGTATCATGGGTATCGAAGAAGCCATCGACTTGAGGATCAAGATCCTTAACATATATGGATATTCAGCCCTTGTGATCAATCAAATCAAAGACAAGTATGAAACTCATCATCTTGGTTTGATTCCCTACCGAGATTATGCAAGACGTTTGTTGACTTTCTTCAACAAAGTTGAATTGCATGATATCCCTCGAGATCAGAATCGAATGGCAGACGCCTTGGATACTCTATCTTCCATGTTCAAAGTCAACCATTGGAACGATATGCCTAAGATCAGCATCAAACGCCTTGAAAGACTTGCATATGTGTTTGCAACTAAAGTAGTCAACGATGATAAACTGTGGTTCCACGACATCAAACGCTTCCTTCAAACTCAGAAGTACCCACTCGGGGCATCGTAAAAAGATAGGAAAACTCTAAGGAGGCTTTCTAGAAATTTCTTCCTGAATGAAGATGTGTTATACAAAAGAAACTTCGACATGGTCCTGCTCAGATGCGTGGACAGACACGAAGCTGACATGATAATTTATGAAGTGCATGAACGGTCCTTTGGAACCCATTCAAACGGGCTTGCAATGTCCAGAAAAATCTTAAGAGCAGGATACTATTGGATAACAATGGAATCCGATTGCTGTAAACACGTTAAGAGATGTCACAAGTGCCAGATCTACGCAGATAAGATTCATGTGCCACCGACTCTGCTCAACGTCCTCTCCTTTCCGTGGCCTTTCTCCATGTGGGGCATCGACATGATTGGGATGATCGAACCAAAAGCGTCCAACGGACATCGCTTCATTTTAGTGGCTATTGATTACTTCACCAAATGGGTCGAAGCAGCATCTTACGCCAAAGTTACAAGACAAGTGGTTGTGAGGTTCATCAAGAACAACCTCATTTGCCAATATGGAGTTCCAAGTAAGATCATTATAGACAATGGATTGAACTTGAACAACAAAATGATGAAAGAAATTTGTGAGGAATTCAAGATTGAGCATCATAACTCATCTCCTTACCGACCAAAGATGAACGGCGCCGTTGAAGTTGCCAACAAGAACATCAAAAAGATCGTCCAGAAGATGGTTATCACCTACAAAGACTGGCACGAAATGCTGCCATTTGCTCTACATGGGTATCGTACTTCAGTACGTACTTCAACAGGGGCAACCCCTTTTTCTCTAGTATACGGCATGGAAGCAGTGCTCCCTGTAGAATTTGAAATTCCTTCAATGAGAGTTCTCATGGAAGCAAAGTTATCTGAGGCCGAATGGTGTCAAAGTAGATATGATCAACTAAACTTAATCGAAGAAAAGCGCCTAACCGCTCAGTGTCATAGACAACTATATCAAAGAAGGATGAAGAAAACCTTCGACAAAAAGGTTCGACCTCGTGAATTCCAAGAAGGCGACCTCGTGCTTAAAAATATTTTGTCTTTTCAACCAGATTCTAGGGGAAAATGGACTCCTAATTACGAAGGCCCATACATCGTCAAAAGAAGCTTTTTTGGCGGTGCTATGACTCTCACAACCATGGACGGTGATGAACTCCCGCATCCTGTGAATGCTGATGCAGTCAAGAAATAGTTTGTCTAAAAAGACAAAAGAACAGCTCGGTAAGTCGAAAACGCGAAAAGGGCGGCTTAGGCAAAAATGAGCGTCTCGGTGGACTGAAAACCTGAAAAGGCGGTCCAGGCAAAAATTAGAGACAATAAAAAGAAATTATCCTGATAGATTGAAAACCTGAAAAGGAAATCTAGGAAAAATCAAGGATCAAAATGACAAAGTAACTACATTAGTCCGTACTTTGTCAATCTGAAGAATCTTCCATCAGCGGATCTTCAATCAAAACTTCTAAAGCAACAAGCATAGTTGGAATTCAAAGTGGTTAGGGATAATAGTGGTTATTGCTTTCAATGTAGCCTTTTCCCAATAAATTATCATTTCCAACTTTTGTAAATAGTTCATGGAATCACGCCTTTGGCTGATTACCATTCTATCAATAAAATTTGAGCTTTGTGCCCATTTGTTTGCAATTCCTACTTTATTCTGTTTTGCAAAATAACGTTTTTATTTTGAAAATCCCTTTTGAAACTAAAAAAAAGAGTCTTAAATGAATTTTTACTTCAAAATTTTGAAATAAAAGCGAAATTTTCCTTTGAACTATGAATACAGAAAGAATTTCAACAGTTTTCTACATGAGTGTTTCGACCTCTAAAAGATAAAACAACTGCTAAGAAGTCTTCGTCTCCTAGAAAGAGATCATCAAAGGATGATATTCTTATCCAAAAAAGAATCCCCAACAAGGTTGCCAATGAAATGCCTTTCCCATAAAAGTTTAAAGCATGCAACTCAGATTCATCATCAGTAACGTCTACGCCATTGCTGCAGATTTTACTGAGTATTTGTTTGAACTGTGACGTAGTCCTTTTCCCAAATACTTCTTCTTGCTGTCTTGTCAAGAATTGTCAGCATGCATATGACATTCATGACATTCATCATTCATACATAATTGCATCGTTAATGCATTCCTGCATTTCTCAATGTTTGCTTCACTATCACTTGTTCAGGTTGCATATATTCCCAAAAACAAGTAGGGGTGTGTCATCTCTCCAATAGATTATCCCTAAGCAGAAAAATATATTTTTCTCTCCTGTCCCCCAATTGAGATCATTCCTCATTGGGAACGAAGTCTTGATTGACCGTTTCTTTCCAGTTCATTCCCGAATAGAACCTCGTCTCTAATCAATGCAGGTTTAGATTTCACAACAAAAATATACCTGCAAACAATAAGCAATAGTCTCGTCATCCGAGCTGCTTATTTCCTTTTTTATCTTGAAACTTGTCATAAAAGATTGTTCTTCTCAATAAGTCCAATCATGAAAGTTCAAGAAATCTCCGTGGTTGTCTTTCTGTCTAAAGAAAAACCTGTGTCTTTACAATCAAAATGCCCGCATCTTTTCAAAAGAGAGACCCCTGGCAAGATCTTAGCTGTGAAAATAGAAACTCACTTGAGATCTGTTTCCATCATTGACTGTTATTTCATAAGGCTAAATACTCAGCAAAATTCTTAAAAGAATTACCTTGTTATAGTTATCACTTTGCTGATAATTGGTAATATCTTCAGAACTCATTACCATAAACTATCACAAGGCTGATAATTGGTAATATCATCTTCAATTACCTTAAACATTGTCACAAGGTTGACAGAAGGTAACCTCCTCGTTTCCCAAAACGAAACAGATTTTCACTTGCATTGTGAATCTATTTTCATAGTGAAACATATTGCTTGTTTCCCAACCAACATGATTCTCCTTTCATAGATAGATTGAGACATCCTCACAATCTTTCCCCCAACATATCATTCTTTGATATGTCTTGGGTGAACTTTTTGCAATCATTTTGCATCATTCGCATTTTTTGGTATCTTAGGTCCAAAATTTGCGTATTCTGATTTTTAAGTCTCTTCACACCTATCGAGACGAAGATATTTATCTTCATATCTCAGGTTAAAGAAACTTAAATAGGGGCATCTATCATATCCCAATTTTTGACCTAAGATACCACCACATATGCATCAATGCATCACTAACAGTTTCAGAACAGAATAGATCGTGTGTGGCTTCTAGAAGTCAATATTAGGGTTTCTTCAATATTTCATGTGTTCAAGATGTGATCAATTAGGGTTTGAGTTTCCAATCACTTCAATTGATCTATCTTAATCAATCATCAACATTTGATATTCAGATTCCCAACTTTTTCTCATGATCTACCATGAATCGACCAATTAGGCTTTTGATCGAAGATAGTGAATCATTGACTTTCTGCTCAATGAATGACCTATTTTCTTGGAGATTGATCTTAACATCTTCAATGCAACATCCTGACCTAATTTCTTGGTTCAAAACATTGCAAAATCCATGTTTCTTCATCAGACAAATTCTGAACCATCTGATGAAAATTCATCTGCTCAAAAAAGTCAAACTTTGACTTTTGGTCAACTTTTTCAAGACTAAACTTTTTCAATCATAAAAACATTTCAAATAATCCATAATGGTCATAAAATATCAAGAAATGTGAAAAAGTCAACAAAAAGTCAAGATTTGAAATTTTTCTAACACTTGAAAAAATTTTCAAGTGTTTAGAAACAAGGTTTTTCCTCACTTTCATGGCCATTTTTCACCTAGATCCATTTGGATTCAGGAAAAACTCAAAACATGAAAGTTGTAGCCCTTGTTACAAGCTTTCCAAAATGTCCAAGAACTTTCAAAAACACTTTGTCTAGCTATGCTTTTGATTTTGAAACATAGAGCTCCAAGACCATGGAATTCCAAGTTCATGCTTCAAAATTATAAGTCATTTTTCATAAATCTCCCTTTCTAGAAGCCTTGTCATCAGCTAGGGGTAGCCATGCCTTGTCATTCAGATTTCTTGGCCTATAAATAGAGGTCATTTCTTCATTTTCAAATCACACCAAAGCTATCATAATAAAGCTTGGCTTCTTTCTTTCTTAAATTCCAAGTTTCAAAGTTCAAAGAGGGAAATTTTGCAATCTTCAAACCTTGCAAAATCTGAGTGAATTTAAGTTCCTAACATGTTCTAAACTTCATTTAGAAGTTGTCTAAAACTTAAAACCTCCAGAAAAACTGTCCAAACTCAGAATCATGCTCCAAAATTCATAAACTTGCAAATTGTGCCTTAACTTGCCATATCTCAATCTACTCGAGCTAGCCTGGATTTATCACTTCAAATACCTTCGATACACTTCATATGAGTGATCCAAGTACTCATCCCTGACCTGTAACATCTCCAACATCAAATTCAAAACTCACTCTAAGTGGCTGCAGTTGGACTTGGGTGGAACGATCCAGACCATTTCGAATCAAGCTAAGCACTTCCACACCTTCCATAAGGTCCAGTGAAGCTATAACAATCCTCAAAACATAACTGGAAACACTCTAACTAAGAATTCGATTTCAATTCGAAGAGGTAAGTTGCTCAGACTTTGAACTCTATGATTCATGCATTCCAGTTCAAAAATTGCTTGGCCATCTTGTTTCTGCACTCATACTGATCATTAACCCTCAATCAATTTCACAAATCATGATCCATACATGATTTCATATTGATTCTTAGAATTAGGGTTCATATGTCCTCGTTCAAAATTAATCATCTTAAGTTCAAAATAAATAAAATTAAACATCACCATCATATTCCTGGGATCAAAACAAGCAACTTTGATGTTTACATCTTTCAATTTCATTGAGAAATGAAGAATCCATGGCTTGAGGAAGATTGAAGAAGATGATGAACATTGCGTGTGTTTTCTGTTTGTTTTTCAAATTCAAATAATTCGTTTATAATATAATAACATGGAAGAGAATAAATAAACGGATGTATAGCCACCCCAGTGGTAGTCAGCGTGCTTTTCATGTCCTTTGCCTTGCCTATGGTCTAGGGTTCGAATCCCCCTTAGACCATTTTTTTCTTCATCTTTTCCACTTTTCCACTTTTCCTTCATTTTAAAACATTTTCAAAGACTTATTTTAAATATAATTAAATGAAGGCGTGTAAATAACAAGATAAACACATGGCTCAGTGGTAAAGCTTTTCACTTCTAAGCCAAAGGTCTTGAGTTCAAACCACCTTAGGACCAAAATCAAATTTTTACTACTTGTTTTCTTCACATTTTCTATCAAACTTCAACATTTTCAAAAACCAATCAAAACTTCTCATTTTTAGATGATTTTTTGCACACTTGTCATCATGTCAAAAAAATCCAAAAATATTTTCTTTTGATTATATTTTTATTAAGTCAAAAAATGAAACATTTTAAGTATTTCTAAATACGTTTCAAAGATGTTTTCTTTCAAGCTTTCAAACTCAAATCTTTTCAAACATCTTTCTTAACTCGTAAGTGGTAACTCTTGTACACTCAATGTTCACGTCAAAAAGTGACGCGCGAGGGAATCAAATCTGAATTCGGATTCTCTGGCTCTAAACGATTTACTCTTTTGATTTGTTTATAAAGATGTCGCGAGCATCAAGCTTTATTTTTTCCAACACAAGAAAAATGATTATGAAAAAGGGGAAAGCTGCAATACCCTCAATTGATATGATATGCATTACGACTAGCGCGAACTAGACGCAACGTATTGGGGAGATTCCGGGCAAGGGGATTTGTTATATAAAGGGAATAGACGTGGCACCCTAAATATATATAGTTATCTATAGCTTTATATATGAATATGATTGATATGTTTGTGAGTTTTAAATTTCTATTTCTATTCTTGTGAAAGTTTCTCCTTTGGATTTTAAGAAAGATAGTTTATGTGGGATCCTAGGTTTTGTTATCATTGTGCTCGCAAAGATCATTGGGATCATCTGCATACATATCCCTTAATGGGAATCAGAGTATTTGTAGCTCGGATCTAAAGGGAGCTATGGTTTGTTTGGTTTGAGGGAGAAAGAAATTTTGCTCGCCAAGGATGAGACCTTGTGCCTACGTATTCTCAAAAGGAGGTTGAGAAAGTCAGAGCAATTGTAGTTCCCACTTATGCTAGTGGAAGCAACGGGAGGTTATTAAGAGACAACGACAAATGTCATCTTAATGAAAAATGTATCTAATCTATTTCATCACATACATTTTTGAAAGGTTTTGATTGATTAAATCTTTCATCGTAAGTTATAGGGGTTTTGCTTGAGGGTACAAGCGTTACCACTTACGAGTTAAGAAAGATGTTTGAAAAATGATTGAATCTTTTAATTGTAAGCATTGGGTGTTTTGCTTGAGTATACAAGCGTTACCACTTACGATTAAGAGATGTTTTTTTTGTTCGAAAAAAAGTGTTTGAAAAGTATTTGATTGTATGTGATGTGATATATGAGATACTTCTTCCATAGAGATGATAAATGTCTAAATCTCGAGGAGAAATTGATTTGGATTAGGGGATGCTTTTAATAAGCCCGGGGGTCCTTGTATTATAAGCCCAAGAGAAGGCGTTCCGAGGGTCATCGAGGGTCCTTGTATTGTTAGCCCAAGAGAAGGCATTCCGAGGGTCATCGAGGGTCCTTGTATGAAGCTCAAGAGGAAGCTATAGGGTACGGATGGCTTTGGTTTTAAGAGTGGTTTCAACGGGAAACCATCCTCTTAGGATTCAAGAGTGATTTCACCGAGAAATCATCCTCTCGTGGTTCGTCCTAGGTGATTCTTTGTATTGGAAGCCCAATAGGAGGCTGTTAAGAGATTTCTGGTCTCTTTCTTGTTTGATGCCCAAGAGAAGGCTAAACTCAATGAGGAGTTCTTTTGAGCGAAGCCCAAGAGGAGGCTCGGTGGGGAGTGTTGTCTTATATGAAGCCTAAGCGGAGGCTAAACTCGATGAATGAGTTTTCTTATATGAAGCCTAAGAGGAGGCTAACTCGGATGAATGAGTTATCTTATACGAAGCCTAAGCAGAGGCTAAAGGGAACCTAGTTTTTAGGCTAATTGTTATGTTATAACTGAACAGTTATATGAACAAGTGTGATATGTATTCACAGGAGTTTATGAAGGAAATATAAAGAAGTGTATAAAACGAGCGTTTAAAGCAAGTGTAACTTGAATATTTACAAGTTTGAATGTGTACAAGGGGAATGAATATGTACACAAAGGGGTGATTATGTACAAGGAAATGAGTATGTACATAGTAGGGTTGGGACTTACACCGTGAGGGAGGCCCATTGGTTTAAGAGAAGTTTCACCGGGAATAATTCTTCTCTTGATACCAATGGTATCGGTGTATAGACAAGCGAATGAAAACAAACGAACAAAATTTGTTTATGCTTGAATATTTACAAAGATGATTGAATATGTACAAGGGAAATTGAATATGTACATAAAAGGATTGGGACTTACACCGTGAGGGAGGCCCATGATCAATTAAGAAATCTGAGGAAAAACTGGTTCGGCTTTATCTTCAAATCGGATTGATCATGGAAAAAAAGTGTGTAAGTTTGTTGAAAAGTTTTGAAAAGATTTTGAAAATGATTTTGAAAAATGAAGTATATTCACAAGAAGTTTTGAAAAGATTTGAGTTTGAAAGTTTGAAAAGAACATCTTTGAAAAGTATTAAGAATACTTAAAATGTCTTGTTTTCGACTTAATGAAAATATAATCAAAAGAGAATATTTTTGGATTTTTTTGACATAATCATAAAATAGGTATATTAAATGACAAGTGTGCAAAAAATCATCTTAAAATGAGAAGTTTTGATTGGTTTTTGAAAGTGTTGAAGTTTGATAGAAAAGGTGAAGAAAACAAGTGGTAAAAATTTGTTTTGGTCTTAAGGAGGCTTGAACTCATGACCTTTGGTTTTGAATTGAAAAGTTTTACCACTGAGCCAAGTGCTTGTCTTATTATTTACACGCTTCCAATTAATTATATTTAAAACAAGTCTTTGAAATGTTGAAAAACATGAAGGAATGTGAAAAAATGACAAAATGGTCTCAAGGGGATTCGACCCCTGGACCATAGGCAAGGCAAAGGAGACATGAAAAGCGTGCTGGCAAACACTGGGGCAGTAATACATCCGTTCATATATCTCATTCCATGTTATTATATTATAAAACAAATATTTGAATTTCTGGAAAACAAGAAAACGCGCGCAATGTTCTTCCTCTTCATTCAATCTTCATTCAATCATAGATTCTTCGTTTCTTGATGAAATTGAATGATGTAAACATCAAACTTGCTCGTTTTAAACCCAGGAACATGATGGTGATGATTAATTTCATTTATTTTTAGTTTAAGAGGATTAATTCTGAACATGACCAGATGAACCCTAATTCTAAGAATCAACATGAAATCGTGTATGGCTCATGTTTTATCAAATTGATTGAGGGTTAATGATCAGTGAAGGTGCAGAAACAAAATGGCCAAGCAACTTTGGAAATGGAATGCATAAATCATAGAGTTCGAAGTATGAGTGACTTACCTCTTCAAACTGAAATCGAAATCCTTTCTAAAGTGTTTCCAGTTGTTGTTTGATGATGGCTATAGCACCGCTGAACCTTATGGAAGGTGTTTGATCACTATGCTTGCTTTGAAATGGTATGGAACTCTCTACCCAAGTCCAACTGCAGATGCTTGATGTGAAATTAGAATTTGAGGTTAGGATGTTACAGGTTATGGATGATGATTTGAATCACTCATATGAAGTATATGGAAGGTTTTTGAATGATAAAATCACAGTTAGCACAAGCAAATTAGAAGTTTGGATGTTAAGGCATCTTTTACAAACTTTGAGATTTTGAACAAAGATTCTGAGTTTGGGCAGTTCTTGTGTTGTTTTTAAGTTTTAGACAAGTTCTATTTAGTGTTTATAATATGTTAGACACCTAATTTCTCTCAGATTTTTGCAAGATTAGCAAATTGCTAAAATCCCTCACTTTAAACTATGAAACTTGAAACTTAAGCAAGAAAGAAGGAAAGCTTAATTTGGATAGCTTTGGTGTACTTTGAAAATGAGGAAATGACCTCTATTTATAGGCCAAGATTTTTGAATGATTTGGCAAAGATATCATTGAAGGAAACTTGCAACTTGGTTAAGAGGTAATAATGGAATCTTTTGCATTTAATGCAAAAGTTACTTTCTTTAACCATGGTTAAGTTTTCTTCTTTGATTTAATCCACTTCTCAATCATTCAAACTAATATTTATCAGTTACAAGCTGCCTCTAAGTGATGACAAGGCTTCTAGAAGGAGAAAATGCAAAAAATGACTTATAATTTTGAAACATGTACTTGAAATTCCATGGTTTTGGAGCTTTATGTTTCAAAATCAAAAGTTTAGCTAGAAAAAAATGGTTTTGCAAGTTCTTGGACATTTTGGAAAGCTTGTAACAAGGGCTACAACTTTTATGTTTTGAGTTTTTTCTGATTCCAAAAGGATCTATGTGAAAAATGGCCATGAAAGTAGGAAAAAACCATGTTTTTTAACACTTGAAATTTTTTTTAAGTGTTAGAAATTTTTCAAATCTTGACTTTTTGTTGACTTTTGCACATTTCTTGATTTTTTATGATGATGATGGATCATTTGAAATATTTTCATGATTGAAAAAGTTTGATTTTGAAAAAGTTGACCAAAAGTCAAAGTTTGACTTTTCAGAGCAGATGAATTTTTATCAGACGATTTAGAATTTGTCTGATGAAGAAACATGGACTTTTGAAATGTTTTGAATCAAGAAATTAGGTCAAGATGTTGCATTGGAGATGTTAAGATCTCCAAGCAAATAGGTCATTCATTGAGCAGAAAGTCAATGAGTCACTATCCTCCATAAAAACCCTAATTGGTCGATTCATGATAGATCATGAGAAAAAGTTGGGAATCTGAAGATCAAATGTTGATGATTGATTAAGATAGATCAATTGAGGTGAGTGGAAACTCAAACCCTAATTGATTTGATCTTGAACAGATGAAATTTTGGAAAAACCCTGACTTTGACTTCTAGAAACCACACACGATCTATTCTATTCTGAAATTGTTAGTGATGCAGTGATGCATATGTGAGGTGGTATATTAGGTCAAAAATTGGGGTATGACAGATGCCCCTATTTAAGTTTCTTTAACTTGAGATATGAAGATGAATATCTTCGTCTCGATAGGTGTGAAGAGACTTAAATATTAGAATACGCAAATTTTGGACCTAAGATACCAAAAAATGCGGATGATGCAAAATGGTTGCAAAAAGTTCACCCAGGAGATATCAAAGATTGATATGCTGGGGAAAAGATTGTGAGGATGTCTCAATCTGTCTAAGAGAGAAGAATCCTGTTTGTTGGGAAACAAGCAATTTGTTTCACTGGGAAAGTAGATTCACAAAGCATGTGAATATCTGTTTCGCTTTGGGAAGCGAAGAGATTACCTTTTGTCCGCCTTGTGAAATTGTTCAAGGTAATTGAAAACGATATTACCAATTATCAGCCTTGTGATAGTTTATGGTAATGAGCTCTGAAGATGTTACCAATTATCAGCGAAGTGATAACTATAACAAGGTAATTCTTGAGAAATTTACTGAGTATTCAGTCTTGTGAATAACACACAATGATGGAAACAGATCTCAAATGAGTTTCTATTTTCACAGCTACAATTTTTCCGGGGATCTCTCTTTTGAGAAGATGCGGGCATTTTGATTGAGAAGACACAGGTTTTTCTTTAGACAAAAAGACAACTGCGGAGATTTCTTGAACTTTCATGATTGGACCTGTTGAGAAGAACAATCTTTTTATGACAAGTTTCAAGATGAAAAGGAAATAAGCAGCTCGGGTGATGAGGCTATTGCTTATTTTTTGCAAGTAGATTTTTCTGTGAAATCTAAAGCTAAATTGATTAGAGACAATGTTCTATCCAGGAATGAACTGGAAAGAAACGGTCAATCAAGACTTTGTTCCCAATGAGGGATGATCTCAGTTGGGGGACAGGGGAGAAAAATGTATTTTTCTTCTTGGGGATAATCTACTGGAGAGATGACACACCCACACTTGTTTTTTTAGGAATAAATGCAACATAAACAAGTGATATTGAAGCAAACATTGAGAAATGCAGAAATGCATTAATGATGATATTATGTATAAATGATGAATGTCATGAATGTCATATGCATGCTGACGATACTTGACAAGACAATAAAAGGTATTTGGGAAAAGGGCTACGTCACAGTTCAAACAAATACTCAGCAAAATCTGCAGCAAGGGTGTAGACGTTACTGATGATGAATCTGAGTTGCATGCTTTAAACTTTTCTGAAAAAGGCATTTCATTGGCAACCTGGTTGGGAATTCTTTTTGGATAAGAATATCGTCCTTTGATGATCTCTTTTAGAGAGAAGAAGAGTTGTTTTTATCTTTCAGAGGTCGAAATACTTATGGAAAAACTGTTGAAGTTCTTTCTATGTTCATAGTTCAAAGGAAAATTTCGCTTTTATTTCAAATTTTGAAGTAAAAATTCATTTAAAACTCTTTTTTTTTTAGTTTCAAAAGTGATTTTCATAATAAAAGCGTTATTTTGCAAAACAGAATAAATCAGGAATTGCAAACAAATGGGCACAAGGCTAAACTTTTATTGATAGAATGGTAATCAGCCAAAGGCGTGATTCCATGAACTATTTACAAAAGTTGGAAATGATAATTTATTGGGAAAAGGCTACATTGAAAGCAATAACCACTATTATCCCTAACCACTTTGAATTCCAACTATGCTTGTTGCTTTAGAAGTTTTGATTGAAGATCCGCTGATGGAAGATTCTTCAGATTGACAAAGTACGGACTAATGTAGTTACTTTGTCATTTTGATCCTTGATTTTTCCTAGATTTCCTTTTCAGGTTTTCAATCTATCAGGATAATTTCTTTTTATTGTCTCTAATTTTTGCCTGGACCGCCTTTTCAGGTTTTCAGTCCACCGAGACGCTCATTTTTGCCTAAGCCGCCCTTTTCGCGTTTTCGACTTACCGAGCTGTTCTTTTGTCTTTTTAGACAAACTATTTCTTGACTGCATCAGCATTCACAGGATGCGGGAGTTCATCACCGTCCATGGTTGTGAGAGTCATAGCACCGCCAAAAAAGCTTCTTTTGACGATGTATGGGCCTTCGTAATTAGGAGTCCATTTTCCCCTAGAATCTGGTTGAAAAGACAAAATATTTTTAAGCACGAGGTCGCCTTCTTGGAATTCACGAGGTCGAACCTTTTTGTCGAAGGTTTTCTTCATCCTTCTTTGATATAGTTGTCTATGACACTGAGCGGTTAGGCGCTTTTCTTCGATTAAGTTTAGTTGATCATATCTACTTTGACACCATTCGGCCTCAGATAACTTTGCTTCCATGAGAACTCTCATTGAAGGAATTTCAAATTCTACAGGGAGCACTGCTTCCATGCCGTATACTAGAGAAAAAGGGGTTGCCCCTGTTGAAGTACGTACTGAAGTACGATACCCATGTAGAGCAAATGGCAGCATTTCGTGCCAGTCTTTGTAGGTGATAACCATCTTCTGGACGATCTTTTTGATGTTCTTGTTGGCAACTTCAACGGCGCCGTTCATCTTTGGTCGGTAAGGAGATGAGTTATGATGCTCAATCTTGAATTCCTCACAAATTTCTTTCATCATTTTGTTGTTCAAGTTCAATCCATTGTCTATAATGATCTTACTTGGAACTCCATATTGGCAAATGAGGTTGTTCTTGATGAACCTCACAACCACTTGTCTTGTAACTTTGGCGTAAGATGCTGCTTCGACCCATTTGGTGAAGTAATCAATAGCCACTAAAATGAAGCGATGTCCGTTGGAAGCTTTTGGTTCGATCTTCCCAATCATGTCGATGCCCCACATGGAGAAAGGCCACAGAGAGGAGAGAACGTTGAGTAGAGTCGGTGGCACATGGATCTTATCTGCGTAGATCTGGCACTTGTGACATATTTTGACATGTTTATAGCAATCAGACTCCATTGTTATCCAATAGTATCCTGCTCTTAAGATCTTTCTGGACATTGCATGCCCATTTGAATGGGTTCCAAAGGACCCTTCATGCACTTCGTGAATTATCATGTCTGCTTCGTGTTTGTCCACGCATCTGAGCAGGACCATGTCGAAGTTTCTTTTGTATAGCACATCTTCATTCAGGAAGAAATTTCTAGAAAGCCTCCTTAGAGTTTTCTTATCTTTGTGCGATGCCCCGAGTGGGAACTCCTGAGTTTGAAGGAAGCGTTTGATGTCGTGGAACCACGGTTTATCATCGATGACTGCTTCTGTTGCAAACACATATGTAGGTCTTTCAAGGCGTCTGATACGAATCTTAGGTATATCATTCCAACTGTTGACTTTGAACATGGAAGATAGAGTCGCCAAGGCGTATGCCATTCGATTTTGATCTCGAGGGATATGATGCAGTTCAACTTTGTTGAAGAAAGTCAACAAACGTCTTGCATAATCTCTGTAGGGAATCAAACCAAGATGATGAGTTTCGTACTTGTCTTTGATTTGATTGATCACAAGGGCTGAATCTCCATATATATATCAAGGATCTTGATCCTTAAGTCGATGGCTTCTTCGATACCCATGATACAAGCTTCATATTCTACGATGTTGTTTGTGAAATCAAATAGTAATCTGGCGGAAAACGGGATATGAGAACCCTCGGGAGTGATGATGACTGCCCCAATTCCATTGCCAAAAACGTTAACTGCTCCATCAAAGATTAAGCCCCATCTAGATTCTGGATCAGGACCTTCTTCAGGTAATGGTTCGTCACAATCTTTCATCTTTAAGTACATAACGTCCTCGTTAGGGAAGTCGAACTTGAGAGATTGGTATTCGTTGATCGGTTGATAAGCCAAGTGATCGGAGAGAATGCTTCATTTGACCGCTTTTTAAGCACGGTACTGGATGTCATATTCGGATAATAGCATTTTCCATCGAGCAATTCTTCCTGTTAAGGAAGGCTTTTCAAAGACATACTTGATTGGATCCATTTTGGAGATTAACCAAGTTGCGTGATTGATCATGTACTGGAGGAGACGCTTTGAAGCCCATACCAAAGCACAACATGTTTTCTCGAGCATGGAGTAACGAGTTTCACAGTCTGTGAACTTTTTACTCAAGTAGTAGATGGCTTGCTCTTTCTTACCGGTTTCATCTTTCTGTCCAAGCACGCAGCCCATGGAGTCTTCTAGCACGGTAAGGTACATAATTAATGGTCTTCCTTCAATTGGAGGAATCAATATCGGCGGTTCTGACAGGTATTTCTTGATACTGTCAAACGTTTTTTGGAAATCTGCTGTCCACACAATCTCTTGATTTTTACGGAGAAGCTTGAATATCGGCCCACAGGTAGCAGTCATTTGAGAAATAAACCTGGAGATGTAATTCAGTCGTCCAAGAAATCCTCTTACTTGCTTTTCTGTATGTGGCGTAGGCATTTCTTGAATAGCCTTGACTTTGTCAGGGTCAACTTCAATACCTCTTTGACTGACGATGAAACCTAGGAGTTTTCCAGATCTTACCCCAAAGGTGCATTTGTTAGGATTCAGGCGAAGCTGAAATTTTCTTAGTCGCTGAAACAACTTCAAGAGATATTCTATATGCTCTTCTTCAGTGTCAAGACTTTGCTATCATGTCATCCACGTAGACTTCGATCTCTTTGTGCATCATGTCATGAAAGAGAGTAGTCATTGCCCTTTGATAAGTTGCGCCTGCATTCTGTAATCCAAACGGCATTACTTTGTAGTAAAAGGTGCCCCATGGCGTGATGAAGGATGTCTTCCCCATGTCTTCGGGAGCCATTCTGATCTGATTATGAAATTCCTGGCAGCAGATACGTGATGTCACAGAGAATGTTATGACATAGTATCTGACACTCTATTAATAATTCACACAGTAAATTTAAACAGCAGTAAAGAACACAATAAATTATTTACCCAGTTTAGTGTGTAACTACACCTAAATCTGGGGGCTACCAAGCCAGGGAGGAAATTCACTATTAGTAGAATTAATTCAGGAATAAACCAACCAGTTTATCTCCTTCACTTAAAACCTACCCAATGCAACTTCAATCTAAGTCCTACTTAGACAAGAGTTCCTACTCACTCCCCCTCAATCACAGCAGTGATATCAACCTATTGATTAATTGAATTGTGAAGACACTCTTCAATAAACAAACTTGATTTTGCTTCAAAGCTTTAATCAAGAGACATAACACTCGTGCTTCAAAGCTTTGAGTGATAAACAACCCTTACAACCAAATCCTATTCCAAAGCACTTATCAATTGATAATTGCTTGGCTCACAAGAGTAACTAGAATTACACAAATGACAATCTGCTAAATCTTCAATACAGTCCAGAGGCGCGCAACAGCAGAGTAAGGGTTCTATTCTTATTATAGAAGCAGTCATGTAACTTCAGTTTTGGGCTTCCATAATAATAGCTAGGGTTCACTTAATCAATCCTAAAGACTTGGTCTTTTTAACAACCAATTTAGGTTTAACTAAGATTAACCAATTAGCCACGTGAGCATGTAATTTAATAACATAAAAACATAATAAAACAGCTCAACAAACTTCCTGAAAACTCTCAGGAAAACAGATTCTGCAAAACAGTAAATGTCACACAGAATGTCATAACATTGGTTATGACCTCAGTCAATCTTCTGCAGAATTCCAGCACAGTATTTTGCTTCCAGTCTGAGCTGTACTTAAACATCCTTCTCATGCAGAATTTATCTTCAACTCTGAATGTCATGACATCAGTCAAGACATTGACATATCCTAGTTTTACCAAAAATTAATGCCAACATAAAAACACTTACAGATTATAGCCAGAGAAACCGTCCATGAAGGAAAAGACATTGAACTTTGCAGTGCTATCCACTAGCATGTCGATATGCGGTAGCGGGAAATCATCTTTTGGACTAGCTTTGTTCAAGTCCCGGTAGTCAACACACATTCTGACCTTTCCGCCTTTCTTTGCGACAGGTACTATGTTGGCTAGCCATTGAGGATATTCAGAGGTGACGAGGAAACCTGCGTCGAGCTGCTTTTGAACTTCTTTTTTGATTTTGTCAGCCATATCTGGGTGAACTCTTTTCAGTCTTTGTTTAACTGGCGGACACTCCAGTTTGAATGGCAAGTGATGCTCCACGATGTTGGTATTTAAACCTGGCATGTCTTGGTAGGACCAAGCAAATACATCAACATATTCTTTGAGAAGATCTATCAGTTTGCTCTTGACGTTGCTGTCGAGTAGAGCTCCGATGTTTACTTCTTTTTTGTCTTCCTCAGAACCTAAGTTGATTGCTTCCAAAGGCTCTTTGTGAGGTTGAATGATTCTTTCCTCGTGCTTAAGTAGTCGAGAAATCTCATCCGGGATCTCTTCTTCAACTTCTTCCTCGGCGTCGAACACAGGGAATTCAAAGTCGGGAGAGAGCATAGAGTTATTGCGTTCAATGGATTTGTCCATTTATTAACCTGCATGTTTCGATTTATGCTTGATTAATTAACTCTTCTTTTTTCTCTTATATATTTTTTTTTTAGAAAAAGTTAATGTGAAAGTGTATGCAGATTATTTATTATTATATTTTTTTCGAAGATTGTTTGTTTTTATTTGGTTTTTTAGAATTACCATTTCCAAGAAAAGGGTAAAAACGAAAAACAAACACAAAATGTGGAATCAAAACAACGCTTTTATTTATGATTCACAATATGAAACCAGGCCCTAAATACAAACTCATTTGTCTTGGGCTAGACAAAGAGAAATTATTTAAAAGTTAAACCCTATAAAACATCTCTTCGCTTTGGGTGAGGCGAGAGTTCAAAACAAAAGCAAAACAAACTACTTAGAACTATGAACATTAGTCAGAGCTTTAACAGGCTTCCAATAGTGGCGAACTCCTTGAAAGTCTAGATACTCTGGTAGTTTTCCATTTGGCTTATTCCTTGTGTAGACTTTGGTCGTTGGTCGAACAGGCTTTAAAGACTCTGGACGGTTGACCTTGCCTTTTGTGTTGCTGAAGCGATCTTCTTCTGCTTGATGGGCAGATTGAGGAGCATAATTGTAATACAGTGAACTGACTTTGTAGGTTATTGTATCGCAAATGTGCAGATAGCAAGAGTCGCCACCGACTTTTCTTTTATCCAATTAAGGGAAGGTGAAAAGAACAGGAAAAGACCTTCGTTAGATTCTGAGTAAGGGAGAAGGTTATGAAAAGGGAAGGTATTAGCACCCCTTTCCATCCGTAGTTATCTACGGGCTCTTAGTTGCTCTTAGATCACTTTAAAATTGTGCTTTCTGTGTGTTTGACAAAAATGTTTTGAAAAGGCATTTCACTTTGACTTTGTAATGATTCATGTAGGAATGTATACAAAGTGTTCGGAAATGTTTCGTTTTTGAAAAGAGTTTGAACTTTGACAAAAAGTGTGTGGTGTGAAAAGCATTTTGATAGAGCAAACAACTAAAAGTCTTATTACCTACTCAGAATTGGTCGTTTTCGTATTGTTTTACTTTCCTTTAGAATAGTGCTATCCATACCATTAGTTGGTAGGTAACCCTATTCGTTGGATGTAAAAGAGACATTCGAAGGGACGTCGTATGGTCATAGAAAGCAACTTGTAGGAGGTATCCTAGCACATTCGAAGGGACTATCATCATTTTTCGTAGGCGACAATCGAGGGTCAAGATCATGTATTCGTAGGCGACATCGTGGGTCTTATGATCTTTGTATCGAAGGGACTATGATGATTTGTTTTGAAGGCAACGGTGCTAGAATACCTCTACATTCGAGGGACATGACCATATTTGAATTCGTAAAGGCAACGAGAGAGAATTACCCTAAGGGGTGCATGTGTGAAAAGAGTGTGTTGATTCAGATATGTTATCTTGAAAATTAGAATGAGCTATGTCTGATTTTATCTTGCCATACACGCCTAGTTACTAGCAGTTTATAAGATGCGGAAAGTAAAATGCGGGAATGTAAAATGCGGAAAGATAAATCCTACGCTATTACATGGCTTTGGGGCAGATACATAATTGAAAGTGCGGAAAATAAAAAGCCCTAATTAGACTATTACATCCCATAAGCAATTACATAATTAGAATAAAGAAAACGATAAAAAGAAACTGTCCGAAACGGGATAACCTGTGAAAAGATGAGAAATCGGAAAATACGGGAAAATCGAATAAGAGGAAAATGTTAGTAAAAATAATAATTTTTAAATGAGAAAAATATTTCATGCTGGAAATAACATTAACATGCTAAAATAATTTTTTGGAGATAATTTAATAATTAAAAACTAATTAAATGTGATTTAAATGATAAATTAGTAATTAAATTAAATATGCATGCAAAATAATATTTTTTAATTTTGTAAATTAAATAAACATTTTCTGGAAATAATGCAAAAAGAAAAATATTTTTTTGGTATTTTTTAATGCATGATAAAAATTATTGAAATCAATTAAAATGCATGAAAAATATTAAATGGAAAATAAGCAAAATAAGAAAACATTGCAAACTTGTAAAAATCAAATGTCATGGCCAGGGATCGAACTGGAGACATTCCTTTCACAACCTCACGCCCTTGCCAACTGAGCTGGAGTGCACGTGTGTCACTGAATCGGAGCGAGTGGAATGTAAACATGTGTCGCTCCCTGACTGCATCGTCCCCGCGCCAAACTTCGTCTTCTTCGTTTCAAAAATTTGAAAATTCTACGTCGGCTTTGGTTCGACGCTATGGCCCCTGCTAACATCAAAATCATGTACAAGCAATATAATTGAAATCTAAAACCATGGTTCGATTCGTCTTGGTCCACTGATCACTCTAAGGGCATCGGTTTGTTCCAATTTATCCTAATAAGAGAAACCCTAAATCGTGGCCAGAAACCTTAGCTATGGTGATTCGTGTTCTAGGTCATAGAAACTCAATCAAACTGCCCAGAAAGCTTGTAAACTTCGGTCTAATCACAAAAACAACAACAAATTATGTTAATAATGCATGAATAATGGAAATCGATTTTGAGAAAAACATGAACAAACCAAATTCGGATTTCGTGATTCTTGATGCTTTTGGACAATGTGAAGGTCTGGATCGATTCAGGAGGTATCAAGGAATGTGTTTGAGTGCTTGGAATCAATTGAATCGACCTTAGTCCCAGGCTGCTAGTAACTTGGATAGCACGGTTTTTTGAGTTTGAATAGGGTTTCTCCAGCCAATTTTTCTACCCTAATTCATGTGGCAGGTATTGTATATATATAGTAGATGGAATTGGAGCTGATTTGAGAAAGAATTAATCATCAATCAATGCAAAATATATTTGATTTTGTACCAAATCAAATTTTCTCTTTTTTTGATCAATTTCAATCAAATTCTTGCCATATCCAATCAAATTTCGAAATTTGCTGGCTTTATTGGTTTTCTTGGATCTCATGGAAGAGAGAAAAATCAAATTTGCAATTAATTTTGATTTTATACCTTATTTTTGAATTTAATTTGTATTTAAATTAATAAAATCCAAATTAAATAGAAAAATAAAATAAAAATTCGTGGCATTGGGCTTAGATGTTCCAAATTGTATAAGGAACAAGTTTGGATGAAGAAAAAGTAAGCCCATTTGCAAAAATTTTGATTTTTAGAAGCATCTCTCTTTGTGCACTTCTTCAAAATTGCCCAACTTGCACAAGGTGTATCTTGCTCATTTTTCCACATTTTTGAGTGTTCTTGGACTTTTTAGAAAGCTCTAAGAGTCCTCTAAACAACCTCTTTGGTTTCATCTCAATTGGAGTTACCATGCTCAATATATCTTCAAAACAAAATGTGGACTTTTTGTTGACTTTGAAAAGGACCTGTAATGTTTTGATCCATACCTTCCAAATGAAGCATTTTTGGAACATTCTTGTGAGACATGAAGTTGTAGAGAATTGAATTTCCTTCAAAACAAGAGGTGGTGGAAGAATTTCTGAGAAAGTATGAAGAAGTTATGCTCAGTCAAAGTTTGGTTGAGTTTTCCTCAAGAAACCCTAATTTGGAAAGTTTGACTTTTGAGCAAATCTTGAGTTTTCTTGATGAATCATGATCAACCCTTGATCAAATGATGAATGTGACTTCAAAATGAGGATGTTGACCAAAAATCATGAAGTTTGACTATATGTTGACCACAGTTGACTTTTTGACCAATACAACTGATTTTCAACCATCTGAGCAATTGTCTGAGGAAACTTGACTTGTAAGGCTTGAAACTTGACATGGAGAAGCTTTGAAGCATATGAGGAGGCATGAAGACCATTGGGGAGGTTGTAAGTCCATCTTGATCTGAGAAATACCAAACCCTAGTTTGGGTTGATTGTCTAGGAGAGAGTTTATCTGATCAACTCTTGAGGAATCCTTGAGCATGGAGGTATGGAATGTCTTGAGAGATAGGAGGGCAAATTTTAGGGTATGACAGCTGCCCCTATTCAATCTTCTTGTACTGGAAGGGTTAGATTGGCATGCTTTGCCTTTCGTAACCTGGAGGTAGAAGATGATTGAACACTCGAGTTTACCTGAAAATTTGCACTCGTTGTTGTTTGATGATGCGGGAATGGGCTTACAGATGCCATTTGGAGAAGTTGGAGACTTCGCTGGGAAATGAGTCGTACGCTAGACTTGAAATTGTTGTATGGATAGGAAAACTGTCGGAGATGGGCTTAAGATGCCATCCGGAGAGATCGATGCTGGGGAGTGAGCCGTACGCTAGGCTCTGTAGACGTTTCTGGAAGGAGATGGGCTTAGGATGCCATCCGGAGGGAATCGTATGTTAGACTTCGCGCTCACTTTTTGAATGAAGTTATTGGTTTGTATTGGTTTTTTAACCAAATATGCAGCATTCTGAAAGTGAAGAAATGTTGACAAGTAGTAGGAGATGGGCTTAAGGTGCCATCCAAGGCAACTGAGTCGTACGCCAGACTCTGTAGTTGCTGTTGATAATAAGAACGAGTCAGAATAGTTCTTTGTGCGGACTACTCTGAGGGATAATAGTTGGCGAAATGTAGATATCTTCCCTGTTGAGCTTCGGGCATTGATCCACTGCCTGTTATCGGAGGATAACTTGTGATCGTTCGGATAGGGTTTCTCGTCTGGCTTCGGGTATTAATCCTGGATCCGTTGTCGGAGGACAACGAGGTTGGTCGTTCAGATAGCTTTCCCGTCTGGATTCGGGTCTTAATCCTGGACCAGTTGTCGGAGGACAACTAGGGCGGTCTTTCAGATAGTTTTCCCGTCTGGATTCGGGTCTTAATCTGGACGGTTGTCGGAGGACAACTAGGGCGATCTTCGAATAGTTTTCCGTCGGATTCGGTCTTAATCCTGGACCTGTTTGCGTCAGGAGCGATTCTCACCTGTTTGGAGAAAACAAGAGAAACTTCGATAGAGTATTGTTAGTCTTATGCAAAGTATGATGCATGACAATGTGTATGAATGACATATGCACGAATTATGACTTTATGAGAGATGTATGAATGATAGATGCTGTGGTATTTCAAAACATATCCATCTTGAAGAAGATGCGGATATTCTGCTTGAGAATTCCTGACTTCTGTTTGGGGATGAAGTGGGTGGAGACCCTGATTTTTGAAAGAGAAGAAGATAACTTTGAATCCTCCGATGCACTATCTGACCAAGTTTTGAGTCTAGACATTGTCGGGGATGATGGAGATCAAGAGACGTGCCGCCAAGGATCTTGTGCATAGACCCTGCTGGGGAGAGATTAGGAGGCACTTTACTGGGGGATCTTGTGCAGATCCTGCTGGAGAGCATTTGATAGTTGCTGGGAGACCGGGTTAGAAGGATCTGGAACCCGTCGAAATCTCTGGCTGGGGAATAAAAGATGTAGGCTTCCTCCGATGCACTATCTGACCAAGTTTCAAGTCTGGATACTGCTGCTGCTGGGGCGGTGATGATTGTTGAGATATATCCTACTAGGGATACCTCTGCTGGGGAAGGTTTGTTGTGAGCGACACCTCTATGGGGATAATGCTCCGGTGACTTCCGCCGTTATCTCAATTCCTGGAGCCTGTAGTAATTACTTTGTTATGCTTACTTTTCGCATGTTTGTGAATGAATTTTTATTGTCAAATGCATATAATCATTCAAAGCAAACGTTAGACTTTATGCAAACAACAACAACAAACAAGAATTGTAAAGAGAAGGAAACTTGTATTTATTCGAAAGATGGCGTATGGCCAAGTAGTTTATACAAGAGAAAAGTAAAAAGCTATGCGGAAACAATCTCGTTAAGTTCCAACTATGCTAGTACTCATATATTTCAACTATCTCATCTCCTTGCTGTCAATAGAAAGTGAGTGAATTGATTTTCGCCATTTGAACTTGAATGCCGATGATAGTAGTCTGTAGATAGGTGATCTGGACGAGACATAGTCATACGCTTAAATCCCTAACTTTTGCCTAGACCGCCCTTTCGGGTTTTCAATCTACCGGGATACCCTTTTTTGCCCAAGCTGCCTTTTCAGGTTTTCGACTTGCCGGGTGTACATGTTTTGCATATATCCTTAATTTTTACCCGAACCCTTTTGGTTCGCCGGGATGCCCTTATTTTTGCCTAGGTAGGTCAGTCGACCTAGCGGGTCTCTTTTATGCGTAGTATTTTTTGACTATGTCTGCGTTCACAGGGTGTGGGAAGTCTTCGCCATCCATGGTGTTGAGTATCATAGCTCCGCCTGAAAATACTGTCTTGACTACAAATAGTCCCTCATAGGTGGGAGTCCATTTGCCCCTGGGATCATCTTGTGGAAGAATGATGCGCTTGACTACTAGATCACCGACTTGGTAAACTCGGTGCTTGACCTTTTTGTTAAATGCTCTGATCATTCGCTTCTGATAGATCTGTCCATGACAGATGGATGTGAGTTGTTTCTCATCAATCAAGTTAATCTGGTCAAGGCGAGTTTGGATCCAATCATCTTCGCCTAATCCTGCGTCTTGGAGGACTCTGGTCGAGGGTATTTGAACCTCAATTGGTAGGACTGCTTCCATACCGTACACAAGAGAGAAAGGGGTTGCCCCTGTTGATGTCCGCACTGTAGTGCGATAACCATGAAGAGCAAATGGTAACATCTCATGCCAATCTTTGTAAGTCACTGTCATTTTCTGTATAATCTTCTTAATGTTCTTGTTGGCAACTTCCACTGTGCCATTCATCTTCGGTCGATAAGGGGAAGAGTTGTGATGCTTGATCTTGAATGCGTGCGAGTTCATGATCATTTTGTTGTTGAGATTAGAGCCGTTATCGTGATAATCCTTTCGGAGTGCCATACCGATGATAAGATTATGCTTGATGAATCGAGCCACAACATTCTTGGTAACAGATGCGACGAGTGCCTCTACCCATTTGGTGAAGTAGTCAATTGCCACAAGGATGAAACGATGTCCATTGGAAGCTGTGGGCTTGATTTCTCCAATCATGTCAATGCCCCACATTGCAAAAGGCCAAGGAGTTGTTAGAACGTTTAGAGGTTCTGGAGGTACGTGCACTTTATCTGCATAAATCCGGCATTTGTGACAGGACCGAGCGTAACGGTGACAATCAGCTTCCATGGTGGACCAATAGTAACCTGTTCTCAAAATCTTCTTAGCCATTGTATGTCCACTGGAGTGAGTACCAAATGCGCCTTCGTGTAACTCTTCCATGATACGTTCCGCTGTTTTCCGGTCTACACATTGAAGTAAGCACAAGTCGTGATTGCGCTTGTATAAAATGTCGTTGCTGAGGAAGAATTTGGATGCAAATCTTCTCAAGAATTTCTTATCATTGACAGATGCCCCTGCGGGATATTCCTGAGTCTCAAGGTACCTCTTCACGTCGTAGTACCAAGGTTTCTCTTCTGTATCAAGTTTACAACAGTATGCCGGTTCGTCAAACCTTTCAATGATAATCTGGGGAGCCTCGTTGTCCCATCTAACTTTGAACATAGATGACATGGTAGCCAATGCGTCAGCCAACTGATTCTCTTCTCGTGGAATATGATCAAAAGTGATCTCTTCGAAGTAGGGGATCAAACTCAGAACATGCTCTCGATACGGAATGAGATTCGGATGCTTCGTATCCCACTCGCCCTTAATCTGACTGATCACTAAAGCTGAGTCTCCATACACTTGCAAGAATTTGATTCTTAAATCAATAGCAGCTTTAATACCCATGATGCACGCTTCGTATTCGGCCATATTGTTGGTGCAACTGAAACATAATCTGGCGGTGAAAGGCGTATGTCCGCCTGCAGGGGATGTGATGATGGCGCCAATGCCGTTGCCAAGTGCGTTTGAGGCTCCATCAAAGACCATGGTCCATCGGGATCCTTGTTCAGGTCCTTCGTCTGGTCCTGGTTCTTCGCAATCTGTAACTAGCAAAACATCTTCATCGGGAAACTCGAACTGCATAGACTGATAGTCATCTACGGCTTGATGAACCAAATGATCGGCTACTACACTTCCTTTGATTGCTTTCTGAGAAGTGTACTGGATGTCATATTCGGTCAAGATCATTTGCCATCTTGCTATTCTTCCGGAGAGAGCTGGTTTCTCAAATATGTATTTTATCGGATCCATCTTGGAAATCAACAAGGTAGTATGAGTCAACATATACTGTCTTAGTCGGCGAGCAGCCCAAGCCAAAGCGTTGCAAGTTTTCTCGAGCTGTGAGTATCTTGTTTCACAGTCGGTAAACATTTTGCTAAGGTAGTATATTGCATACTCTTTTCGACCAGACTCGTCATGTTGCCCCAACACACACCCCATCGAGTTCTCTAACACTGTCAAGTACATGATAAGAGGTCTTCCTTCGGCAGGCGGCATCAGGATAGGAGGATTCTGTAGGTACTCCTTGATTTTGTCAAAAGCGATTTGGCAATCGTCGTTCCATTCCACTACTTGATCTTTCTTTAGTAACTTGAAGATTGGCTCACAAGTAGCGGTTAGATGTGCAATGAATCTGGCAATGTAGTTTAAACGGCCCAAGAAGCCTCTGACTTCCTTCTCTGTGCGGGGAGCTGGCATTTCTTGAATAGCTTTAACCTTGGCAGGGTCAACCTCTATACCTTTACCACTGACAACAAATCCTAGGAGTTTACCAGTTCTGACTCCAAAAGTGCACTTGTTAGGATTAAGTCTCAGTCTGTACTTCCTCAACCTATCAAATAGTTTCTGCAAATGATCAAGATGTTCTTCTTCTGTCTGTGATCGAGCTATCATGTCATCGACGTAGACCTCCATCTCGTGATGAATCATGTCATGAAATAATGTCACCATGGCACGCTGATAAGTGGCGCCTGCGTTCTTTAGTCCAAACGGCCTAACTTTGTAACAGAAAGTACCCCACTGTGTAACAAAAGTAGTCTTATCCATGTCTTTATGAGCCATTTTGATCTGATTGTAACCAGAGAAACCATCCATGAAGGAGAAAACTTTGTGCTGAGCGGTGTTGTCAACCAGAACATCAATATGAGGAAGTGGGAAATCATCTTTCGGACTCTCTTTGTTCAGATCTCTGTAATCCACACACATTCGTACCTTACCATCCTTCTTAGGTACGGGTACCACATTTGCAACCCACTGTGGATAAGAAGTAACAGCTAGAAAACCGGAATTGAACTACTTCATAACTTCGACTTTGATTTTCCCTAACATCTCAGGACGCATACGACGAACCTTCTGTTTCACTGGGAGAAAACCTTCTTTCGTCGGTAACCGGTGCACTACAATATCAATGTCTAAACCTGGCATGTCTTTGTATGACCAAGCAAAAACCTCAATATAGTCTCGTAGCATCTGAATCAACCTTTCTTTAACACTATTCTCAAGACCCGCTCCTATCTTGATCTCTTTTCTGTCTTTGTCAGTACCCAAATTCACAACCTCAACTTGCTCTTCGTGTGGCTGTATAACTCGATCTTCTTGCTGTAGCAGTCTGACAAGTTCTCCTGGAACTTCACAATCTTCTTCACCTTCATCTTCGCCTTGGTAGATCGGATTATCGAAGTCATATTTAGCAATAGCATAGCTGTTATCAACGAGATTCGGAGTGATTCTGCAGTGTATCACGTGGGTGTGTGTAAGAAACACATAGCTTTTTGAAGGGGTGATAAAGTAAAAGAAAACAAACAACAATTGAATGCAAAAGTCCTACGATTTTATTGGTATGACGTCTTCAGTCTTCCAATTGCGGAGTCTATTGTCGGGAGTTGGGAAGATCCACTTGCTAATGTCGAAGTCGTTGTCGTCTTCTATAGCATGGATTCCACTCTGGCTGATGCGGAAAGGAAGTTGGCCGGCACGTTCGCGGCGTATCATCTTCTGACCCTTGATGGTGAAGCCTAAACCAGTCTTATCAGATTTGAAAGGAAGATCAGGGAGATGACCCCAAATAGAACTACCTCCTTCTTCAACTGCAGCTTGGGCATCTTTTAGCGAGGCCATTCTTGGAGGAGCTTGTGTAACTTCAGGAGTAGCGGGAGAATCAACAGGCATGATTCTGGGAATCGTTTCGAAAGCTTGACAGGGAGTCTCAAAGAATTCACCTTCCATCTCGAGATAACGGAAAGACTGTAGATGGCTGACCATATGTTCCTCTTCACCACACACTGTAACAACCTTCCCCTTCACTGGGTACTTCAGCTTCTGATGCAGGGTGGAGGTAACAGCGCCTGCCCCATGTATCCAAGGGCGTGTCCAAGTAGGCAAGAGTAAGCTGGATGGATGTCCATGACAAAGAAAGTGGAATCAAAAGACTGGGAACCGACTTTAATAGGCAGGATGAACTCTCCAAGTACTGTTCGCTTAGAACCATCAAAAGCCCTCACAATTATATCACTGGGTCTCAGAACCAACCCTTCGATATCAAGTCGATCAAAAGCAGTCCTCGGAAGGATATTCAGAGCAGAACCGGTATCCACCAATACATGAGACAAGGTAACGCCCTTGCATTCAACAGAGATGTGCAAGGCTTTGTTGTGTTTCCTACCGGCAGAAGTCAAATCAGCATCAGAGAAGCCTAGGCCGTTGTTGGCAGCCAGGCTAGCAATACAAACTTCGAATTGATCAGTAGTAGTGTCTTGTGGTACGTGAGCATTCTTCAGAAACTTCACCAAGGCGTTAGCATGAGCCTCGGAGCACAAGAGAAGAGCAAGCATGGAAATCTTGGACGGAGTCTGTCCCAACTGTTTCACAACATTGTAGTCACTTTTCTTGATAATCTTCAGAATTTCCTCCATTTCATGTTTGGAGGTGTCTTCAGCAACTTCCTTTAGTACTTCTGGCTGAGCAGGATGAGTCACTGGTTCTTTCCCTCTAGCTGGGGAAACTGGTTCAATAGCTGGAATGCGAGATGGAGTCGCAATGTCCTTTGGAGGGGAGATATCTGGAGAGAACACCCTTCCGGTTCTGGTCACCTTGCTTGATCCGGTGATGTTGTCAATGTCAGGGACGGTAGCTTCAATTGTAAGGTCCTCAATGGTCAGGGGGTCTTGTTTGACACCATGATAGTAAATATCTGATCCATAATTCCAAGGGATGGCCTTGTCAGAGGAATATGGAACTGGTCTGGGAGAAGTAATGATGAGAGGTGCCACTCTAGGCATAGGGTCAGCAGAGCAAATCCTTCTTGTGTTAACATCAGCATAGTCTTCCGGGAAATCGTCACCCCATCCGGTCACCTTGACATCTTCAATAGGAATTTTGTAACTCTCGGGAACAGTGTACTTCACCATGTAATCAAACTTTCCACTTGGCTGCCCCAAGGTATCCCACACATCTGGTACAGTTTCATTCACATCTTCGATCTTCAGTTTCTTAGACATATCTTCACAAAGGCTCTCCACAGGTGGTTTCAAGAATAGTATTTCACGGTTATCCATCATGCACTAAACACGTCTTCTCAACCAAGCACAACCATCAGGTGCAGATGGGCACCAACGACAATTCTCTGGGCATCCTGGATTAACACCGCTTAAATCTCTCGAACATATCGAGGAATGGTCGGTCATCTATGTTGAAAACATAAGTGTCCTCACCAACACATTGGAACTTTTGTCATGGTTAGGCATAGGCGCTTGATCACATTCGGGTCTCAACAGAGGATCAAACTCAATCGCTTAGCTTCAATCATATCTTGAATCTTGTTCTTCGAGCCCAACAATCATCAGTACTATGTCCAGGGCTGTTGGAGTGGTAAGCACACTTAGCATTAGGATTGTATCTCAGAGAGGAAGTGTTGACATTCGAGGAGGGTCCTCAAAGTAATCACCGCTTTCAACATGTGTTACAAGGCTTGCGACAACGGCATGTTGATCTTCAGAACTGCCTTCGTGGCGCTCGCTACGCGCGTTGTCTCACCGAGGTTGTCCGATGTAGGATCGAGATCACCGCCAGTTGAGCGCGGTCGTTCTTGGCTTGGCTTTTCTGACCATACACAGCATTAGTTTCTTTCTTACCACCAAAAGATCTCTTCACAGCATTTGATGACGACTCCACATGAATCTTTCCGCTTTTGATACCAGCTTCAATACGCTCGCCTGTAAGTATCAGCTCGGTGAAACCGGCTGAAGAGTTTCCAATCAGATGATTGAAGAATGGGCCTGTCAACGTTCCCATGAACATATCAACCAATTCCCTATTGGACAAGGGTGGTTGAACTCTGCCTGCTAGATCTCTCCATTTCTGAGCATATTCTTTGAACTTCTCATCACGACCCATAGACATGCTCTGTAGTTGCATGCGAGTGGGTGTCAATTCAGCATTGTACTCATACTGTCTGTAGAAAGCATCGGCTAAGTCACTCCAAGTACGGATACGATCATTCTCTAGCTGATAATACCATTCCAACTTAGTTCCGGACAAACTCTCTTGAAAATAATGCATCCACAACTTTCTGTCATCAGTGTGGGGGTTGATCTTCTGAACGTAGGACTTCAAATGCAGCTTCGGAAAAGAAATGCCATCATACTTGGCAAAGGTAGGAACCTTGAATTTGGGAGGAATCACCACACCAGGAACAAGACTCAGGTCATCAAAATTCATCCCTGACATTTTCAGATTTTCCACAGCATTCAAACGATCTTCAAGTTGCTTGTACTTGTCATCTTCATCAGAATATTGGTCATTATCATAATGATCTTCTCTCTCTTTCTCAGACTCACGCTGACTGCCTTCTTCATGTCCTTTGACACTTCCCTCATTCTTGACACTTCCTTCAGAGAACTCTATCCGACTAACCACTTTAGGACCACCTTTGTAACATCTGCCCATGTTGAGAAGACCCACAACCTTCTTCTTGTTGATGAGCTTCTTCAGATCTTCTTGGCCTTGGACCAAGCTGGTGAACATCTCCCCGAGCATTCGAGCTTGAGATCTTTGACAGTCTGTTCGAGAGCCATTTCTGCTAAAATAAATAGCGAGAAAATGAGAAAACCAATCTTTAATGTACCTGTTATGCAATGTTATTCCATGCTATGCGATGTTTATGCAAATGCAATGCAATTTTTTCAAGGACCTTAAGGATTTAAATTTGTTAGACAAGCAATGAACAAACATTTATTAGTTCTCTTTTATTCTTTTTCTTTTAAGTACAAAAGATAGTTCGAAAAAAAAGAAAGCATAATAATCCTAAAGCTTTAGGTCTCCCATGGGCGCTTCCTCTTGGTGCCGAGGTAGGCGTTGATGTTGCGCTCCTCGTGAAGTAGCTTGGTCAACTCTAGCACTTTCTTCTCACTTGCATAGCACTGAGCTTCGAATGTATCCCTTTCTTCTTTAAGCTGAATCCAGGATCTCTTCAAGTCTTCAAAATCAGTAGGCATGTCAGGATGGAGAACAGTATAGGGTACGTCACCTATAGCAACAGGTTCCATAATTAGTGGTAGAACAGGCGTGAGTGGCATTATGAGGTTTTGAGCTCGAGCTCGCACCCATTTGAGGTAAGGTTCCCAAGGAATGGAGTTTTGGTGCCCCAAAGTCTTGGTATCAGTCTTCTTTACCATGCCCCAAACGTGTATGAACCTTCGTCGATAATTCTGGAGATCGTGGTTGTAGTCGAACACAATGTCTTGGAGAATCATATCATGAGGACCATCTCTTCGAGAAAAACCAAACTGACGTAGAGCTAGAGAAGGGTTGTAAGTGATACCTCCCCTTATACCAAGGAGTGGTACATTAGGGAATTCTCCACAACGCTCAATTAATGTGAAGTCCTTTTGAGAGAAAAGACTCCAACGGATATCTGAATGAGAGAGTGACATTAGTCTTTGAGACCATTTCAACCTTTGCTCGTTCTTCAAAACTGATGGAGGAAGGTGCGAAATAAACCACCTGGAAAGTAATGGTATGCAACACATGAGAGTTCCTTGTCTTTTGATAGTACGAGTGTGGAGAGAATGTAGAATGTCTCCAAGTAAAGTAGGCATAGGATTGCGGGTAAGGAACAACTTGATGGCGTTGACATCTATGAATTGATCCAAGTTAGGGAATAGAACCAAACCATAGATTAGCAAGGCCACAATGTCTTCAAATGCATGGAAACTCATAACTTTGAGGAATTCTCGAGCTTTCTTTATCAGAAACTTAGCAAGTAAACCCTTAACTCCACTTCTTGTTTCCCAATTGGCTTCAATGTCTGAGCGCTTAAGATGTAAGGCTGATGCGATGTCTTCGTACTTAGGAACCTTTTCTAGACCGGTGAATGGCATTTGATCAAGAATAGGTATCCCAATTAGCTTAGAGAACTCTTCCAAGGTAGGAACCAACTGATAATCTGGGAATGTAAAACAATGGTGTTTCGGATCAAAGAACTGGAATAGGACATGCATCATATCTTCTTCAAAACCGGAGATAACCAAGTCAAGTAGATAACCATGTCTTTTGATGAACTGGGCATGATCAGGAATCTCTGAAACCAATTCTTTGAGCTGAGAAGGTATACCCATGAAGTGGATTCGGATAGTCTTTCTAGAAGCCATAATTCCCTACAAAACAGAGCAAAGATAAATCCCTAGGTCCTTGAAATAGTTAGAAATGATATGCAATGCAAATGATGTCATGATGTCATGTTTAGCACACACAAATAATTCACACAATGAGCCTAGGTTTAAGGCTTGCAAGAGGTATAGGTGATTACCCCACCAAAAGTTTGAGTCGGTTCATCCTGTCCTATAATAGTAACCGGGTTCTAGGAATCTCACATCATCGATCTTTCTCGTAGGCGTTTATTTCAATACGACTACCAAATGGTCGACCGAAAATATCCCAAAAGTCTGATCTTAATGAGCGTAGTATCGAGTATCAGCCAACCTTAGTCTGCACCAAAGCCGGCCATCTCACTACCTTCTAATGGCCAAGATGGGTCAATTAAGGTTCTAAAAGTTTAGTTAGTGCTTGATGACACCACACAGAAGCCAAATACTATCCTCAACTTGGAAATGAAGAGTATCAAGGACATCCAAAGTGTCACACTAACATAGCCATCATGTTGACCGTTTTGATATACGTCTAACGGTCGCGACGATTTATTGCTACTTACCTAAAAGGAAACCCGGATCCGGGTGTAGGATCCCCCACAAATATAATACCCAAGCAACCCTTGAAGATAAAGCATACAAGTCAAAAAAAAAGCAATAAAGGTGATCTAGAAATCCCTAAGGCATTCTCTCTTTAAGGGTGTCTCCCCGGTAGAGTCGCCAGTTCTGTAATACGGTGAACTGACTTTGTAGGTTATTGTATCGCAAATGTGCGGATAGCAAGAGTCGCCACCGACTTTTTTTTAATCCAATTAAGGGAAGGTGAAAAGAACAGGAAAAGACCTTCGATAGATTCTGAGTAAGGGAGAAGGTTATGAAAAGGGAAGGTATTAGCACCCCTTTCCATCCGTAGTTATCTACGGGCTCTTAGTTGCTCTTAGATCACTTTAAAATTGTGCTTTCTGTGTGTTTGACAAAAATTTTTTGAAAAGGCATTTCACTTTGACTTTGTAATGATTCATGTAGGAATGTATACAAAGTGTTCGGAAATGTTTCGTTTTGAAAAGAGTTTGAACTTTGACAAAAAGTGTGTGGTGTGAAAAGCATTTTGATAGAGCAAACAACTAAAAGTCTTATTACCTACTCAGAATTGGTCGTTTTCGTATTGTTTTACTTTCCTTTAGAATAGTGCTATCCATACCATTAGTTGGTAGGTAACCCTATTCGTTGGATGTAAAAGAGACATTCGAAGGGACGTCGTATGGTCATAGAAAGCAACTTGTAGGAGGTATCCTAGCACATTCGAAGGGACTATCATCATTTTTCATAGGCGACAATCGAGGGTCAAGATCATGTATTCGTAGGCGACATCGTGGGTCTTATGATCTTTGTATCGAAGGGACTATGATGATTTGTTTTGAAGGCAACAGTGCTAGAATACCTCTACATTCGAGGGACATGACCATATTTGAATTCGTAAAGGCAACGAGAGAGAATTACCCTAAGGGGTGCATGTGTGAAAAGAGTGTGTTGATTCAGATATGTTATCTTGAAAATTAGAATGAGCTATGTCTGATTTTATCTTGCCATACACGCCTAGTTACTAGCAGTTTATAAGATGCGGAAAGTAAAATGCGGGAATGTAAAATGCGGAAAGATAAATCCTACGCTATTACATGGCTTTGGGGCAGATACATAATTGAAAGTGCGGAAAATAAAAAGCCCTAATTAGACTATTACATCCCATAAGCAATTACATAATTAGAATAAAGAAAACGATAAAAAGAAACTGTCCGAAACGGGATAACCTGTGAAAAGATGAGAAATCGGAAAATACGGGAAAATCGAATAAGAGGAAAATGTTAGTAAAAATAATAATTTTTAAATGAGAAAAATATTTCATGCTGGAAATAACATTAACATGCTAAAATAATTTTTTGGAGATAATTTAATAATTAAAAACTAATTAAATGTGATTTAAATGATAAATTAGTAATTAAATTAAATATGCATGCAAAATAATATTTTTTAATTTTGTAAATTAAATAAACATTTTCTGGAAATAATGCAAAAAGAAAAATATTTTTTTGGTATTTTTTAATGCATGATAAAAATTATTGAAATCAATTAAAATGCATGAAAAATATTAAATGGAAAATAAGCAAAATAAGAAAACATTGCAAACTTGTAAAAATCAAATGTCATGGCCAGGGATCGAACTGGAGACATTCCTTTCACAACCTCACGCCCTTGCCAACTGAGCTGGAGTGCACGTGTGTCACTGAATCGGAGCGAGTGGAATGTAAACATGTGTCGCTCCCTGACTGCATCGTCCCCGCGCCAAACTTCGTCTTCTTCGTTTCAAAAATTTGAAAATTCTACGTCGGCTTTGGTTCGACGCTATGGCCCCTGCTAACATCAAAATCATGTACAAGCAATATAATTGAAATCTAAAACCATGGTTCGATTCGTCTTGGTCCACTGATCACTCTAAGGGCATCGGTTTGTTCCAATTTATCCTAATAAGAGAAACCCTAAATCGTGGCCAGAAACCTTAGCTATGGTGATTCGTGTTCTAGGTCATAGAAACTCAATCAAACTGCCCAGAAAGCTTGTAAACTTCGGTCTAATCACAAAAACAACAACAAATTATGTTAAAAATGCATGAATAATGGAAATCGATTTTGAGAAAAACATGAACAAACCATATTCGGATTTCGTGATTCTTGATGCTTTTGGACAATGTGAAGGTCTGGATCGATTCAGGAGGTATCAAGGAATGTGTTTGAGTGCTTGGAATCAATTGAATCGACCTTAGTCCCAGGCTGCTAGTAACTTGGATAGCACGGTTTTTTGAGTTTGAATAGGGTTTCTCCAGCCAATTTTTCTACCCTAATTCATGTGGCATGTATTGTATATATATAGTAGATGGAATTGGAGCTGATTTGAGAAAGAATTAATCATCAATCAATGCAAAATATATTTGATTTTGTACCAAATCAAATTTTCTCTTTTTTTGATCAATTTCAATCAAATTCTTGCCATATCCAATCAAATATTGAAATTTGCTGGCTTTATTGGTTTTCTTTGATCTCAAGGAAGAGAGAAAAATCAAATTTGCAATTAATTTTGATTTTATACCTTATTTTTGAATTTAATTTGTATTTAAATTAATAAAATCCAAATTAAATAGAAAAATAAAATAAAAATTTGTGGCATTGGGCTTAGATGTTCCAAATTGTATAAGGAACAAGTTTGGATGAAGAAAAAGTAAGCCCATTTGCAAAAATTTTGATTTTTAGAATTGCCCAACTTGCACAAGGTGTATCTTGCTCATTTTTCTACATTTTTGAGTGTTCTTGGACTTTTTAGAAATCTCTAAGAGTCCTATAAACAACCTCTTTGGTTTCATCTCAATTGGAGTTACCATGCTCAATATATCTTCAAAACAAAATGTTGACTTTTTGTTGACTTTGAAAAGGACCTGTAATGTTTTGATCCATACCTTCCAAATGAAGCATTTTTGGAACATTATTGTGAGACATGAAGTTGTAGAGAATTGAATTTCCTTAAAAACAAGAGGTGGTGGAAGAATTTCTGAGAAAGTATGAAGAAGTTATGCTCAGTCAAAGTTTGGTTGAGTTTTCCTCAAGAAACCCTAATTTGGAAAGTTTGACTTTTGAGCAAATCTTGAGTTTTCTTGATGAATCATGATCAACCCTTGATCAAATGATGAATTTGACTTCAAAATGAGGATGTTGACCAAAAATCATGAAGTTTGACTGTATGTTGACCACAGTTGACTTTTTGACCAATACAACTGATTTTCAACCATCTGAGCAATTGTCTGAGGAAACTTGACTTGTAAGGCTTGAAACTTGACATGGAGAAGCTTTGAAGCATATGAGGAGGCATGAAGACCATTGGGGAGGTTGTAAGTCCATCTTGATCTGAGAAATACCAAACCCTAGTTTGGGTTGATTGTCTAGGAGAGAGTTTATCTGATCAACTCTTGAGGAATCCTTGAGCATGGAGGTATGGAATGTCTTGAGAGATAGGAGGGAAAATTTTGGGGTATGACAATAATATGTAGCATACGTGCTTTCAAGTGGCATGTATCCTGGATTCTTGGGATGTTTTTCCCAATCTTCTGAGTGGAGAGACTCATTGTCTGCGACGCTTTCCAACTCGTTTCCAGAATTGTCTTCCTGATCTTCGGTAATTACGTTGATGTAGTGATAGTTAAGATCTGGCTTAACAAACTCAGCAGGCGCGTTAAAGCAAAGATCTTATTTGGGATCTCAACCTGATGATGAGATCGCGAAGATGTGTATAACTCTTCGGGTTGACAAGGATACTCAAAAGGATCGTCCCATCTAGTTGGTTGGATGTCTTCAATTCTAATTTTTGAGCTTTCAGGTGCAGTGTATTTCACCATGTAGTCAAACTTTCCACTTGGTTCTCCCAAGGTATCCCAAACTTCAGAAGGGATAGGTGGATTTTCATTCTTATTGTTTTGTAGAGACATGCCTTTGAATTGGTCAGTCGGAGGATAGAATGGAGAGTACGATTCTTCCTGGGACACATATTCAAAACTAGTAAGATAAGTGCTCCACTCCTCAGATCCGAAGAGATGGTCTTCATCACCTTCATTAGTAAGAACGTTAACCTCTTGAAGAATAGGGTTTAAGAAACCCCCACTGTGGAATACTTCTCTGATTGGGCGAAGAGCTTCATCCCTTTGATTGTCTTTAGGAAATACTGGAGTAAATCCAAGCCCAGTCTTTTTCTCGTTGTTCACAGGTTTTATTACTTGTCCCCAACCTGCGGCATTACCGTCTTTCACTATCTGCGCTGCTTCTCTGTAAGAGGAGATAGACGATCTAATTTTCCTTGTAGATTCATCTTCTAACGAAAGTCCTTGGAACTGTGTCCCTTCAACGTCGCCGGCGGTGATGAAAGAAAAGGTGGACAAATGGCTTACTAGTAAAGCTTGTTCACCGATGATGGTTACTAGCTTCCCATTTGTTGTGAATTTTAGCTTTTGGTGGAGAGTGGATGTCACAGCTCCTACTTCGTGTATCCATGGTCTTCCTAGCAAACAACTGTAAGCAGCTGGCACGTCCATGACCTGGAAGGTGATTTGGAAGGTATGCGGACCAATCGTCATTGGAAGGTCGACTTCCCCAATAACGGATTTCCTTGACCCATCAAAGGCTTTGACCACTATATCATTGGATTTCATCGGTGTTCCTTTGTAAGATAAACGAGCGAGAGTCGTTTTTGGCATTACATTCAAGGATGAACCGGTATCTACTAGCATGTTGGACTGAGAGTCTGATTGGCAAATCATAGAGATATGCAGGGCCAGGTTGTGATCTTTTCCCTCCTCTAGGAGTTCTTCATCACTGAAGCTTAAATTGTTGCAAGCTGTTATGTTTCCTACAATTCCACCAAGTTTATCTGTAGTCACGTCGTAATCTACGTAAGCTTGATCTAGCACTTTCATCAAAGCTTCTCGGTGGGCTTCGGTTCAGAAGTAAAGATAGTATTGAAATTTTGGAGGGAGTCTGCATTAGTTGATCTACAACTCTGTACTCACTTTTCTTGATTATCTTCAAATCTCATCGAAATCGAGTTGACATTAGTTCCATAAGGCGGACCAACGTTTATGTTTGATTACCAAGAATCCCATGGGATTCTCGGGAGGTGTATTAACTGGATTTTGTCCAACAACGGGAACAATGGGTTGCTTTGGTGGTAACGGGGTGTACACACGTCCGCTTCGCGTCACTCGTCCAATTTCAGTGATGTTAACAATAGCTGAAAGAGTTGGTATGGGTTTTCCTTTCCCATCTTCTATCATAGTTGCACTGTATTCATAGGGAATTGCTTTGTCAGAGTTGTAAGGAACAGACTGTAAATGGATCACCAAAGGAGATTCGGGACTTTTGGACCGTTGTACGACTTCTACACACTTGGGTACATTGGCGGGGATAATGACGCTTACTTGTGAATTTTGAGTTGATATCTGAGACTAAAAGCTCATGCGGATAATGCCCTACCATATTAACGTCATAATCGTTTCTGTTTTTGAAGATCTGGATATCGCCAATGTCTATTAACCGTTGAATGTGTGCTCTCACAGTTGGACATCCTCAAGATCTCAAGCAAATTCGCAGCTATGTAGCTATGTTTAGCGAAGGCGCCCATTGTACTGTATGTATCATGGAGCTGTACCAAGCTTTCTCTTATCATACTTATGTCAGTGATAAGATATCGATCAATATTCCTTAGTATCAAGTTCACGGTATGTCCACTATGATTGGGAAGTGGATTTGCTTGCACGTTTGGATTTGCCTTCCTGAAGGAGAGAAGATTAGTCCTTACTAACCTTTGTACTTCAGCTTTCAGTGCTATGCAATGCTCGAGATCATGACCCAGTGCCCCTTGATGAAAAGGGCAAGACACGTCTGCTTTGTACCACCAAGGTAATTTTTCCGGTACAAGAGGTGGTGACCTTGTTTGCACAAGGTTCCTTTCTATCAAGGCAGGATATAATTATGTGTACGTCATTGGAATTGGATCAAACTGCGAGACCCGAGGTGCACGGTTCTGATAGTTGAATTGTTGAGCCTGTTGTCGAGGCTGTTGAATTTGCTGGAATTGCGGGGTAATACCCACGTTTGAACTTGTATTAACAATTGGTGCTATTGTGGCTACCTGTTGTCGGCGACTGACATTTTTCCTTGGTTTCCCTTGGGATACCATTCCTATGTCATGTTCTTTTTTCTTTGGGAAGCTGGCTCCGACCCTCTTGGTTCCGCTTGAAGACCCTATTTCTCTGGTTAGGCGTCCTGTTCGGACCCCTTCTTCTAGTCGCATTCCCATGCTTACCATTTCGGTGAAATCTCCGGGAGCGCTGGCGATCATGCGTTTCGTAGTAAAATGGGCCAAGAGTGTTCGAGAAAACCTTGGTCATTTCTTTCTCCTCTAACGGTGGATTGACTTGGGCAGCAATTTCCCTTCAACGTTGGGCGTATTCTTTGAATGTCTCTTTTTCCTTCTGAGACATGGAGCAGAGCTGATCTCAATCTGGAGCCATGTCCAAATTGAATTTGTACTGTTGGACAAAGGCTTCGCCTAAGTCATTGAATGTCTGGATATTTTCACTATCTAGTCCCATGTACCACTTCAGTGCGGCACCGGTGAGACTGTCTTGGAAATAGTGAATGAGCAATTGGTGATTGTCATTATACGTAGACATCTTCCTAGCGTAAATTGTAAGATGACTCTGCGGGCAAGAATTTCTTCTATATTTCTCAAAGTCGGGGACTTTGAATTTAGCGGGTATCCTTACACGAGGAACTAGGCATAGATCGTGGGCATTCTTCCCAAACAATTCCTTACCACGGATTGTTTTGATCTCAAGCTGCATCTTATGGAATTGTTCCTGGAGATTCTCCATCTGGCCACGAGGATTCGTTTTGTTTCCTGGATTATGATGGACTTCTTCGTCTGCAGTAGCGTGAACTACAAAAGCTGAGTTGGTCATGATCGGTTGAGAAACCGTCATAGTGACTTGTGGAAAAGTTACCCCATGTTGCGGAGTAAATGCTGAATTCTGTAAAGTAGGAACCTCGATCATGGTTTCCTGTACCTCAGAAGTGGGTTGACGAAATCCAATGCCGAAATTGAAAGGCATGCCCCATGGATAACCTTCTGGCATACTGAAGATGGGATTACTGACTGCAATGGTTGAAACTAGAGTAGTAGTGATCTCTGAAATCGTCGCTTGATTTTGACTGCTTAATGTTGCTTGCTGACTTTGCGTAGTTGCTAATGAACTTACTAAAGAAGTGAGTCTCTCCACCTCTTCTTGAAGTGTTGTCACTGTGCTACGTAGCTCAACACTTTCTTGTTCAAAATCATCCATTATTTTCCTTCTCTTTGAACGAGTATTGTATCTGTGTGTTGACTGTGAGCGTAGTCGAGAAACTCTAAGACGCGACAGCTTGACGATCTTTCTCTCTGGAAAAAATTCCAAAAGATAAGATTCTAAACAACAAACTCGATATGCAAAGTATGATGCATGATTATGAATGCAAAGAGAAAAGAATTTCCAAAGAATTTATACTAAAAGAGAAATTTCTAGTAACATTTGGATGGGAAACACTTATTTTATTAATTATTGAAAGAAGATTACAACAATTTTTGTTTTTGAGCATAACTCTTACAATGATAAAATAAATGATAAAATTAAAGCTAAACTAATTATTCGTCCTCGTCGGATGAAGAACCAAAGGCTTGATGTAGCTTCAACTTCAGGATTTCTTTCCCATAGTGAGCTTTCAGTTCAGCTTTCTCGGCTTTAAGCTTGTTGATGACTTTCTTCCACTCGTCGCAGGATCGGTTGTTATTTCCTCAAGCTTTTTTTTCTTCCTTTGATGTATCTCTTGATTGCGTTATCTTTTCGACGAATCTTCTCATCTTTCTCCATGAGCCATTCATCTTGGAAGTAGAGCGTCTTTTCATGATCTTTGACCTGCTTCTTAAGCTTCTCATTTTCGAGATCAGTCTTAAAGAACTTGTCTTCCAAAGCCTCTTTCTCAAGCCTCATCTTGGCCAAAGCTTCTTGGTAATCTCCCATAGTTTCAACGGGAAGAGTGGTTGATTTGGAAGCTGTTGAGAACATGGGTTCTTCATAAGCATAAGGCATTCATAATTCCTTTGCTCTTTTCTTTACCCAAGAAGTGTAGATTTCCATGGCTACATAATTTCTTGCATTAGCCTTTTCTTTCCTTCGGATGTGATGCCAAGCTCTTATGATTCTGGCTTTCAAACCTTGGGAATATTCTCCTTTATGATAAAAGTAGCTTTCCACTATAAAACTAAGGGGTTTACTAGAATTTGCATACCCGAGTTGACGTCTCGCCAAGAATGGGTTGTAGTTGATTCCTCCTTTTGTACCGATGAGAGGTATGTTGGCAAATTCTCCACAGCTTTCAATGATTTCCATCTCATTGTTTGCCAAGGTATACCAATGGATATCGTCGTTTGTAAGAGTCATGAGGCTTCGAGATCAACGCCAATCGTTTTTGTTTTCACGGAAGATAGGATATTTAGGCAAGTGTGAGACAATCCATTTAAATAACAGAGGTACACAACACACAATAGTTCCATCTCCTTGACGATTCCTATGATGAATGGAGAAATATGTGTCACCAAGCAAAGTGGGAACGGGATTTCTAATCAGAAAGATCCTTATGGCGTTGATATCAACGAAACTTGGGACGTTGGGAAACAACACCAATCCATAGATGAGTAAAGCTAAAACAACTTCAAAGGCTACCATACTACCAGCTTCAGAGAATTTAAGATCCTTCTCCATTAGGAACTTTGAAGTTAGTCCTAAGAGTTTTCCTTTGGTAGTTAGGTTTTTGTCTATCTCAGATTTCTTTAAGTGAGTCATTGTTGCAATGACTGGTGACTTAGGAATGGCTTCCAAACCATTGAAAGGCACCTTATCTGATACTGAGATACCTAGGATGTGTGCGTACTCTTCCGAAGTAGGCATCAACTGATAGTCCTTCATCAATGTTAGTGTTCAGAATAGTTAAAAGAGTTCCATAGCGTTTTCTGAAATCATAGGGATCTTCTACCAAGGATGTTAACTCTTTTAACTTTCCTACATCAGGAATTCTAAAACTGTATTTCTTGGTGAATCTTCCTCTGACGTCCATCACTCTAACCTAAAATATTTACAAAGAAAAATCTCTAAATTCTTTGGAAATGGGAAGAGAAATAAAGTTTTTGAATGAATGCATGAATGCTACAATCATGGTTAGTGGTTATACACACGTTCAAGCGTTCGAAGTCACGAGCATGAGGCCAACGATAAGAACCAAACATGGGTAAGTTCTAAGGGCTTATTCATCTTGTGAAACGGGTTCTACTGATAATACAGGTTCAATGCTTCCCTTTGAAATATTATCAGATTTGTTGAATACTCGAAGTCCAATAATATTTTTCAAGAAAAACTCGCATGATCGTAGACCCGCATGACAACTATTCTAAGCTTACGCCTGAATAATTTCTACACTACATCCTAAATAGCGAGGATGGGTTATGTGTTCTACAGCCACTCAGCTTCGTAAGTTCTCTCAAAAGCAAAATGTCTTCGCAAATACTTGCTAAACACAAATACTCCCAAGACAACCTCCACTGAGAGAGGGATCTCAAATTAACTTAGTAAGTACTGAAACATCCCACAAGTTAATAGGACTATACCCCCACCTAGATCATAGAATGTTTCTTAAATCCGGGTTAGGATTTCTTTCCATCAGATGAAATCGCAAAAACACACAATAATGAAAAACAAACATATACACATATGAAAGCTTAACCCCTTTTTTTTTCTTTTTGAAAACAAAAAAGCTTGGTGCTCTTGAGCAGAGTCACGTTATTTTTTGAAAATAAAAGTTTTAACGTACTCCCCAGTGGAGTCGCCATTTTTTCTGTTGGCGTTAAAAAGTGACGCGCGAGGGAATCGAATCGGAATTCAGATTCTCTGGCTCGAAACGATTTACTCTTTTGATTTGTTTATAAAGATTCCGCGAGCATCAAGCTTTATTTTTTCCAACACAAGAAAAATGATTATGAAAAAGGGGAAAGCTGCAATACCCTTAATTGATATGATATGCAGTACGACTAGCGCGAACTAGACGCAACACATTGGGGAGATTTCGGGAAAGGGGGTTTGTTATATACAGGGAATAGATGTGGCACCCTAAATATATATAGTTATCTATAGCTTTATATATGAATATGTTTGATATGTTTGTGTGTTTTAAATTGCTATTTCTATTCTTGGGAAAGTTTCTCCTTTGGATTTTAAGAAAGGTAGTTTATGTGGGATCCTAGGTTTTGTTATTATTGTGCTCGCAAAGATTATTGGGATTTTCTGCATACATATCCCTTAATGGGAATCAGAGCATTTGTCGCTCGGATCTAAAGGGAGCTATGGTTTGTTTGGTTTGAGGGAGAAAGAAATTTTGCTCGCCAAGGATGAGACCTTGTGCCTACGTATTCTCAAAAGGAGGTTGAGAAAGTCAGAGCAATCGTAGTTCCCACTTATGCTAGTGGAAGCAACGAGAGGTTATTAAGAGACAAAGACAAATGTCATCTTAATGAAAAATGTATCTAATCTATTTCATCACATACATTTTTGAAAGGTTTTGATTGATTAAATCTTTCATCGTAAATTATAGGTGTTTTGCTTGAGTATACAAGTGTTACCACTTACGAGTTAAGAAAGATGTTTGAAAAATGATTGAATCTTTTAATTGTAAGCATTGGGTGTTTTGCTTGAGTGTACAAGCGTTACCACTTACGATTAAGAGATGTTTTTGTTTGAAAAGGTGTTTGAAAAGTATTTGATTGTATGTGATGTGATAGATGAGATACTTCTTCCATAGAGATGATAAATGTCTAAATCTCGACGAGAAATTCATTGGATTAGGGGGATGCTTTTAAGAAGCCCGTGGGTCCTTGTAATGTAAGCCCAAGAGGAGGCATTCCGAGGGTCATCAAGGGTCCTTGTATTGTTAGCCAAAGAGAAGGCATTCCGAGGGTCATCGAGGGTCCTTGTATTGTTAGCCCTGGAGAAGGAATTCTGAGGGTCATCGAGGGTCCTTGTATTGTTAGCCCAAGAGAAGGCATTCCGAGGGTCATCGAGGGTCCTTGTATGAAGCTCAAGAGGAAGCTATAGGGTACGGATGGCTTTGGCTTTAAGAGTGGTTTCACCGGGAAACCATCCTCTTAGGATTCAAGAGTGATTTCACCGAGAAATCATCCTCTCAGGGTTCTGTCCTAGCGCGGGTGATTCTTTGTATTGGAAGCCCAATAGGAGGCTGTTAAGAGATTTCCTGGTCTCTTTCTTGTTTGATGCCCAAGAGAAGGCTAAACTCAATGAGGAGTTCTTTTGAACGAAGCCCAAGAAGAGGCTGACTCAGCAGGGCAGTGTTGTCTTATATGAAGCCTAAGCGGAGGCTAAACTCAGATGAATGAGTTTTCTTATATGAAGCCTAAGAGGAGGCTAACTCAGATGAATGAGTTATCTTATACGAAGCCTAAGCGGAGGCTAAAGGGAACCTAGTTGTTAGGCTAATTGTTATGTTATAACTGAATAGTTATATGAACAAGTGTGATATGTATTCATAGGAGTTTATGAAGGAAATATAAACAAGTGTATAAAACGAGCGTTTAAAGCAAGTGTAACTTGAATATTTACAAGTTTGAATGTGTACAAGGGAATGAATATGTACACGAAGGGGTGATTATGTACAAGGAAATGAGTATGTACATAGGAGGGTTGGGACTTACACCGTGAGGGAGGCCCATTGGTTTAAGAGAAGTTTCACCAGGAATAATTCTTCTCTTGATACCAATGGTATCGGTGTATAGACAAGCGAATGAAAACAAACGAACAAAATTTGTTTATGCTTGAATATTTACAAAGATGATTGAATATGTACAAGGGAAATTGAATATGTACATAAAAGTATTGGGACTTACACCGTGAGGGAGGCCCATGATCAATAAAGAAATCGAGGAAAACGGTTCGCTTTATCTTCAAATCGGATTGATCATGGAAAAAAAGTGTGTAAGTTTGTTGAAAATTTTGAAGATATTTTGAAAATGATTTTGAATAATGAAGTATATTCACAAGAAGTTTTGAAAAGATTTGAGTTTGAAAGTTTGAAAAGAACATCTTTGAAAAGTATTAAGAATACTTAAAATGTCTTGTTTTCGACTTAATGAAAATATAATCAAAAGAGAATATTTTTGGATTTTTTTGACATAATCATAAAATAGGTATATTAAATGACAAGTGTGCAAAAAATCATCTCAAAATGAGAAGTTTTTATTGGTTTTTGAAAGTGTTGAAGTTTGATAGAAAAAGTGAAGAAAACAAGTGGTAAAAATTTGTTTTGGTCTTAAGGAGGCTTGAACTCATGACCTTTGGTTTTGAATTGAAAAGTTTTACCACTGAGCCAAGTGCTTGTCTTATTATTTACACTCTTCCAATTAATTATATTTAAAACAAGTCTTTGAAATGTTGAAAACATGAAGGAATGTGAAAATGACAAATGGTCTCGGGGATTCACCGGACCATAGGCAAGGCAAAGGAGACATGAAAAGCGTGATGGCAACCGCTGGGGCGGTAATACATCCGTTCATATATCTCATTCCATGTTATTATATTATAAAACAAATATTTGAATTTCTGGAAAACAAGAAAACGCGCGCAATGTTCTTCCTCTTCATTCAATCTTCATTCAATCATAGATTCTTCGTTTCTTGATGAAATTGAATGATGTAAACATCAAACTTGCTCGTTTTAAACCCAGGAACATGATGGTGATGATTAATTTCATTTATTTTTAGTTTAAGAGGATTAATTCTGAACATGACCAGATGAACCCTAATTCTAAGAATCAACATGAAATCGTGTATGGCTCATGTTTTATCAAATTGATTGAGGGTTAATGATCAGTGAAGGTGCAGAAACAAAATGGCCAAGCAACTTTGGAACTGGAATGCATAAATCATAGAGTTCGAAGTATGAGTGACTTACCTCTTCAAACTGAAATCGAAATCCTTTCTAAAGTGTTTCCAGTTGTTGTTTGATGATGGCTATAGCACCACTGAACCTTATGGAAGGTGTTTGATCACTATGCTTGCTTTGAAATGGTCTGGAACTTGATCGGTGGTTTTTACACATTTATTTAGCATTGAGTTTCGTTATCGTTTCTTTTATTTGTCTAGTGTTATATGTCTTTTTATCGCATTTTACGCTTTGGTTATGTGTTTAAGTGTTTTCAGGGTTAGAAGAATGAAACAGAACAAATCGGGGCAAAAGAAGTGCAAAAAATCAGAATATTAGAGGCTACAGAGGAATCAACACGGGCACCCGTGTGAATCAACACGGCTCGTGTTGAAAAGCCAGTGGAAAGTGAAAATTAGCCCAAGTTAGTGGATCAACACGGGCACCCGTGTTCATCAACACGGCCCGTGTTGATTGACCTGGAGAGTTCCCTTGGATTTTGAAGACCAACACGGGCACCCGTGTTAATCAACACGGCCGGTGTTGATGGACGCGTGAGGAAACTTTATTTTTTGAGTTTTGGATCTTTTCTTTGTCATTAAGGGTATTTTGGACTTTGGCTAATATTGGGATGTGGATGAGACTATTAGAATGAATTTTGGGGAAAAGAGAAGGCACTTTTTGAAATTACGAAAGAAGGATCATGGAGAAAAGAGAGCTACGAAAAGAAATTCAGAGACGGCGAGATTCAAGGGCAGCCACCATTGAAGATCAAAGTTATTGTAATTCTTTGTAATGTTTAACTCTTATTCGATATTTTCTTCTAATACTATGAGTGGACCTGGTTTGATGATTGTTATGAATTCTGATTCTTGATTTCCTTAATGCATGTTTATCTATTTCATTTAATTGTGTGGTGTTCTTATGATTATGTATCGCATAAATACATGTATACCTATGGCTAACAATTGGCAGGACTGTGATTGTTAGGGTTTCTACACAATTAGGTTATTAGGAGTCTCACCTAGGACTAGGAACTCTTTTTAATCACTTGAATTCTTGATATTTTCATGGTTAAAACCAAGAATTATTTGAATGGACGTTTGAATAAGGATTGGGGTTTTAATAGTTGCCTTTATTAAGGACTTAAGGAAGAACAATCTAGAGATAGGTAATTGATAGCTTTCATATGCAATGAGGAAATTTAAATTCGGATTATAGTTTTGTTAAATCAACCACTCACCCTAGCATCATTCTCATTATATTTCATCAGTCAGTACTTGTTACAAGTGTAATTGAAGGTTTTAAAATCAACCCAACCATTGTTTTTGTTCAATTAAATTTAGAGCACGAATAGGTATTTACTACGCAGTCCTCGAGATCGATACTTGGGGAAACTCATTATAACTACATCAGCTAAAATAGTACACTTGCTATTTTTCCGATCAAGTTTTTGGCGCCGTTGCCGGGGACTGCCAAAATACTGATTTACTCTTAATTCGTTTGAAATTTTATTGCTCTGCAATTAAAATTTTTCTATTCATTTGTTTATTTATTTTCTTGTACATTGTATTAGAACTAATATTGTGTCTAATATTTTTATGCGAGGTCAGACCTCAGCAGAATATCTTTTTGACGCAGAAATAGAGAGAACCCTTCGCGCTCGGCGAAGAGGAGCAAAGCAAGCAAGACTGGCCGAGGAAGAAGATAGGAATTCAACACACTCCGGCTCAGAGTCAGAAGACGAACCAATGAATCCACCTCAAGAGAGATTGCTAGGGGATTATGGAGGGACAAATGCACCAGGGGGAAGATTGACCATTGTTAACCAACCCGTTAATGTTCCTAATTTTCAGCTCCACCCGAGCACCATCACGCAGTTGGAGAAGAGATCCTTTTTTGGAAGGGTTAATGAAGATGCTAACAAGCATTTGCAACGATTTCTGACTATGAGCACCACTCTAAAGATAGATGGGCATACTGAAGAACAGAAAAAGTTGCGAATGTTTCCGTTCACCTTGGCAGATGAAGCAGAGGAGTGGTTCTATTCTCTTCCAGCAGGTAGCATTACATCTTGGGAAGATATGGAAACAACATTCCTCAATGAGTATTTTCCAGCATCCGTGTTCATGAGGAAAAGATATGAGATCTTGAATTTCAAGAAAAATGAGGGTGAATCATTAGGAGACTCTTTTAAGAGATTTAAAAGACTCTTGGTGGCATGCCCTACTCATAACCTGGATCAGACTGAGCAGATGCAGATGTTTGTGAATGGTCTGAGAATCAAAACGAAGCAACTCATTGACACAGCAGCTGGTGGCTCATCCAAATTCTCAACAGCCACTAGTATCAAGAAGATTATTGAAGTTATAGCTGCAAATGAGCATCTGGAATTATATGACAGGGCTGCAAGCAAACCAGAGGGAGTGATTGATTTGAAGTTGGAAGTAAATAAACAACTCAAAATCGAAGAGGCGATAGCTGCAGAAGTGGAGAAAAAGCTTAAAGCTATGAACATGGGCACTCAACAGGTAGCACAGGTTAAAAATGTGGTTTGTGACATTTGTAGTGGACCGCACATGACTGCACAATGTCTTGCAACTCCGAAACAAATTGAGGAGATAAAATTCTTGAGGCAGAATAATCCATATTCTAACACCTATAACCCTGGGTGGAAGAATCATCCGAACATTGCTTCGAAAGATCAGCAACAACAAGCTCCTCAGAAGGCAGAGTGGGAAGTGGCCTTTGAAAAGATGGCTGCCCACACTTCCCAATTCCAAGAAGAAACACGAAGCAATCATAGGAACACCACGGCTGCAATTAAAAATTTGGAGGTTCAAATGGGGCAAATTGTGCAACAAGTAGCAATGCAAGCACAAGGCAATTCGAAGAACCATGAGAATGTGAATGCTGTCACAACGAGGGGTGAAAATGTTTCCAAAGAAAGAGAAGATGAGGTAAAAGTTGATAATGAACTTATAGAAGTGGATTTAGAAGTGAGAGAGAACAAGAGGAAAAAGGAAGAAGTGGCGCTACCTGTGAAGCCATCTGAAGAAAAGAGTAAACCCGTGATTAGGCTTCTATATCCCTCACGAGTGGCAAAGAAGGACGAAAAAGAGAAAGAGTTCGATAAATTTGTCAAATTGTTCCAGAAGCTAGAGATCAACATACCTTTATTTGAAGCACTCGAGAAAATTCCTTTGTACCAAAAATTCATGGAGATCCTATCAAAAAAGAGGCCAACAGATGATGAACATGTACTCGTTGATGAGAAGTTGTGTGCACTCGCACCCGAGAGAAAAATACCTGTCAAGCAGAAGGATCCTGGATCGGTGGCAATACCATGCACCATAAAAGATATAACTTTCAAAAGGGTTCTAATTGATTCTGGCTCTAGTGTGAGTTTAATGCCATTATCAATCTTCAAGAGGCTTGGTATTGAAAAGATAAGCGGGAGTGGAACAAAATTAAAATTTGCTGATCACACCATCAAGAAGTCTTATGGGATAACTGAAGATGTGTTGGTCGAGATTGAAAATTTTTCTTTTCCAGTGGATTTCTAGATCATGGACATACTTGAAGATGAAGAGACCCCGATCATTCTTGGTCGACCTTTTCTATTGACTAGCAGGTGCAAATTTGATATTGAGACAGGTCATCTAACGCTAAAATATTTTGAAGAGGAGATAACCATGAAGGTGTTTGAGGTCAAGGAACAGGGTGCAGGTGAAAATAATAAATTTTCAGTTGGTATGGTCAAAGTTGAGGGAGAGAGCAAAATTTCAAAATCACTCCCTGAAGAAGTCTTAGGCAGAATCTCTCAGGTGGCATCAATTAAAGTTCCCAAGTTCAGTCAAGAAGCCAAGCAGGGAAAGAAGAAGGTAGACAAAGGTGAGAAGATGAAAGTTGGAAGTAACGTGAATCACGCAGTGGCTCGTGCTCTTGAGGGGGTTGAATGTTGGGTTGCGGAAAATACAAGCAACAAGGTGTGGAAGAGAAAGTACCCCCCGTAAGGGGATGACCCGTCGAGCCATGCGACGTTAAACGAAGCGCTACGTGGGAGGCAACCCACGTTTTTCATAACTTAGCTTTTCTTTGTGTTTTGTTTGCAGGTAATAAAAAAGGATCCTATCTTGCGAAAGCTAGGAGGTAGCAACCGGTGCTGCATCACCCTTTGTGAGTCACTTCTCTTAAGTTTGATCTGAAACATTGAGGTCAATGTTTAGTTCAAGTTTGGGGGAGGTTTTATTGCTTTGTTTGATTTTATTGCTTTGTTTGATTATTTTTGGTTTTATTGCTTTGTTTGATTATTTTTGTTTAGTTGATGTTAAATGCTGGGTAATAACACTAGTAGAAATTCTCCCAAATTTTCTGAATTTTGACCGAAAATTTTGTTTTGTTTTACACAAGAGCTTGTATTTCAATAAGGTCGGGATTGATATTGTGTGAGATGCAGGGATGATTGTTTGAAGGTAGGAAGTTCGGAATAATGTGACATCGATGCGAGTCCAACGTGTCGATTCGTACTATAGTACTTAAAGTCTGCGAAGTACTCCTTGAATAGTTTATCTATATAGTCTGGCATATTTTAGATTCACATGCATGTATGATTGGTTGAGAATCAAATAAAAATGGCATTAAATGATGAAAAGACGGTAAAAGGCAACCGGCCCGCTAAGTTGGGTAGCCCTCACCAGGTTATTCAGCCCAAAGGGGGTTGATCCCCAAACGTCGTCCAGATAAAAGGACAATAAATAACCAAAAGGTTTGAAAATTTCATCGGTATTAGAAAGTGGCAAATGCTGCTCGTTGGTGCCCAAATAAGTGAAGTTCTTGGCTAATCATGTGCATGTGATGATTATCATAATTCTCAGTGCCTTAATCTGATTGTGCGAATGAAAGAGGAGAAAAAAAGCGGAAAGAGAACATTTAAGTGCGAAGCATAGTTGGAAGGTATTTTAGTGTCATGTGAATGCTGAGCGCACTACTTTCTAAGCAATGAGAACTAAACTCTTGCATATGAGTACCGATCTGCTTTAATTTTCATTAGTTCTGGTAATCGTCGCTTGAGGTCAAGCAACAGTTTAAGTTTGGGGGGAATTTGATCGGTGGTTTTTACACAGTTATTTAGCATTGAGTTTCGTTATCATTTCTTTTATTTGTCTAGTGTTATATGTCTTTTTATCGCATTTTACGCTTTGGTTATGTGTTTAAGTGTTTTCAGGGTTAGAAGAATGAAATAGAACAAATCGGGGCAAAAGAAGTGCAAAAAATCAGAATATTAGAGGCTATAGAGGAATCAACACGGGCACCCGTGTGAATCAACACGGCTCGTGTTGAAACTCTAGTGGAAAGTGAAAATTATCCCAAGTCAATGGATCAACACGGGCACCCATGTTCATCAACACGGCCCGTGTTGATTGACCTGGAGAGTTCCCTTGGATTTTGAAGACCAACACGGGCACCCGTGTTAATCAACACGGCCGGTGTTGATGGACGCGTGAGGAAACTTTATTTTTTGAGTTTTGGATCTTTTCTTTGTCATTAAGGGTATTTTGGACTTTGGCTAATATTGGGATGTGGCTGAGACTATTAGAATGAATTTTGGGAAAAAGAGAAGGCACTTTTTGAAATTACGAAAGAAGGATCACGGAGAAAAGAGAGCTACGGAGAGGAATTCGGAGACGGCGAGATTCAAGGGCAGCCACCATTGAAGATCAAAGTTATCGTAATTCTTTGTAATGTTTAACTCTTATTCGATATTTTCTTCTAATACTATGAGAGGCTAAACCCCCCAATGCTAAGGGGTGGTCCTGGTTTGATGATTGTTATGAATTATGATTATTGATTTCCTTAATGCATGTTTATCTATTTCAATTTAATTGTGTGGTGTTCTTATGATTATGTATCACATAAATACATGTATACCTATAGCTAACAATTGGCAGGACTGTGATTGTTAGGGTTTCTACACAATTAGGTTATTAGGAGTCTCACCTAGGACTAGGAACTCTTTTTAATCACTTGAATTCTTGATATTTTCATGGTTAAAACCAAGAATTATTTGAATGGACGTTTGAATAAGGATTGGGGTTTTAATAGTTGTCTTTATTAAGGACTTAAGGAAGAACAATCTAGAGATAGGTAATTGATAGCTTTCATATGCAATGAGGAAATTTAAATTCGGATTATAGTTTTGTTAAATCAACCACTCACCCTAGCATCATTCTCATTATATTTCATCAGTCAGTACTTGTTACAAGTGTAATTGAAGGTTTTAAAATCAACCCAACCATTGTTTTTGTTCAATTAAATTTAGAGCACGAATAGGTATTTACTACGCATTCCTCGAGATCGATACTTGAGGAAACTCATTATAACTACATCAGCTAAAATAGTACACTTGCTATTTTTCCGATCAAGTTTTTGGCGCCGTTGCCGGGGACTGCCAAAATACTGATTTACTCTTAATTCGTTTGAAATTTTATTGCTTTGCAATTAAAATTTTTCTATTCATTTGTTTATTTATTTTCTTGTACATTGTATTAGAACTAATATTGTGTCTAATATTTTTATGCGAGGTCAGACCTCAGCAGAATATCTTTTTGACGCAGAAATAGAGAGAACCCTTCGCGCTCGGCGAAGAGGAGCAAATCAAGCAAGACTGGACGAGGAAGAAGATAGGAATTCAACACACTCCGACTTAGAGGAAAAACCCTGACTTTGACTTCTAGAAACCACACACGATCTATTCTATTCTGAAATTATTAGTGATGCAGTGATGCATATGTGAGGTGGTATATTAGGTCAAAAATTGGGGTATGACACTCAAGAAATATAAACTTGGGTGGTTTCCCGTAGCACAACATGCATTTGATGCACTTTAAGAAACGGTTAGTACATCACATGTACTCATCATGCTGAACTTCTTCATACCATTCACAGTTGAAACTGATACCTTGGGGGTAGGCATGAGAGTTTTTTTATACTATAAAATCACCCCATTTCTTTCTTTAGCAAACCTTTTTCTTCCAAATTAATATTTTCAACCACGTATATGTGTGAGCTATTTGCAATAATTATCGCAGTCAATAAGTGGCATCAATATTTTCTTGGTCATCCTTTTATTATACTCACGAATCATTGTAGTATAAAGGAGCTTATGTCATAAGTCATACAGACCCATTAGAAACAAATGTATTTATCGCACTTGATTAGGTAAGTTTACTCCATTCAATATCGCACAGGAATATCCAACGTCGTAGTGGATGCACTTTCTCGTATTTATGAAGCTACAAATGCATAATTTCTCTTGCTCACATTAGCTATAAATGCACTTTCTCGTGTTTATTTACGTGTTGCAAGGAAGCCAATAATCTTGCAACGCTTTATCTCATCACTTTGTTTGGAAAGTTGGAAGTACACGGGCAAGAATTCACTTGCTTGGATAAACATGAAAAGAAGCTTGAGAAAAGGAAGAAAAGGGAGAAAGATACTAAAAAGGAGGAAGGAACGAAGTCTAAAGCTCTTAGGGCTTCCAGTTCAAGATCCTCAAAGGATGACCACACTAATGATCGTGATTCTTGTGAGAAAAGATTCGGATGATGAATAAATGAGATTATTTGTAAGGATATACAATCGATACATTCAGAAGAATAATGTCCAAAACTTCATGAAAAATCTTGGGAAATTTAGAAGACAATCTACATCCTCCAAAGTTGAAGACAACAAAAGGGATAAAGCAAAACGTATGTGCTATGAATGCGGAAAACCGAGTCATTTTAGACCGGATTGTCCATCTCTTCCTAAAAAAAGGAAATGGCCAATGAAACAACTCTAGGAATTTTAGAAAAACCTATGTTTCTTGGGATAGCGATAGTGGTGCCTTAAGTAATGAAAGCTCAAGTGATAGTGACAAGGATGCAAATTATTATTTCATGGATAATTAATGTTAAAGCAAGAAAAAGAATGTAAATCATTCTAAATATTATAACCTTGATAAGTTGTCTTTTATGGAATTGAAAAATATTTTTGATAATTTACAAAAAGAAGCATTACATGCTTATAAGAAATTAGCTTCCAATGAAAACGTTTTTACATACTTGAAATCAAAGGTTGAAGAACCCAATAAGCAATTTGAAGCATTAAAGCGATCTATTGTAGATAGTCAAAATCATAAAAAGGAGGATGAGGAACTATGTCGGTTTGGTTGTGAAACTTGTCAAATTTGACAACAAGAGGTGAGTACTCTTAAAATCAAAGTGGACAAGACATCTCAACCTTGTGTTAATTTTTCTATTTCAAAGGTTGAAAAGCCCTAATGAAAGTATAATTTGAGTAAGAAGGGTTCAAATGGCAAAAGTAAATTTCATCATAGGTTGTTTTGTCACTATTACTTTGCATGTTCGAAATCTGAAAGTACTTTTGAAATTTTATATGGTGCATTAGAAAGTTAGGAGGTGCATTAAGAAATTCCCTATATCTTAAATTGGGGAATACCCATGAGTCAATGACTAACATTATTAATAATGATATGAACTAACCAATTGGTTTTATAAAAAAATACATTATAAAATATACAAATATTGCCCATGAAGCATTATTCAGACAAAAAAAACCTAAACATGACATCGACATTGACATATTAAAATAGTTAAAATACAAAATTGAATATAAACACATTGGTCATTGTCGTATTTGACACTTACAAGTGTCAAACAACGAACATGTTTATGTTAAAAAAAACAGTTCCATAAAACATACGTGAATAGAATTTTGAATTGAGAGAAAAGAAAAATAATTAAGAAAAAACTAAGACTAAAGTTTAAATATTTCATGGACTTGAGAGCATACGAGTAAAAAAAAATAAAAATAAACATCTTCCAACAACTTTTTTCCAAAAAGTCATTTATAATTTATAGGCAAGTTTGCCCATTTCTTTCATATTCTACATTTGTTTTTTCTCCAAAAATGAGTCACATAGTATTAAAATATTTCATTTGACACAAATAATTGTTGAAAACCAATATAAAATGTAACAATAAAAAACTATTAGGTTAATAAAATTACAAAAATCCAAACAACATGTAAAATTTACACATTATTTTAATTAAAACATGTTTAATATTAATAATTTTAAAAAATATTAATCATCAACTTTAGTGAATGTCATATTCTACTCTTCTTTAAGTATGTATTTAATAAATTATGTATTTTATTTCATTTTTAACAATAAATTCCATCTCTTTTGTTTATTTTCATATTGAATAACACGTGTCAGATATTCATTGATTATTGTTTCTAAGGATGATGTCTTAAGTATTCTTTCATCTAAGAATTTCTCCAAATCCAAATAAATAGGTATTAGGAAAATACTTACATTAATACACACATACACTATTACAAAATGCGTAAACAACAACGCCATAGTCACCACGGTTCTTCCTTACACTATAGTAACATCTCTAAACTAAGGCAATTCCATATTATTATTTTTTTATTTAAAATTAATTGACTATAACAACGGTTGATGAGCCAACCATGGTGAAATTGTCAAGTTTTCATGAGTTCGAAGCTCTGCGTCATCATATATATTATTCCATTAATATTAAAACGTGCATTATTTATTTATTTACTTATAAATAAATAAATTAAATGATTATGACTATGGTTGGTTCGTTCCACCATTGTGATATAATGTGTTTTTTATTTAAAATTTTTAAATATAAATTAAACTCTGGCGTTTCTTTATAAAAAAATTACAATGAAAGTAATATATCATAACAGTTTCTGATTATGACCGTGGTGGTATCTTTATAATATTATACATTCCTAGTTAGCTTGTCTCTTTAGTATAATATTTTCCATTGAAAAAAGAAACTAGATAAAACAATACACGATTTCAACCCTAAACCCTAACGTTCAATATTGTGAAACAATACACAATTTTAACCAAAACACCATCGTTCACCCTATCTTGTTTCTTCAGTATCCATTCTTCACTGTATATTTGTCATTTTCATCATCATCAACAAGGTTGACAAGACCATCATGATTGTCAAGGTAGAAAGAATAGTACACTAATCAAGTTGTCACTGTCAAGAAGGCAACCACAACATTGTCGTTGCTGTAAGGAAGGAAGACAACACCAACACCAACAACAACTTAATTTACTTAGTCATCACGTTTAAGGTACATAAATATTTTCCCCATGCATCTACAGTAAACTTCATTTTCCATTGTTGTTGTTGTTGTTTATGTTCTTATTGTTCATGTTATTGTTGTTTTTCAACATAGATGTCACAAAGAGAAGAAACCCTGTCGAGTTCTTCATCAGATTGTAGCGAAGAAACTCAAACAAATGAGAGTTGTGTGACTGAAACTCAATCGAAAAGATCACAAAGAGGTGTCACAATGAAACCCTAATTCGCAACAGTTTGCAACTCATCAGGTCAAAAAATTCCGATTTGATTCGTTCTACAGAGTAGTTGATTGTGAACATTACTATACTTTCAAGAGTTATGTTGCGTTCCTAATCGAGTAAACCTAAAGGGAATCTATAAAATCAATTATCTTGGTGTTCGCGTTAAAAAGTGACGCGCGAGGGAATCGAATTGGAATTCAGATTCTCTAGCTCGAAACGATTTACTCTTTCGATTTGTTTATAAAGATGCCGCGAGCATCAAGCTTTATTATTTCCAACACAAGAAAAATGATATGAAAAAGGGGAAAGCTGCAATACCCTCAATTGATATGATATGCAATACGACTAGCGCGAACTAGACGCAACGCATTAGGGAGATTCCGGGCAAGCGGATTTGTTATATAAAGGGAATAGATGTGGCACCCTAAATATATATAGTTATCTATAGCTTTATATATAAATAGTTTGATATGTTTATGTGTTTTAATTTGCTATTTCTATTCTTGGGAAAGTTTCTCCTTTGGATTTTAAGAAGGGTAGTTTATGTGGGATCCTAGGTTTTGTTATTATTGTGCTCGCAAAGATCAATAGGATCTTCTGCATACATATCCCTTAATGGGAATTAGAGCATTTGTAGCTCGGATCTAAAGGGAGCTATGGTTTTCTTGGTTTGAGGGAGAAAGAAGTATGCTCGCCAAGGATGAGACCTTGTGCCTACGTATTCTCAAAAGGAGATTGAGAAAGTCAGAGCAATCGTAGTTCCCACTTATGCTAGTGGAAGCAACGAGATGTTATTAAGAGACAAAGACGAATGTCATCTTAATGAAAAATGTATCTAATCTATTTCATCACATACATTTTGAAGGTTTTATTGATTGAATCTTTCATCGTAAGTTATAGGTGTTTTGGTTGAGTGTACAAGCGTTACCACTTACGAGTTAAGAAAGATGTTTGAAAGATGATTGAATCTTTTAATTGTAAGCATTGGGTGTTTTGCTTGAGTGTACAAGCGTTACCACTTACGATTAAGAGATGTTTTTGTTTGAAAAGGTGTTTGAAAAGTATTTGATTGTATGTGATGTGATAGATGAGATACTTCTTCCATAGAGATGATAAATGTCTAAATCTCGACGAGAAATTCATTGGATTAGGGGGATGCTTTTAAGAAGCCCGTGGGTCCTTGTAATGTAAGCCCAAGAGGAGGCATTCCGAGGGTCATCAAGGGTCCTTGTATTGTTAGCCAAAGAGAAGGCATTCCGAGGGTCATCGAGGGTCCTTGTATTGTTAGCCCTGGAGAAGGAATTCTGAGGGTCATCGAGGGTCCTTGTATTGTTAGCCCAAGAGAAGGCATTCCGAGGGTCATCGAGGGTCCTTGTATGAAGCTCAAGAGGAAGCTATAGGGTATGGCTGGCTTTGGCTTTAAGAGTGGGTTCACCGAGAAACCATCCTCTTAGGATTTTAAGAGTGATTTCACTGGGAAATCATACTCTCAGGGTTCTTTCCTAGTATGGGTGATTCTTTGTATTGGAAGCCCAATAGGAGGTTGTTAAGAGATTTCCAGGTATTTTTCTTGTTTGATGCCCAAGAGAAGGCTAAACTCAACGAGGAGTTCTTTTGAACGAAGCCCAAGAAGAGGCTGACTCAGCAGGGGAGTGTTGTCTTATATGAAGCCTAAGCGGAGGCTAAACTCAGTAAATGAGTTTTCTTATATGAAGCCTAAGAGGAGGCTAACTCAATAAATGAGTTATCTTATACGAAGCCTAAGAGGAGGCTAAAGGGAACCTAATTTTTAGGCTAATTGTTACGTTATAACTAAACAGTTATATGAACAAGTGTGTGATGTGTATTCACAGGAGTTTGTGAAGGAAATATAAACAAGTGTATAAAACGAGCATTTAAAGCAAGTTTGACTTTAATATATATAAGGTTTTGGATGTGTACAAGGAAATGAATATGTACACAAAAGGGTGATTATGTACAAGGAAATGAATATGTACATAGGAGGGTTAGGACTTACACCGTGAGGGAGGCCCATTGGGTTAAGAGCAGTTTCACCGGGAATAATTCTTCTCTTAATACCAATGGATTTGGTGTATAAACAAGCGAATGAAAACAAACAAAAGAATTTTGTTTATGCTTGGATATTTATAAAGATGATTGAATATGTACAAGGAAATTTAATATGTACATAAAGGTTTTTGGGACTTACACCGTGAGGGAGGCTCATGATCAATTAAGAAATTCGAGGAAAAAAACTGGTTCGGTTTTATCTTCAAATCGAGTCGATCATGGAAAAAGGAGTGTAAGTTTGTTGAAATGTTTTTGAAAAGATTTTGAAAATGATTTTAAAAAGTGAAGTATATTCACAAGAAGTTTTGAAAAGATTTGAGATTGAAAGTTTGAAAGAAAACATCTTTGAAAAGTATTTAGAAATACTTAAAATGTTTCATTTTTTGACTTAATAAAAATATAATCAAAAGAAAATATTTTTGGATTTTTTTGACATAATGACAAGTGTGCAAAAAATCATCTCAAAATGAGAAGTTTTGATTGGTTTTTGAAAATGTTGAAGTTTGATAGAAAATGTGAAGAAAACAAGTAGTAAAAATTTGATTTTGGTCCTAAGGAGGTTTGAACTCAAGACCTTTGGCTTAGAAGTGAAAAGCTTTACCACTGAGCCATGTGTTTATCTTGTTATTTACACACCTTCATTTAATTATATTTAAAACAAGTCTTTGAAAATGTTTTAAAATGAAGGAAAAGTGGAAAAGTTGAAAACATGAAAAAAAATGGTCTCAGGGGGATTCGAACCCTAGACCATAGGCAAGGCAAATGACATGAAAAGCGCGCTGACTACCACTGGGGTGGCTATACATCCGATAATTTATTCTCTTCCATGTTATTATATTAAAAATGAATTATTTGAATTTGAAAAACAAACAGAAAACACACGCAATGTTCATCATCTTCTTCAATCTTCCTCAAGCCATGGATTCTTCATTTCTCAATGAAATTGAAAGATGTAAACATCAAAGTTGCTCGTTTTGATCCCAGGAATATGATGGTGATGTTTAATTTTATTTATTTTGAAATTAAGATGATTAATTTTGAACGAGGACAGATGAACCCTAATTCTAAGAATCAATATGAAATCGTGTATGGATCATGATTTGTGAAATTGATTGAGAGTTAATGATCAGTATGAGTGTAGAAACAACATGGCCAAGCAATTTTTGAACTGGAATGCATGAATCATAGAGTTCAAAGTCTGAGCAACTTACCTCTTCGAACTGAAATCGAATTCTTAGTTAGAGTGTTTCCAGTTATGTTTTGAGGATTGTTATAGCTTCACTGGACCTTATGGAAGGTGTGGAAGTGCTTATCTTGATTTGAAATGGTCTGGATCGTTCCACCCAAGTCCAACTGCAGCCACTTAGAGTGAGTTTCAAATTTGATGTTGGAGATGTTACAGGTCAGGGATGAGTACTTGGATCACTCATATGAAGTGTATGGAAGGTATTTGAAGTGATAAATCCAGGCTAGCTCGAGCAGATTGAGATATGGCAAGTTAAGGCACAATTTGCAAGTTTATGGATTTTGGAGCATGATTCTGAGTTTGGATAGTTTTTCTGGTGGTTTTAATTTTTATAAAACTTCTAAATGATGTTTAGAACATGTTAGGAACTTAAATTCACTCAGATTTTGCAAGGCTTGAAGATTGCAAAATTTCCCTCTTTGAACTTTGAAACTTGGAATTTAAGAAAGAAAGAAGGAAAGCTTGATTATGATAGCTTTGGTGTGATTTGAAAATGAAGAAATGACCTCTATTTATAGGCCAAGAAATCTGAATGACAAGGCATGGCTATCATTGAGAGAGCTTTGCAACTTGCTTAAGTGGTAAGATGGAATCATTTAATGCAAAAGTTACTTAACCATGGTTAGAAATATCTCTTTGATTCAATCCTGATAATCATCAATTATTCAGTGATAATCTACTAGCTGATGACAAGGCTTCTAGAAAGGAGATTTATGAAAATGACTTATAATTTTGAAGCATGAACTTGGAATTCCATGGTTTTGGAGCTCTATGTTTCAAAATCAAAAGCATAGCTAGACAAAGTTTTTTTTGCAAGTTCTTCGACATTTTGGAAAGCTTGTAACAAGGGCTACAACTTTCATGTTTTGAGTTTTTCCTGAATCCAAATGGATCTAGGTGAAAAATGGCCATGAAAGTAAGGAAAAACCTTGTTTCTTAACACTTGAAAATTTTTTCAAGTGTTAGAAAAATTTCAAATCTTGACTTTTTGTTGACTTTTTCACATTTCTTGATTTTTTATGACCACGATGGATAATTTGAAATGTTTTTATGATTGAAAAAGTTTAGTCTTGAAAAAGTTGACCAAAAGTCAAAGTTGAGTTTTGACTTTTTGAATGAATTTTCATCGATGGTTCGATGAAGAAACATGGATTTTGCAATGTTTTGAACCAAGAAATTAGGTCAAGATGTTGCATTGAAGATGTTAAGATCAATCTCCAAGCAAATAGGTCATTCATTGAGCGGATCAAGGTCCATTCATGGTAGATAATGAGAAAAAGTTGGGAATCTGAATATCAAATGTTGATGATTGATTAAGTTAGATCATTTTAAGTGAGTGGAAACTCAAACCCTAATTGATCACATCTTGAACAGATGAAATTTTGAAGAAACCCTAATTTTGACTTCTAGAAGCCACACACGATCTAAATAGTGATGCAGTGATGCATATGTGGTTGTATCTTAGGTCAAAAATTGGGGTATGACAGATGCCCCTATTTAAGTTTCTTTAACTTGATATATGAAGATGAAGATATTCGTCTCGATAGGTTTAAAGAGACTTAAATATCAGAATACACAAATTTTGGACCTAAGATACCAAAAAAATGCGAATGATGCAACATGATTGCAAAAAGTTCACCCAGGAGATATCAAAGAATGATATGTTGGGGGAAATATTGTGAGGATGTATCAATCTGTCTAAGAAAGGAGAATCATATTTGTTGGGAAACAAGCAATATGTTTCACTGGGAAAATAGATTCACAATGCAAGTGAAAATCTGTTTCGTTTTGGGAAATGAGGAGGTTACCTTCTGTCAGCCTTGTGACAATGTTTAAGGTAATTGAAAATGATATTACCAACTATCAGCCTAGTGATAATTTATGGTAATGAGCTCTGAAGATATTACCAATTATCAACAAAGTGATAACTATAACAAGGTAATTCTTGAGAAATTTACTTGAGTATTCAGCCTTGTGAATAACAGACAATGATGGAAACAGATCTCAAATGAGTTTCTATTTTCACAGCTACAACCTTGCCAGGGATATCTCTCTTGAGAAGATGCAGGCATTTTGATTGTAAAGATACAGGTTTTTCTTTAGACAGAAAGACAACTACGAAGATTTCTTGAACTTTTATGATTGGACTTGCTGAGAAGAACAATCTTTTATGACAAATTTCAAGATGAAAAGAGAATAAGCAGCTCAGATGACGAGGCTATTGCTTATTGTTTGCAGGTAGATTTTTTTGTGAAATCTAAACCTGAATTGATTAGAGACGAGGTTATATCCAGGAATGAACTGGAAAGAAATGGTCAATCAAGACTTCATTCCCAATGAGGAATGATCCCAATTGGGGGACAGGAGAGAAAAATGTATTTTTCTACTTGGGGATAATCTATTGGAGAGCTGACACACCCCTACTTGTTTTTGGGAATATATGCAACCTGAACTAGTGATAGTGAAGCAAACATTGAGAAATGCAGGAATGCATTAACGATGCAATTATGTATGAATGATGAATGTCATGAATGTCTTATGCATGCTGACAATTCTTGACAAGACATCAAGAAGAAGTATTTGGGAAAAGGACTACGTCACAGTTCAAACAAATACTCAGTAAAATCTGCAGCAATGGCGTAGACGTTACTGATGATGAATTTGAGTTGCATGCTTTAAACTTTTCTGGAAAAGGAATTTCATTGGCAACCTTGTTGGGGATTCTTTTTTGGATAAGAATACCATCCTTTGATGATCTCTTTCGAGGAGACGAAGACTTTTTAGCAGTTGTTTTATCTTTTAGAGGTCGAAACACTCATGTAGAAAACTGTTGAAATTCTTTCTGTATTCATAGTTCAAAGGAAAATTTCGCTTTTATTTCAAAATTTTAAAGTAAAAATTCATTTAAGACTCTGTTTTTTTAGTTTCAAAAGAGATTTTCACAATAAAAACGTTATTTTGCAAAACAGAATAAAGTAGGAATTGCAAACAAATGGGCACAAAGCTCAAATTTTATTGATAGAATGCTAATCAGCCAAAGGCGTGATTCCATGAACTATTTACAAAAGTTAGAAATGATAATTTATTGGGAAAAGGCTACATTGAAAACAATAACCAATATTATCCCTAACCACTTTGAATGCCAACTGTGCTTGTTGCTTTAGAAGTTTTGATTGAAGATCCGCTGATGGAAGATTCTTCAGATTGACGAAGTACGGACTGATGCAGTTACGTTGTCATTTTGATCCTTGATTTTGCCTAGATTGCCTTTTCAGGTTTTCAATCTATCAGGATAATTTCTGTTTATTGTCTCTAATTTTTGCCTGGACCGTCTTTTCAGGTTTTCAGTCCACCCAGACGCTCATTTTTGCCTAAGCCGCCCTTTTCGGGTTTTCGACTTACCGAGTTGTTCTTTTGTCTTTTTAGACAAAGTATTTCTTGACTGCATCAACATTCACAGGATGCGGGAGGTCATCACCGTCCATGGTTGTGAGAGTCATAGCACCGCCAGAAAAGATTCTTTTGATGATGTATGGGCCTTATTAATTAGGAGTCCATTTGCCCCTAGAATTTGGTTGAAAAGACAAAACCTTTTTAAGCACGAGGCCGCCATCTTGGAATTCACGATGTCGAACCTTTTTGTCAAAGGTTTTCTTCATCCTTCTTTGATATAGTTGTCCATGACACAGAGCGGTCAAGCGCTTTTCTTCGATTAAGTTTAGTTGATCATATCTGCTTTGACACCATTCGGCCTCAGATAACTTAGCTTCCATGAGAACTCTCATTGACAGAATTTCAACTTCTACGGGGAGTACTGCTTCCATGCCGTATACTAGAGAAAAAGGGGTTGCCCTTATTGAAGTACGTACTGAAGTACGATACCCATGTAGAGCAAATGGCAGCATTTCGTGCCAGTCCTTGTAGGTGATGACCATCTTCTGGACGATCTTTTTGATGTTCTTGTTGGCAGCTTCAACGACGCCGTTCATCTTTGGTCGGTAAGGAGATGAGTTATGATGCTCAATCTTGAATTCCTCACAAAGTTCTTCCATCATTTTGTTGTTCAAGTTCGATCCATTGTCTGTAATGATCTTACTTGGAACTCCATATTGGCAAATGAGGTTGTTCTTGATGAACCTCACAACCACTTGTCTTGTAACGTTGGCGTAAGATGCTGCTTCGACCCATTTGGTGAAGTAATCAATAGCCACTAAAATGAAGCGATGTCCGTTGGACGTTTTTGGTTCGATCATCCCAATCATGTCGATGCCCCACATGGAGAAAGGCCACGGAGAGGAGAGGACGTTGAAAATAAGTGGATGATCTTGCAAAATTGCTTTAAAAATAATGTTACATGCTCTAAGGAAACAGCCAATGCACCAATTAAATTGGGCGATCCTCACCCGATCGTTTAATCCAACGGATGCGAAAGCTTTTACTAAGTAACATGAGAATCCATTGTTTAGATGGTTTAGAAGCATCTGGTACTAAACTCGGTAGGGCAGACTACGGTCCGATCCCCCGCATCTTGCAATTGGATATAAGAGGTTGCCACATAATTGTGCCAGAAACCGTTGTATTCTGATCAGAACCACTAACCGGCTATTCCACTACGTATGTGTATAGATAATGGGCTTAATGTGATTGCGCGAGAACGAAACCGGGTGAACTAGGAACGAGAAACTTTGAGTTGAATTATAACGATATAATTGGACGTTTCGTCTAAAACGGATAGTCGTCGACCAGCCTGTTGCTTGTGTCATTAACGTATCGCTGTTGTTTTCATTCGTTTTCTTGGCCAAACTAACTTAGGATTTCTTGTGATTATTTGAAAACGAAAGGTATACTAGTCATGTGCATTTATAAAAACTTGTCCGATATTTCTAAAATGATTATTTTGCTTGAGGACAAGCAAAGGTTTAAGTATAGGGGAATTTGATAACGCGAAATCATATCGTTTATATTACATGAAATTTACCCGTTTTGCATTATTTTGACCCGATTAACTCCCGAATATTTCGAGTTTGTCATTACTTTTTGCAGGTATTCACAACTCAGCTCAAAACAAGAGGAAACAAGAAACAATGCAAGAAACCATCAAAAGAATAGAAGAAAAAGATAAATCTGTCAAAAGATACAGTTTTTGTAGCTGTGACGGTCGTAACACTCCTGCCACGACCGTAACACATTCTGAAGCATGTGACGACCGTAACGTGCCCACCACGACCGTAACACGGAAGAAACCACAAAGTTGCTCGTAACACAGCAGTGACGAGCGTAACACGCATACCAGTTATTTCAAAATACAGATCGTGGCCCAAGCATAACAGAAGGAGTTTTGAAACTCCTTATTTCTCTCCAGCCAAGACACCACGTTTACCACTTCCTCCTCAACTACCCATGTTCCTACATTCATGGAGAAATTGAAGGCAAGCTACGTGTGAGAAGTTTTAGGAACCAACTGCCAGATTCACTCATCTATAAATACCTGAGCTTTCAACATCAAACGTACACAGAGCATTTTAGAGTTTTACTTGTGCGGAAGCTCTGCTGATTTTCGAACCTGTCATTCTTTCAATTGTTATTTTCCTGCATTCAATCATTTCCGTTCTTTCATTTTCATTGCCCAAATAATAATTTCCAACATTAGGGAATTATTATTATAGTTTAGGATTTATTATTCAAGCTTCAGAACTCGTTACTTTACTGATACCAAATCCGAGTTTCCGATCTGTGGAAGAAGGATTGAAGTATTGGGCTGCTTTATTTTCAGGTTTTTATTTTGCAATTGTATTACGGTATTCTTTAATTAATTAATGCAAGTTTAAATTATTACTTATAATGTCCAATTTATATTTGTTTGCTTTTACTTCCTGTACGTTCATTTCAATTTCTATGGCTAGCTAAATCTTTAGTGTCGGTATGGGATAGTAAGAGACATTAGGCATCTGATCAAACTTAGGCCAAAACCTTAATCAACTTAACCCTGGTTATAACTTTTTATGCTTAAAAATAAAACCTTTGTTACGAAAGTAAGAAGATAAATAGGTTAGATCGAAACCACGAAAGTGTGAGGTTTTTAACCGGATAGCTAAAGTTAGGCATTTGTTTTAAATACAGTGAAAGCGCTTTAAGCCAATTTAGAATTAATTAAGTTTCCAAAAAATACTTCTAAACACTTATAGGCTAGCGAAAGCAGGTATAGGGCTTTAGACGTATAATCCGAGGTAAGACCATGAAAGTGTGAATCGAGGGTTTTTAAACTGATTAATTCTACAGATAAACTAAGTTGACCATCCTTATATGCTTAAGTCTGATTAGATCCTTTAAGTCGACCCTATTACGTACCGACCATTTCATCCATTATTAATTTAAAATCAATTAGTTTATTTCCCTTAACCTTCCCAAAAACCAAACGTGACAATTTCCGCCTTAGCTAAACTAGCTTTACCTTCCCGCATTAGAGTGATTACAAAGTCCCTGTGGATTCGACAATCTTTTATTACTACCGCGATAGGCTGTGCGCTTGCAGTTAAGATTCCGTTAGACACATTAGGTTTATCGCACATCAGCTATCATCTTCACGTAGGTGATAAGATGTTAGTTTCTCTAGGCGAACTAGATCCTGGAGTTACCTTGACCTTACCCAAGCCTTAGTTTCACCTGTGAGTGGGGCGGGATCATGATTATTACAGGTACAGATGGTGACTATGTTCTGTTGGTGACTATTGGTGACTACGTTCTGATGGTGACTATTTATTCTGATGGTGATTGTATTGGTCCTTATGTGACATTCTGTTATTGATGACCGTGTGGCTTATGATACTTGGTTCTTGACACCTGGTTCTCTGGTATTTTCTGTGATATTCTGAAATGATGTCGGACCTTTGATCCTATGATATTCAGACTTGGTTCTTCTATGGTATTCTGAATTGGTGCCGAACCTTTGATCTTGTGATATTCAGATTGTTCAGGGACTATGCAACCATTATTCAACGGATTTTACAGATGCTACCCGTTGTTATGCTGAAATTTTGAACCCATGGTTAATGCACTTGCATAGCATGTTTATTTTTCAAAAGAAATGTCAGAAAAATTAAATATGTACATATCTAACCTGCATATTCATTCATTTCATGCATTCATAACAGGTGTTCGAAACTTGGGGATTTCTCTTATTCAGACCTGATATTGTCTTTGCAGAATTACAAATCTTGACTTCTTACCACTCTACGATCCGATCAGATTTAAGTGATGGAACAACTTCGTGGGGAATTGGAGGAAATGAAAGAACAAATGGCGTTTTTGATGCTAGACATACAAGATTTGGTTAGTGGACAAGAACTCTTGAGAGAGGAGAACCACCAGTTGAAGACTCAGTTGAGCTTGGTTATGGAAATTCTGAATACTGTGTTGAGAAAGGAAGACAAACTTGCACCCATTTCCACAACAAGAGTTTCTTTTCCTCCCTGTACTTTGGGGGATTCTTCAAGTCTTAAATCAGTGCATGCATCTCCTCTACTACCTTGTGTTCTGGGGTATTCTCGTCCAGAACCAGTTTCCGTTGCTCAGAAAGATCCAAAGGGTAAAGCTCATCAACCAGGGTCGTCACAACCTGAGAGGAAATTTGATCCCATTCCGATGTTGTATGCTCAGTTACTTCCTCAATTGCTTAAGTTTCAGTTGGTTGAGCTTCGAATTTTCACGATGCATGGAAAGCTTCCGCGTGATTTTGATGAAAATGCTAGGTGTGATTTCCATTCTGGGGCACCTTGTCATGATACTGAGAATTGTATGGCATTGAAACATAAAGTTCAAGATTTACTTGATGAAGGGATAATTCTGTTTACTCCCACGGGTTTGAGTGTGCAAATCAATATTACCCTAAGTGTCGATGTGACTATTTCGGCTGCTGCCGCGCCTCAAAAGCAAACTTATGCTCCGAAGAAGGATAATCAACGACGACCAAAGGTGCTAAGGAAATTTGATGCTATCTCGATGTCGTATACTGAATTGTTTTCTCATCTTATGAAACTGAAGTTGATTGAGTTGCGTACTTGGAAAGTTGATCCTAATAAGTTGCCAAATAATTTCAATGCCAACGCTCGGTGTGCCTTCCGTTCTAACGGACAGGGGCATACTATTGATAATTGCGTGGCTTTCAAGCACGTTGTGCAGGACTTACTTGATTCTAAGGCTATTAACTTCGGACCAGCGCCAACACCTGATGCTATCCAGCATCCATTACCAACTCATGTTGATGCTACTGTCAATTCTATTGTTGAGGATGGAAGTTTGAACCTGGTTAAAGATGTAAATCTACTGACAGCTCCTTTATCCTTTGTGAAAGAGCGTTTGTTGAGAAATGGTGTATTCCCAGGTTGTGGTATTAACTGTGAAGATTGTATGATCCATCCAGAAGGTTGTAAATCCTTGAGAGATAAAGTGCAAGATCTGCTTGATGCAAAGGTTATCATTTTCACACCGGATGGTCAGATTTGGATGCTCCTTTGACTCACTGAATGTCAAGACTTCAAAAGGCATCGTCTGAAGCAATAAATCCATTCGGAGACTAGTCTCCTAAAATGATGGAAATTTCTAGTTGTAGTTTGCATTCTCATTTGTAATATTTCTTGTTTGTTCATTACTCACTTGTATGCAAACTTGTTCATTCTTGAATATTAATCATAATGCATTGAATATGTTTGTCTTGAATTGATCCATTCGTATTCACTCTTAATTGTTTTTAAATGCTTTTGATGCTTAACTCTTGTAAATAAAGCAAGACCTCTTTAGGGAGGATGATGAACAATATACCAATAATCTCAAACGGTATGGCTTTCGAATAAAACCCTTGTTGATGATGTACAGGCATTGTTTCAAATTCCCAAACACCGGAGATATAAGGGAGATAGACCCTCGTTAACCCCTTTGAGCCTTGAAGTAGGAGTTTCTTTTATATTCAGAAAAAACCCTCATTTTTTAACCCGGGGCAGGGTAGTGTTCAATTAACCTGATCGAGCATTTAAATCTCTTCAAAAGAGTACATTCAAGGATCAACCACAATTGTTATCCTTCATTTATCAAAAGGTCGAGGAAGATGGTGAAACCCCAATGGGTATTCATTGTCCATCAAGGAATAAGGTAGTGACACCTTAATAAAGAGTCGAATGACTTAGTTTCACACGACTTGTTCAAAAAAAAGAGAAAAGACGAACAAAGAAAAAAAAGGATAATAAAAAAAGAAAAGAAAGTAAAACAAAAGAAAGAATATGATATCGCAAATCAAAGAATAAGGTCGTGTGATCAAATACTAAATGAAAGAGGTGAGTGACTACCATGTCCAAAAAGAAGATACCTCGTTAGTTCCCCAATTATTGTGAAATCCCTGTTAAATATGAATGCTCGTATTGAATTGATTGAACTTAGGATTGGAGGACATCACGGAGAATGGGTGGGCACCAAATATTTTGAGCCTTAAATCCTTTTTTTTCTAAAAAATCGTGAACCAGGCCACGTTACAACCCTTGAAAGTCCTAATTGAAGCATGGGTTAATTTGAAAGCTAAACTGTAACGAGAGTGCGGTATCCTGACTCCTAGGAGGCTTGCTAAAATTATGAGTTGGTATCACTCCATCTTTTTACTTTCTTTGAACAAAAATTCGATGTTTTGACATCTTTTCAATAAATGTTTTTAACTTCAAGACAAGCATATATTTTGCATTAGAATTATCATTCTTACAATAAAACATTCTTTGCATATGAATAAGTGATTAAACATCAAGTAAGCTTGCACAATGAGCATCAGATGAAAAACTTGATTATCCCGAGAGACAAATTGCTTCAGGGATGTGTTGAAGATTAAACCATTTTTTGAAGATTGTTCCTAATCTGGGGATGTCTTCCATTGACTCTGTTTGGTGTAAGAAGACCAATTTGACAATTGATTTGAAACAGATTGTATGCAAGTTTCTGATTGCCTGAAAGTTTCTGTTGAGTTATTGCATGTCACTTTCGATGTTCCCAAGGGGTTGATTGCTTAAAATGTTTGCTTAAGCACGAAGCAGATGATGTTGAGAAGCACAATTGTGTGTTAGCTTGCATTCCAGATATCAGACAATTACTCTGAAGAGGTTTGGTCTTCAAAATTTATGAGTCTATCATCTCTCTGATGACACGAGGTGAATGATTGGATTGTCAAAACCCCGCAAAGCAGGGGCAATATCCAAATGATGTTATTCTTTTGAGAAGAATTATCTTAGTGTTTGGTTTCCCTGAAGGGTGAAGAAACATGTAAATGCTCTGTGGAGTGAGTTATGATTAAACCGGGGCAGAGATACATGTTGGCAATCACTCAAAATGATAAGCTATCTGGTGAAGTTATGTCGAGATTCTGACAATCTCTCAAAGTGATGATCAATCCATTGAAGTTATGTCGAGATTCATAAATCTCTCAAATGATGAGTAATCTAGGGAATTCAAGTCGGGATTATATCCCTCAAAGTTCAGTTAAATTGGGGCATTGGTGCCAAGGTTTAATCTCTCCAAGAACCTGTTGATTGAAGGAGAATCTTTTCAGAATCCAAAGATGCAGGGGCAAGTTGTCTCTTTATAATTCTCTCCGTGCTTGGAGACGTCGTTGTATCTTGCAATTTGCAGGTAAATGATGGGTTATCAGTATGAAGTCTCTTTACCCAATGAAGAGTACATCTCAATCCAGGTTCATCCCCTGTGAAGCCAATCCTCAAGTAGAATTCATTTCCAGAAGGTCCTGATGGACTGATTATGTTACCGGTGAATCGTGCTTCGACATATTGATATTGTCGTACTCCCCAGTATAAGTCTCAATGTCGGTTGAGGCTTATCCCCAGTGAGGTCGATTCTCAAGTGGAATTCATCATCAGAAGGATTTGACGGGTTGATCAGTTCCCCAGTGATGCACATGTTGACATCTCGACATTATCATAATCCCCAGTGTAAGTTATGGGTACCGAGCTCAAGTAAATCCCCGTCGAGGTCATTGATACCTATTCCAGGATAAATTCCCCAATGAATGTCCGTCGAATTCTCAAATCATCTCCAATAGAAAGTTCTCCCCTTTATTCTCAGTAAAGATGGTGTTTGAACTGTTGACTTAGGGTTGATATCTCCAGTGAGCATGCTTTGACAGATTAAGTGTTATCGTATTCTCCAATGAACAGTGCCTTGCCACATCAAAGTTCCCATTGTGAATTATGCCCCGGTCGATTGATTATATACCCCGGTGTAAGTCGTACTCTTCCATATGAAGTTATTCTGAGCATCTTCAAGAGTTTTGTTCCCAGATCAGCCGTGTTGGGACAAGAATATTGTTTCCCCAGTGGAGTTGGATATCTGAATGTATTCCCCAGTGGAGCTTTCTATCCGAATCGAATTTCTCTTCCCCAATAAAGATTAATCATTCATTTACCGGTATTTCTACACCGATGTACATTCCTCAGTCGAAGTCTCCCCAGTGTGGTCTTGCTATTGAGATCTCCATTCTTGGAGACAAGAGTTGTTATGTTATCCCCAGTGGATTCGTGGTTTGAAAGCTTCATATCTCCACGAGAGGATTGATTCCCCGATGAAGTCTAATGCCATTTGATTTATTCAAGATGTTAATGGTTACTCGCAGATGTTTGCAAATTTCCCCATGAGGTTGTGTTCCCCAACAAAGTTTCTTTCGGAATTCCTCATGAAGTCTCCAAATTCCCCAGTGAAAGTAGGAGAATTCTCCAGAGATTTTTTTTCTGTATCCTCAGTGAAGAGTAATGACTCTCTACCCATGAAGTAAGATTGGTTTGAAGTCCAAATCGATTATCCCGAAGTGAAGAACACTTCCCATATTGGAATTGCAATTTATTTTTGCAAGCGTTCTCTAAAATCCACTCCTCAGTGGTACTCCTCTCTTGGATGTTCATGGCTTCTCAGTAGCCGATCATCGATATTACTACTTCTCATTTAATCATTCAAGCATGCATTCATTACATCGCATCTCTCTAAACGCGTAGCATTCCATTGATTGGGAGCATTACGCCATAAAAGTTCAAACATGCATATTAAGTGTTTGCCAATTATGTATTTATCCAGAAGAAATAAAAAAATCTATGTGGTCTACCCTCAAGATGTTTTCTCAACGGATTTTTGTGTCCCTAATTGTCACTTCAAATTGAGTGTCTTATGGGAACTCATTCTCTCTCTAGTGGAGTCTTTTTTGACTTTATTTATCTCCGTCACGTCGGGTCGTGTTACCCTTTCCCCAGCAAGTCGTAAACTTTCCTTGCTTATGCAAGTCGTCAGTTATCTTACTCGTGTTTGCCTTACCTTTTCAAGTATTTGAGTATCCATACTTGGTGTGTGGTAATTCAGATATTTGCCACTCTTAAAGAATTATGCCCCGCCTTTGGCCTGAGGGATATTATAGTTCTTTCGCTTTTGCAAGCATTTTTTTTAGAAGCCTGATATGGTGGCTACCTTCTGTTAGAGTCTGCTTCGGTTAGTCTCTTTATCCTATAGTGCATCTTTGTACGGATGCTTCTTTTCCTACGTAAGTCGTGTACTTTCCTTGCTTATGCAAGCCTTCGGTTATATTACCCGTGTTTGTATCGCTGTTAGAGTGTGAGTAAGAGTCGGCGTACAACCTTTCTTACTTTTCAAGTATTTGAGTATCCATAATTGGTGTGTGGTAATTCATATAATTGCCACTCTTGAAGAATTATACCCCGCCTTTGGCCTGAGGGATATTATAGTTCTTGTGCGTTGCATGCACCTTTTTAAAATCCAACTTGTTTTGGAGACTTCTGATTAGAGTCTGCTTTAGTCGGTCTCTTTATTTTTGTAAATGCATCTTTGTAAAGATGTTTCCTTTTTCCCTAGTAAGTCGTAGACTTTCCTTACTTATGCAAGTCATTGGTTATGTTACCCATGTTTGTCTCGCTGTTAGAGTGTGAGTAAGAGTCGGTATTCAACCTTTCCTACTTTTCAAGTATTTGAGTATCCATACTTGGTGTGTGGTAATTCAGATAATTGCCACTCTTGAAGAATTATACCCCGCCTTTGGCCTGAGGGATATTATAGTTCTTGTGCGTTGCATGCACCTTTTTAAAGCCCTACATAGTGGCAATCATTGTTAGAGTCCTCTCGATCGGTCTCTTTACCTTGTCATTTCATCTTTGAACAGATGTTTCTTATCCCCAGTGAGTTCATCTTTGAACAGATGTTTCTCTTTCCCTTGTGAGTTCGTCTTTGTCTGACGTCCTCTCCCTTGTGATTTCACCATCTTCAGGTGTTGTCTCTTTGTTTAGATCTGCGAAGTTAACTAGCTCTTCGTGCCGAAGGTTTATCTTTGGAGTGATGTTCATCCTCCTTATTGAGTTCTCATCTGCTTAGATCTGCGAAGTTAACAAGCTCTTCGTGCCGAGGGTCTATGTCAGGAGTGATGTTCTTCCTCCTTTATTGAGTTCTCATTGTCTAGGTCTGCGAAGTTAACAAGCTCTTCGTGCCGAGGATCTATGTTTGGAGTTCGTCTAATCAACAGTCGTTTCTCCTTACTTGTTGAGTTCACCGTGGTCAGGTGTTTCTCATTTATGTAAACCTGCGAAGTTAACAAGCTCTTCGTGCCGAGGGTTTATGTTTGGAGTGGTGTTTACCCTCCATATGGAGTTCTCACTTGTTTCAGATCCGCGAAGTTAACAAGCTCTTCGTGCCGAGGATCTATGTTTGGGTTTCGTCTATCAACAGTCGTTTCTCCTCTCTTGTTGAGTTCTCTTGTGCCTAGATCCGCGAAGTTAACAAGCTCTTCGTGCCGAGGGTCTATGCTCGGAAGCTATGTCTTCCTCTTTGTTGGGTTCTCATTTGCTTAAACCTGCGAAGTTAACTAGCTCTTCGTGCCGAGGGTTTATGTTTGGAGTGATGTTCTTCCTCCTTTACTGAGTTCCCATTGTTTAGGTCTGTGAAGTTAACAAGCTCTTCGTGCCGAGGATCTATGTTTGAAGTCTGTCGTTGCCCGACGTCTTCTCCCTTTTGAGTCCACCGTGTCAGGTGTCCTTTTTACCATTGGTCCGCGAAGGTAACAAGCTCTTCGTGCCGAAGATCATTGGTTATTCTCATTTTCAGTGAGTCGCTCTTTCATGGGTGTCTTCTGCATCATCCTTGATGGGTCATTTCAATACAATTGTTCTCGTGAGCGAAATGCCCGAGTTCGCGTGTATGCGTTTTCCCTCTTTATATCCCTATACTTCATTCTTGATGGGTTATTTCAATGCAAGTGTTCTCGTGAGCGGGATGCCCGAGTTCGCGTGTATAAGTTTTCCCTTTTTGTATCTCTCTGTATCATCTTTGATGGGTTGTTTCAATATAAATGTTCTCGTGAGCGGAATGCCCGAGTTCGTTTGTGGAACTTATCCCTTTCATTTCCCATCCTTAGTGAGTCACCCTTTCATGGTGTCCTCTCTTCATCATCTCTGGTGTGTCACTTCAATACAATTGTTCTCGTGAGCGGAATGCCCGAGTTCATTAGTATAAGTATGCACTCCTTATGTTTTCCCAGTGCATATGTTCAAACAGAAAATCAAAAATATAATAACTGTCCGCTCGCATTCAGAGCGCGAATTTTACGGTTCATTTAAGTATTCAATCATCTTCTACCTTGTTGGTTCAAAAGGCTTGCGCCAATCTCACCCTCCGGTCGAAGAAGATTGAATAGGGGCAGCTGTTGCACCCCAAAATTCGCCCTCTTCATTTTATTAAAAAATTTGGCTTACATTTAATCAATAGGTGCATTGCATACATATCATTCATTAGCCATGGGTTCCTGATTTTCCAATCGTATGAACCTGTACAATTCTGAAGAAGAGGTTTGATTTTAGAAGCTGAATATCTAAGGTTCTGTTATTTCAAGCATCCTCTCAGTATACAAGATGTGAACATCCGAAAGCTGCTGATTATCTCTTGAGAATTGAGGTTTTGGAGTTCTGATCGCCTATCAGATGGATATTGATTTCAGTTTCGAGCTATAGTGTGTTGCGGTCAAATATTTAAGCCCGAATTGATTCTACGGTCTTCTATGAGTGGCGAAGCATCAGTATGCAACTTATCGATCCCCGCGATTTATCAAAAAATCAAGAACGGACGGATGAAATGATATTTGCGTGCGCGTATCAAAAAGTCAACAAAAAGTCAAAGTTTGACCGAGTGGAATTTTTGGTCAAAATTATGGTCAAAAGTCGACATTTGAGAAAATGCGATCATTTGTTGAGAAAAATCGGAAGAATCGGGTGAAAATGAGGTTTCTTGCATTTTAAGTAATCTTGGACTTAGAAAAAATTTCTAAGTTTAAGGTACTTTGTGTTCACGGAGCCATGTTGCCGCATCCGTATCTTGCCCGTCTGTGGTCAAAAGTTTGTGAATTGATAGTTGTTGGAAAGAGCGCATTTCGTACTACGACTTTGTCCTTGTGGAAATTTTCCCAAAAATGCCCGGATTTCGAGTTATAAAGCGCCGAAGTTTGAAGTTTATAACTTTTGAAGTTTTACACTTAGTAAAATTTTGAGTGTTTTTAACATGTTCAAGCGCTCGACTTCCGAGACATTTTACACGTGTTTCGAGGCATCGATTTGAGTTGAAGTCAAAATCAAAGTTGTTCATTCAGCGGCAATCTACAACTTTGCTGAAGAAATCAAATCCATTCGGGAAACGGATCAAAAATTACGGAGCTCGGAAGTTACGGTTTATCATTTCTCAAAATCCAACACTTATAAATATTTTGAAGTGTTTGTTTCTATGCTCATGCTGACAGTTTCAGGGTCGATTTTATCGTATTTCGTGGCTCCGAATCGAAAAATGCTCAACTGGAAAGTTGTTCATCTCACGACAATCTAAAACTTTTCTGAAGAAGTCGAATTCATTCGGGACTCGAATCGAAAGTTATAAATCTCGGAAAATAAGATTTCGTTATGTTTGCAAGATTCGAGTAGTTGTTGTACACGTGTTCAGGGCTGTTTTCGTCATTGATTCGGTCGCCGCACGAAGAAATTCCGAACATGAAAGTTGGAGTTCGTAATTCCATCTACAAGTTCCGTTTAGAAACTTTTTTCTTTCGGACGTCAGAGCTGGAAGATACGGAGCGTCGCAGTTTGTAGTTTGACGTTGTTAAAATACAAGACAGCATGCACATTTCTTGCCATGGTTGTGGACGCATTTCATCGAACAGTGGTATGCGTATGTTCGGAGCTATTTTCTTGTCGATCCGATCGCCGCACGGAAAAACTCCGAACACGAAAGATGAAGTTTGTCGTGTCATCTACAAGTTCCGTTTAGAAACTTTTTCGTTTCGGACGACGGAGCTGGGAGATACGAGTCGCCGTAAGTGAAGGCTTTAAGTTGAAAATTGCCGCAAGACATGCACCAAGATTTGCCCAGCCAGGCCAGGCATTTCATCGAACACTCATACGACAATTTTCAAACACTTTTTATTCGATGATCAAGGTTTCGTTCGGATTTTTGTCGAACTATAAAGTTGTTGTATGTCACGCGAGCTTTCCAATGGCACCGAGTTGGCGTTATTTGGTCGAGTATCGGGGAAGTTACAGATCCGTAAAGTGGGGTACACGGATTGATATATTGAACGCGATACTTAAAGAAATTCTCACACATGTAAACCAGCTTGTGACACCATGACTTCGAGATCGTTTTCAAGCATGCTACGGACTCCGATTCGAAATAGTCTCAACACGAATTTTATTCATCAACATGCTCTCTCCGATTTTGGTTTTGCGATATCATCGCGAGGAGGTTTGTATGTCAAGATAAATGCTGTGGAAGATAGCAGCATGGCCCCAGATCAAAATGATACCATATGATCAGAATTTATTTGAAGGCATGTTTATGTGAATCTAAGCAATCAGCTACACGAAGGCAGCGTCCCTGGCTTGCCCGATTTGGCTACATCATGACCGGTCATGCATGCATAATGGAATGGATGTATTTCAATTGAAAAAGGTTCGGAAAAAAAAGCATCTATCTGATCTTGAGCAAATGGTAACAAACACCATCCACTTCTAACAGAATGAGGATGATTTTTCTTGACTCCCAATAAGAAACTCTAACAGAAGAACTAACCAAAAGAACTCTAACCAATTTTCTGAACCCAACAATCATCTTCTTTCTCTCTCACAGACCTCACCTTCTTCACTTCCTTTTCCCACTCACCACAACTCTCACGCCATTACTCCTCCATTCTGGCTCACCCGCAGACCACCATAACACCACTCCTTCACTCTCTCACAAAAAAACCCATTCCCGCTCCTTCTTTTCTTTCCTCCCACTCGTTTTTCTCTTTTCTCTCACCAACACACTTCTTCTTTCCCTTCCTCACCCGTGGCCACCATCTTCTTTTCACTCCCTTTTTCATTCTTACTGCACCTTCTTCCTCCTCTCTCTCACTGACCGTAACAGAACCCTCCATTCTCCTTCATCGCCGCAACCACACGCTAACAACCACTCTCCTTCCTTCTATCTTCTTTCTAACAACACTTTCATCACCACCATCATCTCAACAACTTGAAAGCAACAAGAAACTCCAACAAAACCATCCACCATTCTCACCCTTTTCCTTTTTTTCTTGAACGATAACTGACCAAAAACCGATAACTGGCTACTGCTCTCTCACTCCACTGCCATTTCTTCGCACTGTCGTCGTCATTACTTTCTTGCACAACAGAATCGGCAACAACCTCTCGCCATTCACTGCTTTCTCACTCGTAACAGGAAAACTCTAACAAACTCCATCTTCCTCTTCCTCTTTCGGCTCACCTCTAATCTCTCTTCGCCGCTCTCAACCTCATCTCTCTCGAGAACAACCATGAAAGCAGTGGCAACAAAACATAGATTTCAGATCTCAATGCAAAGGCTCCGACCTCTCGCTCTCTTCTCGCTGCCACAACAGATTGCCGCTCCAATCACAGCAAATTTCATCTTCGAAGATTGATTGCCTGTGGTTCTTGGAGCGTTCTGCAGACTCAGAGTCGTCACCTTGAGCCTGTTTTCGAAATTGAAGCAAGGTTCCATTAACATACTACGGAGATTACTTGCACGATCATCTTCATTATCAAGCTCTGACTCGAATGTTGGCTGTTTCCTGGAGATCTTTCTCGTACTCAAAAATCCTCAATAGACGATGGCATGAGGATAGCTAAGAAATAGAAAAGCTGGATTCGGAATCTACGTCGCAATACGAGTCGAGAGGTACAATGGTTGTTGAATTCTGTCACCATTTGGTTGTCGCCGACGAATAGTCAACCGGAGAAGATGGCCGGAAAATGCACAGTTCCGTCGTGACCTTCATGCCAAGCCCTCGGCGTGTCTCATCCCAACTGGTACATGCCTTTCTTTCCCTATCCACCAACCAGAACTCGCCACGTATCACCTTCTTTTTTTGTTTTTTTTAAGAAAAATAATAAAATAAATAGTAATAACAATATGTGTATCACTCTAAACGCGTAGCATTCCACTGATTGGGAGCATTACGCCATAAAAATTCAAACATGCATATTAAGTGTTTGCCAATTATGTGTATCCAGAAGAAATACAAAAATCTACGTGGTCTACCCTCAAGATGTTTTCTCAACGAATTTCTGCTCCCCTATTTGTCATTTCAAATCAAGTGTCTTATGGGAACCTATTCCCTCTCCAGTGGAGTTTTCTGTGACTTTCTTTACCTCAGTCACGTTGGGTCGTGTTACCATTTTCCCCAGTAAGTCGTAAACTTTCCTTGATTATGCAAGTCGTTGGTTATCTTACCCGTGTTGGCCTTACCTTTTCAAGTATTTGAGTATCCATACTTGGTGTGTGGTAATTCAGATATTTGCCACTCTTAAAGAATTATGCCCCGCCTTTGGCCTGAGGGATATTATAGTTCTTTCGCTTTTGCAAGCATTTTCTTAAAGCCCAACCTAGTGGCTACCTTCTGTTAGAGTCTGCTTCGGCCAGTCTCTTTACCCTATAGTGCATCATTTGTACAGACGCTTCTTTTCCTCTGTAAGTCGTAGACTTTCCTTGCTTATGCAAGTCTTTGGTTATGTTACCCATGTTTGTCTCGCTGTTAGAGTGTGAGTAAGAGTCGGTATTCAACCTTTCTTACTTTTCAAGTATTCGAGTATCCATACTTGGTGTGTGGTAATTCACATAATTGCCACTCTTGAAGAATTATACCCCGCCTATGGCCTGAGGGATATTATAGTTCTTGTGCGTTGCATGCACCTTTTCAAAGCCCGACATGGTGGCAATCTTTGTTAGAGTCCTCTCGATCGGTCTCTTTCCCTTTTGAGTTCGTCTTCGCCCGACGTCCTCTCCCTTGTGAGTTCACATTTGTACAGATATTTCTCTTCCCCTTATGAGTTCATCTTCACCCGATGGCCTCTTTGTTGTTTGTTTTCGCCTTCTCCTGGCGTTCTTCATATTATTAAGTCCATCTTCACCCGATGGCCTCTTTGTTGGTTGTTTTCCCCTTCTCCTGGCATTCTTCATATTATTAAGTCCATCTTCACCCGATGGCCTCTTTGTTATTTGTTTTCGCCTTCTCCTGGCGTTCTTCATATTATTAAGTCTATCTTCACCCGATGGTCTCTTTGTTATTTTTTTTCGCCTTCTCCTGGCATTTTTCATAATATTAAGTTCATCTTCACCCGATGTTCTCTTTGTTGTTAGGGTTCGCCTTCACCCGGCGTTCTTCCTTTTTCTTGAGTTCACCTTCACCCGGTGCTCGTTCTTGAGAATTTCGTCTTCTCCCGAAGTTTCTCTTTGGCTGAAGTTCACCTTCTCCCGGTGGTTTCTTCTTCAGTTAGTTCACCTTCACCAGGTGTCCCCTTTTTAGAGTCTTGTCTTCTCCGACATTCTCTTGGGTAAAGTATCACCTTCTCCCGGTGGTATTTTCTAGATAGGTTCGTCTTCTCCCGACATTACCTTCTAGTTTGTCAGCAGGTAATCATCATCTCGATGTTTTTATCCTTGACAGTTGAGTTCGCCTTCTCCCGGTGTTCTCTTTGAGAATTTCGTCTTCTCCCGACGTTTCTCTTTGGCTGAAGTTCACCTTCTCCCGGTGGTTTCTTCTTCAGTTAGTTCACCTTCACCCGGTGCTTCCCTTTTTTGAGTCTTGTCTTCTCCGACATGCTCTTGGGTAAAGTATCACCTTCTCCCGGTGGTATTTTCTAGATTGGTTCGTCTTCTTCCGACATTACCTTCTAGTTTGTCAGGTAATCATCATCTCGATGTTTTTATCCATGACAGTTGAGTTCACCTTCTCCCGGTGTTCTCTTTGAGAATTTCGTCTTCTCCCGACGTTTTCTCTTTGGTTGAATTTCACCTTCTCCCGGTGATTTCCTCCTCCAATTGGCTCGTCTTCTCCCGACGTCCAATTGTTTTGTTGAGTTCACCTTCTCCCGGTGTTCTCTTCGAGAATTTCGTCTTTTCCCGACGTTTTTCTCTTTGGTTGAACTTCACCTTCTCCCGGTGATTTCCTCCTCCGGTTGGCTCGTCTTCTCCCGACGTCCAATTCTTTTGCCGAGTTTGCGTGTATATGTTTTCCCTCTTCATATCTCTATACATCATCCTTGATGGGTCATTTCAATACAATTGTTCTCGCGAGCGAAATGCCCGAGTTCGTTGGTATGAATTTGTCTCCTTTATTTCTCATCCTCACTGAGTCGCTCTTTCATGGGTGTCCTCTCTTCATCATCCCTGGTGTGTCACTTCAATACAATTGTTCTCGTGAGCGGAATGCCCGAATTCATTAGTATAAGTGTGCACTCCTTATGTCTTTCCCCCAGTGTATATGTACAAACAGAAAATCCAAAATATAATAATTCTCCGCTCGCATTCAGAGCACGAATTTTACGGTTCATTTAAGTATTCAATCATCTTCTACCTTGTTGGTTCGAAAGGCTTGCGCCAATCTCACCCTCTGGTCGAAGAAGATTGAATAGGGGCAGCTGTTGCACCCCAAAATTCGCCCTCTTCATTTTATTAATAAAAAAAATTGGCTTACATTTAATCAATAAGTGCATCACATACATATCATTCATGCATTGATCATGGGTTCAGAATTTTCTAAATCGTATGAGCCTGTGCAATTCTGAATAAGAGATTTGTTTCCAAAAGATGAGTATCTGAGGTTCTGTTATGTCAAGCGTCATCTCAATACGCAAGATATGCGTGTCCAGAAGCTTCTGATTTTTATCTCGCGAATTTTGGTATTTTGATCGCCTATCAGGTGGATATTGATTACAGTTTCGAGCTACAGTGTGTGGTGGTCGAATATTTGAGCCCGAATTGATTATATGGTCTTCTCTGAGTGTTGAGTGTCAGTATACGGCTTATCGATCCGCACGATTCATCAGAAAATCAAGAACGGGCGGATAAAATGATATTTGAGCGCATGTATCAAAAAGTCAACAAAAAGTCAAAGTTTGACCGGGCGGAATTTCGGGTCAAAATTATGGTCAAAAGTCGAAATTTGAGAAAATGCGATCATTTATTTAGAAAAATCGGAAGAATCGGGTGAACATGAGGTTTCTTGCATTTTATGTAATCTTGGACTTAGAAAATTTTTCTAAGTTTAAGGTATTTTGTGTTCACGGAGCCATGTTGTCGCATATGTATCTTGCCCGTCTATGATCAGAAGTTTGTGAATTGATAGTCGTTGGAAAGAGCGCATTTCGTACTCCGACTTTGTTCTTGTGAAGATTTTTCCAGAAATGCCTGAATTTCGAATTATAAAGCTCTGAAGTTTGAAGTTCATAACTTTTGAAGTTTTACACTTAGTAAAATTTTAAGTGTTTTTAACATGTTCAAGCGTTCGACTTCTGAGATATTTTACACGTGTTTCGAGGCGTCGATTCGAGTCGAGTTCAAAATCAAAGTTGTTCATTTAGCGGCAATCTAAAACTTTGCTGAAGAAATCGAATCCATTCGGGAAACGGATCAAAAATTACGGAGCTCGGAAGTTACGGTTTATCATTTCTCAAAATCCAACACTTATAAATATTTTGAAGTGTTTGTTTCTATGCTCATGCTGACAGTTTCAGGGTCGATTTTATCGTATTTCGTGGCTCCGAATCGAAAAATGCTCAACTGGAAAGTTGTTCATCTCACGGCAATCTAAAACTTTCCTGAAGAAGTCGAATTCATTCGGGACTCTAATCGGAAGTTATAAAGCTCGGAAAATAAGAACTCATTATGTTTGTAAGATTCGAACAGTTTTTGTGCACGTGTTCAGGGCTGTTTTCGTCATTGATTCGGTCGCCGCACGGAAAAGTTCCGAACATGAAAGTTGGAGTTCGTAATTCTATCTACAAGTTCCATTTAGAAACTTTTTCATTTCGGACGTCAGAGCTGGAAGATACGGAGCGCCGCAGTTTGTAGTTTGAAGTTGTTAAAATGCAAGACAGCATACATATTTTTGCCATGGTTGTGGACGCATTTCACCGAACAGTTGGTGTACGCATGTTCGGAGCTGTTTTCTCGTTGATCCGATTGCCGCACGGAAAAACTCCGAACACGAAAGATGAAGTTTGCCGTGTCGTCTACAAGTTTCGTTTAGAAACTTTTTCGTTTCGGACGTCCAAGCTGGAAGATACGAGTCGCTGTAAGAAAAGGCGTGAAGTTGGAAATTGCCGCATGTCATGTACAAAACTTGCCCAGCCAAGCCAGGCATTTCATCGAGCACTCATACGGCAATTTTCAAACACTTTTTTCTCCGTGATAAAGGCGTCGTTTGGATTTTTGTCGAACTAAAAAGTTGTTGTATCACACGCGAACTTTCCAACGGTACCGGTTTTTTATCGTTTGATCGAATATCGAAGGAATTACGGAGCTGCAAAGTGGTGTGCATGGATTGATGTAATAGACACGACACTTAGAAAAAATTTGAAATGTTTGGCAATATGGTCAGGCCGACAGCTTCAGGGTCGATTTTCTCATAGCTATTGACTCGGTATCGGAAAACGTTTAACTACAAAGTTGTTCAATTCGCGGCAATCTCGAACTGTACAGAAGGGATCGAATTCGTTCGGGTTGCGGATTAAGAGATATTAGTCCTTAAAGTCATGAAAAACAACGTCCGGTAAATTTTTACCGACGTTGCCGACATTTTAGTAATTATGATTTTTAAACTTCGGGACCGATTTTAAGCATGTTGTGAGCGTCGCTTCGAAAAACTTTCAACGCGGAAATTGTTCGTGCCAGTTTTATCTATAACTTTTTTCTTGCTATCTCATCCGGAAAAGGCTGGTATGTCGAGTTATACGTCCATAAAGAAGTGCACGCGGTATGACCGCAAGCATATCATGATCACAACAGTAACTATCGGCTCATTCTTTTTTTTTCACTGTAAAGCCATAACTAACAACTCTCATTTTTTTTTTCACTAAAAAAACCTCACTGCCACTCTTTATTCTCATCACCGAAAAACCACTGGGAGAAATCCATTAATAACCTCTATTCTTTCTTTTTCTTGATCTGTAACAAAAACGAACAGTGAATTTTTTTTCTAATCATCAACACATTCCATTCTTTCAAACACAAGAACAACACTCCCTCCATACTGCTCTCTCTTCCGCTTCTTCTTTCTCCTCGCTGTCTACCGTAATCTCTCTTCTCTCACTAACAATAACAGTGACCACACCTTCTCTTCACATTACTTCTACCATAACTAACTCTCAAAAAAAAACCATCATCACTAACCATTCTTTCAAAATCACCACCCATTCATTGCTACTTCAGGCCTTCCCATTCACTTCTTCTTTCTCACGCCGCATACATCCTCCACCATTAATAACACCATTCCGGATCTCTCTCCATTTCCGATTCTCTCTCCATAACAAACTCATAACAACCTTTCCATTTTCTTTTTCTTCACTGTCAACATCAGAAAACAAAAGAGAATGGTAACAACCCCCTTCCGCGATTCGGTCTCGTATTCTCAATACCACCACTTCTTTCTCGTCGTAACAGAACCCTCTCCGCTGCTATCCATGGCAAAGTCCATCGTCTCTCATTGCTGATCTATCGCCATAACCGGAGTTCGCTCTTTATCGTTCATCGTTTGCTTCACTCTCCCTCTATCCATCCTGCTCTATTCCTGCAGCAAGATTCGAGTATTGAGAGTTTCCTTTCGTAATATATCCGGAACTTTCGAGATCTATATTCGCCATTTGAAGTCGAAGCACGAGGCGCTGAAGTTTTCCGAAGATCTATTCCGCGTTTGTGAGCCCGCACAGGTCAGTTATTACGAGATTCTCGCGCTGTTTATAGAACTTCCATGTAAGAATCTTGCAGGTGGACTGTGTTTTCTCTGTTATCGATTTATTAAACACATGTATGCGCTAAGTTCATGTCAAGATTATTAGTTTTAAAGCCGGAATTAGGGAGATATGAGGCCGGATTTGGAACCAGCATAAAAAACCGAACCAGACCACGTCCGTCGCGTCTATTTCCGACGGCTTTCGAATTTCCGGCGGCCGGCGAGAGGAAGGAGATAACCGGAAAACGTTCAGCTCCGGTGGTTGTATTACAAATCCTCACGCGTGGCACGATCCCATTCGTTCATATATTATTTCCATACCAACCATCAGGATGGTGACACGTGTTCTCCCTTTTATTTAACAAAAATGAAAAATAATAAAATCTGACTTAAGTAGATATTGACCGATTGGTGCAAGTATTGATCCACATAATATAGAAATGTGACATTATGATATAATCTAAATAATATAATAGGTGTTTGAAAAAAAATAATAATAATTGAACTTGTGACCAGTTGATTTAATATAGGGTCATATGAAATAAAAAAAATAATAAATGTGACAAAATATAGTGTGACATATTGTTTTAAAAAATCTGGATAATATTTAATTTAAAAAAAACGTGACACATGTTTAATTTAAATAAATAAATAAAAACTGAATATATTAAAAACAATACTTTTTTGGTTTAAAAGGCAATTAGACTCAAACAAAAAAAACTGATATGAACTTAGACAAAAAAACGAAATGGGCTTAATATGAAATGGCCTGGACTTAGTTTTTTTTGCTACTGCATACCCCTGATTTTTGGCCCAAGCGCCAGTTTTAACTAAGTTTAGTTCAATTAAAAATTCAGTTTCACACCCCCAATTTCCTTATTTTATATGTTCAATAATTGTTCAATTTAACCCCCGTTTTCAATTATTTCGACTTATAAAAAATGTAATAAAAATGGTTTCTAATTTTTTTTAGATATTAGAATATTTTTGACATTTTTTTAATATTTTTATAATTAATTCTAATTCATTTTTTTAAATAATACATTAGATGTTTTTTTTAGGAAATATAATGCTTTTCTTTTAGAAAATTCTAAGATATTCTTATACCGTTTAATTATAGTCGAAAGTATACCTTATCTTAGTGTTGTAAGCAAAGTTTCAATTTTATTTTTGATATTCCGATTTTATTGTAAATAACCATTTTTTGCGTTTTATGCTTTATTTAAAAGCCGCATTGTTATTTCTGACACTCTGTTTTGTATGCGAGGTACGCGGAGCGTTATACTATCGATTTGGATATATAAAATCCATGTTTTGATGCTACACACATGTGTGTGTACTCTTTATCTGTCTGCTTGGTTTTCACCATCTTTTGCAGGTTATCTGATTGGATGTGTAGAATCCACATCTGTTGCTCACACACATGTGTGTGCCTTCTCTGTTGCTTTGTCTGGATTGTAATTTTCTGCAGGTTTATTGGATATACGTCGAGTGTGTATAGACACACACTCTTGACTGTGCATATCTACGCACATTCCTTTATCTGTATTGTCTGGATTATGATCTTGTACAGGTGTATTTGCTTCAGATGTGTATGACACACATCCTGATTATGCTTCTCGTGCCTCCACACACTTCTCACCGGATTTCTTTATTGCGTGCCAGCAGTACTTGAAGTTTTCCAGAGTATTTCTGTAGCTTGCGTGCTCTTCGGATTTAATATCCGTCGGGTATTTATTTTACCTTTATTTATCGTATTTCATTTACCGCTTTTCTAGAGAGCATGAGAAGTAGGATTTTACTGCTTTCCTTGCCATGAGAAGTAGGAATAGAGATGTATGAAGGGGCTTCCGTAGTTGGAGCATGTTCAGGAACCCCTCTGGTTTATTTAAAGACCTGTTTAGGGCAATTCTAGTTTGCTAATTGTGTTTGGTTTGTTTAAAATCCTCCATCTGCATAGGGAGGTAATTTTCAGTGAGTGTTTACATTTGTGCTTGCATAGGTCAGAGTGGTTAGGACGCCCGACATGGTACCACTAAGCGAAGTCCCGCTTTTTATATTTTCTGTCATCGAGTCATTGATATATGGGCAAGCGGAAGGCAGGGTCTGCAACCAACCCCCGGACAGTTCTAGTCTGTGTCAGCTCCGCACACGCGAATCGTGTTGCATATTCATCGAGTCAATAAAAGTGGCTAGAGTCCCCTATTCTGACTCTCCACTCATTCATGGGGTTCGCATTTATTGCTGAACTCGCATCATTTTCTCTGTAGGTTATGCCTACGATTGTTTGACATTTGTTTTCGCATTGCATTGTCTGTGTGCTTCTGCCAAAGCATTTGTTTGCTTCATCCCTTTTGTCGTCTTCGACTCTACTTTAGTTAGTGATTCGAAATGGACATAGACTTAGGTTGTAAACATTTTCCCTCCTGTTTGTCATCTTCGACTCCATTTTAGCTTGTGATTCGAGATAGACATAGATCTAGGTGGTAAACCTTTGCATGTTCCTTTAGGATTCTCTCGACTCTATTCTAGCTGGTGATTCGAGTTAGACCTTAGGATGTAATCCATGCATGATGACATTAGGGATAGCATTAGATAGTTTCCCTTGTTGTTTTTTCTAGTTTTTGCATTCATGCATTTAATAAAACTAAAAATTGTTTTCTTTTTCTTTTTGCAAGTTAAAACACTTGATAATGGTTCAAACTCCTTTTTCAAAGGTAAAAACAATCAATCAATGCAAACTTTTTTTTGCCTACGGGTTCTATTTATTGTGTTTAAAATTCTTTTCATAATTAAAAAACACATAATCCATCAAAACATGTGAGCCGAACTACGGCGCTCTGACTTTCCCATTGCACGCGGGAATACGTAGGCATCTTGTCACGGGGCTCGATCGAGCAAACTTTGTAAATACTTCCTTCTTTTCCCCGTGTTTTCTTTATTTTCCTTTCTTTCACATGCATTCTCTTTTAGCATACAGATATAGCGATTAAGCAATAAATAGATATAAACACACCCATTAGACAGAAAGTAGAAGTGGATACCGTAGAGTACTACGGGCGTGTGGGGTGCTAATACCTTCCCTTCGCGTAATAGATTCCCTTACCCTATCTCTCAAGACCGCCTTATCCCTTTCGTGTTTCGCGATGCGTTCACCTTTCTCCTTTTGCGAGATAAAAAATGTTCGATGGCGACTTCATTGATATAGTTATCGGATGATGTTCAGCCGGTTGTTTCAATCACCTTCTTTTTTTGTTTTTTTTTAAGAAAAATAATAACATAAATAGTAATAATAATAATAATCTGAATATGATTTAATTTAATGTGGCCCAATTGATAAATGTTGGCATACACATATTGAATAAAACGTGACAGTAAATGAAAAATGAATAAACTTGTGTTTTATTTTTTACTAATGGACTTAGTGTAATTAGACTTAGACCAAAGAAAAAAAACTGATACTGGACTTAGACAAAAATGCAAAACGGACTGGGCCTAATTATAATGCTAAAACACCTCCCTGTTTAAACCCATCAGCAGCTTTAAAACATAAATTAGTTCAATTTCAGAATTCTGTTTCATACCCCCTGTTTCTTCAATTCACAATTTCCATATAATTCGATTTAGCTCCCGATTTCGATTATTCCGAATTGTAAAAAACCCATAAAAAATATATTCTGACATTTTTAGGATTTTAGAATTTTTTTCTATTATTTTGTAATATTTTTAATTAAATTCCTTTTATTTCTTTTATTCATTTTTAATAACATGACTAAAAGTATATTTCTCTTATACCACTTGAATTAATTTAGGAGTGTAATGCCTATTTTCTTAGAAGTGTTAGGATATTTCTATACCGTTTAAATAGTTGAAAGTATACCTTATCTTAGTGTTATAAGTAAAACTTCGAATTTATTTTCGATACTCCGATTTCATTGTAAATAACCATTTTTGCGTTTTATGTTTTATTTAAAAGCCGCATTGTTATTTCTGACATTCTGTTTTGTATGCGAGATACGCGGAGCGTTATACTACTGATTTGGATTTATAAAATCCATGTTTTGACGTTGCACACATGTGTGTGTACTCTTTATCTGTCTGTTTGGTTTTCACCATCTTTTGCAGGTTATCTGATTTGATTCATATTTGTTGCTCGCACACATGTGTGTGCCTTTTCTGTTGCTTTGTCTGGATTGTAATCTTCTGCAGGTTTATTGGATATACGTCGAGTGTGTATAGACACACACTCTTGACTGTGCATATTTACGCATATCCTTTATCTGTATTGTCTGGATTATGATCTTGTACAGGTGTATTTGCTTCAGATGTGTATGACACACGTTCTGATTATGCTTTTCGTGCCTCCGCACACTTCTCACTGGATTTTCTTATTGCGTGCCAGCAGTACTTGAAGTTTTCCGGAGTATTTCTATAGCTTGCGTGCTCTTCGGATTTTAATACCCGTCGGGTATTTATTCTATTTTATTTATCGCATTTCTTTACCGCTTTTCTAGAGAGCGTGAGAAGTAGGATTTTACTGCTTTCCTTGCCATGAGAAGTAGGAATAGAGATGTATGAAGGGGCTTCCGTAGTTGGAGCATGTTCAGGAACCCCTCTGGTTTATTTAAAGACCCGTTTAGGGCAATTCTGTGTGCTAATTATGGTTGGTTTGTTTAAAATCCTCCATCTGCATAGGGAGGTAATTCTCAGTAAGTGTTTACATTTGTGCTTGCATAGGTCAGAGTGGTTAGGACGCCCGACGTGGTACCACTAAGCGAAGTCCTGCTTTTTATATTTCCTGTCATCGAGTCATTGATATATGGGCAAGCCAGAAGAAAGGGTACGCAATCAACCCCCCGCACAGTTCTAGTCCGTGTCAGCTCCGCACACGCGAATCGTGTTGCCTATTCATCGAGTCAATAAAAGTGGCAAGAGTTCCCTATTCTGACTCTCCACGCTTTCCTGGGGTTCGCATTTATTGCAGAACTCGCATCATTTACTCTTCAACAGGAATTGGATGTGTCGGCTCCTGGTTGACTCACGGTATGTTCGTTACTGTCAAGGCTATGGGACTTCCTCCTTTTCCTGCGCTTGTGTGCCATTTGTTTTCGCATTGCATTGTTTGTGTGCTTCTATCAAAGCACTTGTTTGCTTCATCCCTTTTGTCGTCTTCGACTCTACTTTAGTTAGTGATTCGAGATGGACATAGACTTAGGTTGTAAACATTTTCCCTCCTTTTTGTCATCTTCGACTCCATTCTAGCTGGTGATTCGAGATAGACATAGATCTAGGTGGTAAACCTTTGCATGTTCCTTTAGGATTCTCTCGACTCTATTCTAGCTGGTGATTCGAGTTAGACCTTAGGATGTAATCCATGCATGATGACATTAGGGATAGCATTAGATAGTTTCCCTTGTTTGTTTTCCAGTTTCTTTTGCATCCATGCATGTAATAAAACTAAAAAATTGTTTTCTTTTTCTTTTGCAAATTAAAACACTTAATAATGGTTCAAACTCCTTTTCAAAGGTAAAAACAACCAACCAATGCAAACTTTTTGCCTACGGGTTTTATCTATTGTGTTTTAAATTATTTTGTATAATTAAAAAACACACAACCCACCAAAACAAGTGAGCCGAACTACGGCGCTCTGACTTTCCCATTGCACGCGGGAATACGTAGGCATCTTGTCACGGGGCTCGATCGAGCGAACTTTGTAAATACTTCCTTCTTTTCCCCGTGTTTTCTTTATTTTACTTTATTTCACATGCATTCTTCTTTTAGCATACAGATATAGCAATTAAGCAGTAAATAGATATAAACACACCCATTAGATAGAAAGTAGAAGTGGATACCGTAGAGTACTACGGGCGCATGGGGTGCTAATACCTTCCCTTCGCGTAATAGATTCCCTTACCCTATCTCTCGGTCGCAAGACCGTGCCTTATCCCTTTTAGGTTTTCGCGATGCGTTCACCTTTCTCGTTTTGCGAGATAAAAAACGTTCGATGGCGACTTCATTGATATAGTTATCGGATGATGTTCAGCTGGTTGTTTCAGTTATGCCTACGATTGTTTGACATTTGTTTTTGCATTGCATTATTTGTGTGCTTCCGCCAAAGCACTTGTTTGCTTCATCCCTTTTGTCGTCTTCGACTCTACTTTAGTTAGTGATTCGAGATGGACATAGACTTAGGTTTTAAACCTTTTCCATCCTTTTTTGTCATCTTCGACTCCACTTTAGCTGGCTATTCGAGATAGACATAGATCTAGGTTGTAAACCTTTGCATGTTCCTTTAGGATTCTCTCGACTTTATCTAGGTAGTGATTCGAGTTAGACCTTAGGATGTAATCCACGCATGATGATATTAGGGATAGCATTAGATAGTTTCCCTTGTTTGTTTTCCAGTTTCTTTTGCATCTATGCATGTAATAAAACTAAAAATTGTTTTCTTTTTCCTTTGTAAATTAAAACACTTAATAATGGTTCAAACGCCTTTTTTAAGGTAAAAACAACCAACCAATGCAAACCTTTTTGCCTACGGGTCTTATTTATTGTGTTTTAAATTATTTTCATAATTAAAAAACACATAACCCATCAAAACATATGAGCCGAACTATGGCACTCTGACTTTCCCATTGCACGAGGGAATACGTAGGCATCTTGTCACGGGGCTCGATCGAGCAAACTTTGTAAATACTTCCTTCTTTTCCCCGTGTTTTCTTTATTTTCCTTTCTTTCACATGCATTCTCTTTTAGCATACAAATATAGTAATTAAGCAGTAGATAGATATAATCACACCCATTAGATAGAAAGTAGAAGTGGATACCGTAGAGTACTACGGGTATGTGGGGTGCTAATACCTTCCCTTCGCGTAATAGATTCTCTTACCCTATCTCTCGGTCGCAAGACCGTGCCTTATCCCTTTTATGTTTTCGCGATGCGTTCACCTTTCTCCTTTTGCGAGATAAAAAACGTTCGATGGCGACTTCATTGATATAGTTATCGGATGATGTTCTACCGGTTGTTTCAAAAGTGACATATGCAAAGTCTTTCGACTTAAAGCATCGGCCACCACATTCGCTTTACCAGGATGGTAATTCAACCCGAAATCATAATCTTTCAACAATTCAAGCCACCTTCTTTGCCTCATATTAAGCTCTTTTTGATCAAACAAATACTTCAAGCTTTTATGGTCACTAAATACTTCAAATCTAGAACCATAAAGATAATGCCTCCAAATCTTAAGCACAAAAACAACCGCCACAAGTTCCAAATCGTGGGTAGGATAGTTCTTCTCATGAACCTTTAATTGCCTCGAAGCATAAGCAACCACCTTGCATAAGCACACCACCTAAACCCATCTTAGAAGCATCACAATAAACAACAAATGGTTCTTAAGGATTTGGTAGAATCAAGATCGGCGTCGTTGTTAACCTTTTCTTCAATTCAACAAAACTTTCTTCACACTTGACATCCCACACAAAAGCAGCTCCCTTACAAGTTAACTTTGTCAAAGGAAGTGCCAACTTAGAAAAACCTTCAATGAACCTCCTGTAGTAACCAGCCAAACCCAAGAAACTTCTAATCTCAGTAACAGACTTAGGAGTCTCCCATCTTAACACATCATCAACTTTAGAAGGATCAACCGCAATGCCATCACCAGAAATGACATGCCCTAAAAAGTTCACCTCACCTAACCAGAATTCGCACTTTGACAACTTAGCATAAAGCTTCTTCTCCTTTAGAACTTCTAACACAATGCGCAAATGCTCTGCATGCTCTTGCTCCAATTTAGAATAAACTAGAATATCGTCAATAAAAACAACCACGAAACTATCCAAGTAAGGATGGAAAATACGGTTCATGTACTCCATGAATACTCCCGGTGCATTAGTGACACCGAAAGGCATCACCGAATACTCGTAATGTCCATACCGTCCCGAAGCGCTTTCGAACATCTTCTTCTTTCACCCTTATTTGATGGTAACCCGATCTCAAATCAATCTTGCTAAACATGCGAGCACCAACCAACCGGTCCATCAAATCATCAATCCTAGGAAGTGGATACCTATTCTTGATAGTTACTTTATTCAACTGACGATAATCAATACAAAGTCTCATGCTACCATCTTTCTTCTTTACCAATAACACAGGAGCTCCCCATGGTGACACACTTGGTCTAACAAACTTCTTCTCGAGCAAATCTTCTAATTGACTCTTCAATTCTGCTAACTCTGATGCGGACATCTTGTATGGCGCCATAGAGATAGGTCTGGTACCAGGGACAAGATCCACAGAAAATTCAACTTCTCTTTCTGGAGGTGCACTAGGAATTTCATCAGGAAACACTTCGGGAAAGTCGCACACCACCGAAAAGTTTGCAATAACAGATTGACTCTCCACAGAAAGAGTCGCCATCAACAAGAAAACCGATGCTTCATCTTTCATGAACTCCTTCAATTGTTTCGTTGACATCAACATAGTTTGGTCTTCTTCCGCTAAGGAAGAAAACCTCACAGTGTTGTCATAGCAATTGATATGAACATAGTTAGCTTTCAACCAATCCATACCCATAACCACGTCCAATCCAACAAGCGGTAAACAAATGAGATCCACCACGAAGTCTCTATCAAAGATTGATAAAGGGCAATTTGCACACACAAAAGAAGTAGTAACTGTTCCCTTAGCCGGAACTTCCGCCACCATATCTCTATCTAGAGATGACAAAGTGAGACCCAATTTCTTAACACAATCAGCGGCAATAAAACAATGAGTAGCACCAGTATCAATAATAGTAATAAGGGGAATGCTATTAATGAAACTAGTACCTCGAACAAGACCATCTTCGTTTGTCGTCGGAGCACCCGACAAAGCAAACACCTTCCCCGCTCCTTGCGCCTTCTTAGGCTTCTTACATTGAGGACTAGTGTGACCTCCCTCACCACAATTAAAACAGACCACTTCTCTATGCTTGCAATCACGAATCACATGACCCGTTTCACCACATCGGAAACACCTCACCTCGTTCTCTTTAGTCTTCCCATCATTCCTACAAACATTACTCTTGTGGCTAGGTTTCCCGCACTTGTAACAAACAATACTAGCAGGAGCATCTCCCCCACTAGTTCTTCGTCCATGAGACGCTTGTTGTTTCCCTTTACCAGTAGGGATATCATAAGGTTTCCTAAGGCTCTGCTGGCCCTTGCTCCTCTTATCAGACAACATCTTATAGTGTGCATTACTATCCTCCTCAAAGATTCTGCAGCTATCAATCAAATCCGCAAAGACACGGATTTTCTGATAACCGATCGCTTTCTTAATCTCAGGACGCAAGCCATTCTCAAATTTAATGCACTTAGAAAATTCATCACCCTCACCATCAAAGTGAGGATAGAACTTAGCCAATGTCATACCCCAAAATTTGCCCTCATGTTTCTCAAGACATTCCATACATCCATGCTCAAGGATTCCTCAAGAGTTGACTAGATGAACTCTCTCCTAGACAATCAACCCAAACTAGGGTTTGGCATTTCTCAGATCCAGATGGACTTCCAACATCTCCAATGGTCATCATGCCTCCTCATATGCTTCAAAGATTCTCCATGTCAAGTTTCAAGCCTTACAAGTCAAGTTTCCTCAGACAATTGCTCAGATGGTTGAAAATCAGTTGTATTGATCAAAAAGTCAATTGTGGTCAACATACAGTCAAAACTTCTGATTTTTGGTCAACATCCTCATTTTGAAGTTACATTCATCATTTGATCAAGGTTTGATCATGATTCATCAAGAAAACTCAAGATTTGCTCAAAAGTCAACTTTCCAAATTAGGGTTTCTAGATGAAAAGTCAACTGAACTTTGACTGATCATAACTTCTTCATACTTTCTCAGAAATTTTTCCACCACCTCTTGTTTGGAAGGAAATTCAATTCTCTACAACTTCATGTCTCACAAGAATGTCCAAAAAATGCTTCATTTGAGAGGTATAGCTCAAAACATTACAGGTCCTTTTCAAAGTCAACAAAAAGTCAACTTTTTGTTTTGAGGATATATTGAGCATGGTAACTCCAATTGAGATGAAACCAAAGACATTGTTTAGAGGACTCTTAGAGCTTTCCAAAAAGTCCAAGAACTCTCAAACACATGGAAAATTGAGCAAGTTACACCATTCACAAGTTGGGGAATTTTGGAAGAATGCACAAAGAGAGATACTTCTAAAATCAAATTTTTGCAAATGGGCTTGCTTTTCTTCATCCAAACTTATTCCTCATACAATTAGGAATATCCAAGCCCAATGCCACGAATTTTGATTTATTTTTCTATTTAATTTGGAATTTATTCATTTAAATACAAACTAAATTCAAAAATAAAGTACAAAATCAAAATTAATTGCAAAATTGATTTTTTTTCTTTCCTTGAGATCCAAGAAACTCACAAAGGCCAGCAAATTTCGAAATTTGATCAATATGGCAAGATTGGATTGAAAATTAATCAAATTTTGAAAATTTGATTTTGTACAAAAATCAAATTTGATTTTCATTGAATGTTGATTGATTCTTGCCAATTATCATCCCAAATCCTTCTACTATAAATACATGATGCATACCTATCAAGAAACAACAGAAAAATTGCTCTAGAAACCCTATTCCAAAGTTGAAAAAACCGTGGTGCACAAGCAAGTGGGAACCCTACTTCCAGCCGTTTTCAATCGTTTTTGAGGTGTCTAACACATTCCTTGCCATCTCTAGAATCAATCCAGACCTTTACATTGCCAAAAAGCATCAAGAATCGTGCAATCCGAATTCGGTTTGTTCAAGAAAAATTCAAAATCGTATTTTAATTCTCATGCATTTTTAACATGTTTTGTGGTTTGTTTTGTGTTTAGATGGAAGTTTGCAAGCTTTCTGCATAGTTTGATTGAATTTTCATGGCCGGAATCGAAACTTGCCATAGCTAGGGTTCCATGGACCGAATTGGGATCTCACAAAATAGGATAAATTGGACAAAACGAATACCACCATCATGTTTAGAATGACAAATCCAATCGAACCATGCCTTTTAATTGAATTTATATTGCTTGTACTGGATTTTGGAATTTGCAGGGGTCGTAGCGTCGCTCTGAGGCCGACGCAAAATGCCCAGAATTTGAATTGAAGAAGATGAAGCTTGGCGCGGAGATGAGACAATGGGAGGATGACGCGTGCTTTTCTTTCACTCGTTCCAGCTTTCAAACACAAACGCACGCCAGCTCAGTTGGTCAAGGTGTTGGTTTTCAAAGTTTGAAGCCAGGGTCCCCAGTTCGAACCATGCTGGGACCAATTCTTTTTACAAGTTTGCAATTTCCTCATATTTTTCATATTTTCTTTAATTTAATATTTTCCATTCATTTTAATTTCTTTTCTATATTTTATTTCTGCATTAAAAAATCACCAAAATATTTTTTTCTTTTTTGCATTATTTTCATAAAATGTTTATTTAATTTATAAAATTGAAAAACTTAATTTTGCATGCATATTTATTTTTATTCATAATTTTTGCATTTAATTCACTTTTAATTGCATTTTAATTATTAAATCTTTTCCAAAAAATCCCAAAAAATTGTTTTAGCATATTTATATTATTTCCAGCATGTATTAATTTTCTCATATTAAAAATTGCATTTTTCTAACATTTTTCTCTTATTTCGATCTCATCATATTTTCCGATTTCGCATTCTCTTACAGGTTGATCCGATTCAGACGATTTTTTTTCTTTATCGTTTTGTTTTTTCCAATAATGTAATTGCTCATGGGATGTAATAGTTTAAATTAGGATTTTATTTTCCGCAAGTTTGAATTATGTATCTGCCCCAAAGCCATGTAATAGCGTAGGATTTATCTTTCCGCATCTTTACATTCCCGTATTTTAATTTTCGCACCCTATAAATTGCTAGTAACTAGGCGTGTATAGCAAGATAAAATTGAACTTAGCTCACTAATTTCCAAGATAAAAATATCTGCATCAACACACTCTTTTCACACATGCACCCCTTAGGGTAATTCTCTCTCGTTGCCTTACGAATTCAAACAATGGTCATGTCCCTCGAACGTAGAGGTATTCTAGCACCGTTGCCTTCAAAACAAATCATCATAGTCCCTTCGATACAAAGATCATAAGACCCACGATGTCGCCTCCGAATACATGATCTTGACCCCGATTGTCGCCACGAAAATGATGATAGTCCCTTCGAATGTGCTAGGATACTTCCTACAAGTTGCCTTCTATGACCATACGATGTCCCTTCGGATGTCCCTTCTACATCCAACGAATGGAGCTACCTATCAACTAATGGTATGGATAGCGCTATTCTAAAGGAACGTAAATAATACGAAAACGACCATTCTGAGTAGGTAATAAGACTTTTAGTTGCTTGCTCTCTCAAAATACTTTTTGTACCTCACACTTTTTTCAAAGTTCAAACTCTTTTTAAAACGAAACATTTCCGAACATTTTGTATACATTCCTACATGAATCATTACAAAGTCAAAGCGAAATGCCTTTTCAAAACATCTTTCAAACACACAGAAAGCACAAGTTTTTCAAAAGATGATCTAAGAGCAACTAAGAGCCCGTAGATAACTACGGATGGAAAGGGGTGTTAATACCTTCCCTTTTCATAACCTTCTCCCTTACTCAGAATCTAACGAAGGTCTTTTTCTGTACTTTTACCTTCCCTTAATTGGATAAAAATAAAAGTCGGTGGCGACTCTTGCTATCCGCACATTTGCGATACAAAACACTAAAAAGTCGGGCTCACCGACATGTAATCGGCGACTCATTGGGAAACACCCTAAAGAGAGAATGCCTTAAGGATTTTTAGATCATCTTTACTGTTTTCTGTTTGACTTGTTTACTTTATCTTTAAGGGTTGCTTGGGTATTATATTTGTGGGGGATCCTACACCCGGATCCGGGTTTCCTTTTAGGTAAGTGGCATTAGATCATTGCGACCGCTAGACGTATAACTAAACGGTCAACATGATGGCTACGTTAGCGTGACACTTTGGTTGTCCCGATGCTCCTCATTTCCAAGTTGAGGATAGTATTTGGCTTCTGCGTGGTGTCATCAAGCGCTAACTAAACTTTTAGAACCTTAATTGACCCATCTTGGCCATTAGAAGGTAGTGGATGGTCGGCTTTGGTGTAGATCGAGGTTGGTTGATACTCGATGCTACGCTCATTGAGATCAGACTTTTGGGACATTTTCGGTCGACCACTTGGTAGTCGTATTGAAATAAGCGCCACGAAAGATCAATGATGTGAGATTCCTAGAACCCTACATTATTATAGGACAGGATGAACCAACTCAAACTTTTGGTAGGGTAATCACCTATACCTCATGCGAGCCTTAAACCTAGGCTCATTGTGTGAATTGTTTGTGTGTGCTAAAGCATGATATCATGACATCATCTGCATTGCATATCATTTCTAACTATTTCAAGGACCTAGGGATTTATCTTTGCTCTGCTTTGTAGGATTATGGCTTCTAGAAAGACTATCCGAATCAACTTCATGGGTATACCTTCTCACTCAAAGATTTGGTTTCGTAAATTCCCACCATGCTCAGCCCATCAAAAGACATGGTTATCTACTTGATTTGGTTATCTCCGTTTTGAAGAAGATATGATGCATGTCCTATTCCAGCTTTGATCCAAGCACCATTGCTTTACATTTCTAGATTATCGCTTGGTTCCTACCTTGAAGAGTTCTCTGTCGCTAGGATACCTATTCTTGACCAAATGCCATTCACCGGTTTGGAAGAGGTTCCTAAGTACGAAGACATCGCATCCGCCTTACATCTTAAGCGCTCATACATTGAAGCCAATTGGGAAACTAGAAGTGGAGTTAAGGGTTTACTTGCCAAGTTCTTGATAAAGAAAGCTCGAGAATTCCTCAAAGTTATGAGTTTCCATGCATTTGAAAATATTGTGGCCTTGCTAATTTATGGTTTGGTTCTATTCCCTAACTCGGATCAATTCATAGATGTCAACGCCATCAAGTTGTTCCTTACCCGTAATCCAGTGCCTACCTTGCTTGGAGACATCCTACATTCTCTCCACACTCGTACTACTAAGAGACAAGGCACTCTCATGTGTTGCATCCCGTTACTTTCTAGGTGGTTTATTTCGCACCTTCCTCCATCAGTTTTGAAGAACGAACAAAGGATGAAGTGGTCTCAAAGGTTAATGTCACTCTCTCATTCAGATATCCGTTGGAGACTTTTCTCTCAAAAGGACTTCGCATTCATTGAGCGTTGTGGAGAATTCCCTAATGTACCGCTTCTTGGTATAAGGGGAGGTATTACTTACAACCCTTCTCTAGCTCTACGTCAGTTTGGTTTTGCTCGAAGAGATGGTCCACATGATATGCTTCTCCAAGATGATGTGTTCGACTACAACCATGATCTCTAGAATTACCGACGAAGGTTCATACACGCTTGGGGCATGGTAAAGAAGACTGATACCAAGACTTTGGGGCACCAAAACCCCACTCCTTGGGAACCTTACCTCAAATGGGTGCGAGCTCGAGCTCAAAACCTCATGATGCCATTCTACTGCTCTACCAAAGATTATGGAACCCTGCTATAGGTGACGTACCTATACGCTTCTCCATCCTAACATGCCACTGATTTTGAAGACTTGAAGAGATCCTGGATTCAACTAAAAGAAGAGAGGATACCTTGAAGCTCAAGTTATGCAAGTGAGAAGAAAGTGCTAGAGTTGACTAAGCTACTTCACGAGGAGCGCAACATCAACGCCTACCTCGGCACCAAGAGGAAGCGCCCATGGGAGACCTAGAAGCTTTATATTGTTTTTTCTTTTATTGTCTTGAACTATCTCTGTACTTAAAAAAAGAAAAAGAATAAAAGAAAACTAATATTTGTTTGTTCATTGCTTGTTTAACAAATTTAAATCCTAGAGGTCCTTGAAAACATTGCATTGCATTCGCATAAACATTGCATAGCATAGCATAACATCGCATCACATGTACATTGGAGATTGGTTTTCTTATCCTCTTGCTATTTATTTTAGCAGCAATGGCTCTCGAATGATCACAAAGATCTCTGTGTTCGTAATGCTCGCCAGCAGATGTTCACTAGTTTGGTCCAAGGCCAAGAAGATCTGAAGAAGCTCATCAACAAGAAGAAGAAGGTTGTGGGTCTACTCAACATGGGCAGACGCTACAAAGGGGGTCCTAAAGTGGTCAGTCGGATTGAACTCTCTGAAGACAGTGTCAAGAATGAAGGGAGTACCAAGGGTGATGGCGAAGGCAGCCAGCATGAGCCTGAGAAAGGGAGAGATGATCAATACGATCATAGCCAATACTCTGATGAAGATGACAAGTACAAGCAACTTGAAGACCGTCTAAATGCTGTGGAAAATCTGAAAATGTCCGGGCTGAATTTTGATGATCTGAGTCTTGTTCCTGGTGTTGTGATTCCTCCCAAGTTCAAAGTTCCTACTTTTGCCAAGTATGATGGCATTTCTTGTCCGAAGCTGCATTTGAAGTCCTATGTTCAGAAGATCAATCCCCACACTGATGACAGAAAGTTGTGGATGCATTATTTTCAAGAGAGTTTGTCCGAACTCGCTTGGAGTGGTATTATCACCAGAGAATGACCGTATCCGCATTGGAGTGACTTGATGCTTTCTACGACAATATGAGTACAATGTCGAATTGACACCCACTGCATGCAACTACAGAGCATGTCTATGGGTCGTGACGAAGTTCAAGGAGTATGCTCGAAATGGAGAGATCTAGCAGTGAGTTCAACCACCCTTGTCCAATAGGAGTTGGTTGATATGTTTATGGGGACATTGTCGTGCCCATTCTTCAATCATCCGATTGAAACTCTTCACCGGATTCACCGAACTGATATTGACAAGCGAGCGATCAAGCGGTATCAAGAGTGGAAAGATTCATGTAGAGTCATCATCAAATGCGCAAGAGATCTTTGGTGGCAAGAAAGAAACTAATGTGTATGGTCGAAAAGCCGAGCCAAGACCGACCGCTCAACTGTGGGAGCATTTGTGATCTCCAATCCTACATCAAGACAACCTCACAGACAACGCCAGAGCCATAACGCGCCACGAAGACAGCTTTAAAGATCAACATGCCGTTGTCGCAAGCCTTGCAACACATGTTGAAAGCAGAGCTGATTACCTTGAGGGATCCTCCTCAGAATGTCAACACTTCCTCTCCGAGATACAATCCTAATGCTAAGTGTGCTTACCACTACAACAGCCCTGGACATAGTACTGATGATTGTTGGGCTCAAGAACAAGATTCAAGATATGATCAAGCTGCGCATTGAGTTTGATCCTCCGCTGAGACCGAATGTGATCAACGCGCCTATGCCTAACCATGACAAGAGTTCTAATGATGTTGGTGACGATACTTATGTTTTCAACATAGATGACTTGACCATTCCTCTGATGACTATCAAGAAGGATTTGCTGCAAGCCTGTCAATCCAGATGCCCGTAGAATTGTCGCTGGTGCCCATCCGCACCGATGGTTGTGCTTGGTCGAGAAGACGGTTCAAGGCATGATGGACAACCGTGAGATACTATTTTTGAAACCACCGTGCGTGTGTGAAGACATGTCTAAGTCAAGATCGAGATGTGAATGAAACTGCACTATGTGTGGGATACCTTGGGCAGCCAAGGGAAAGTACGATTACATGGTGAAATACTGCTCCGAGAGCTACAAGATTCCTATTGAAGATGTTAAAGTAACCGGATGGGGTGACGACTTCCCGTAAGATTATGCCGATGTTAACACAATAAGGATTTCCTCCACGATCCTCGCCTAGAGTGGCACCCTCATTATCACTTCCAAGACCAGCCCAGATTCCTCCGACAAAGCTATTCCTTGGAATTATGGAGTCGATGTTTACTATCATGGCCAAACAAGACCCTCGACCGCTGAAGACCTTACAGCTTGAAACTTCCATTCCTAACATTGACAACATCACCGATCAAGCAAGGTGACCAACCTAAGGGTGTTCTCTCCGATATCTCCTCCAAAAGACACCGCGACTCCAACCGCATTCCAATTACTCAACCAATTTCCCACCTAGTGGGAAAGAACTGACTCATCCCGCTCAACCGTATACCAAAGGAAGTTATCAAGCCACCTCCAAACAAGAAATGGAGGAAACTCAAGATTATCAAGAAGAGTGACTACAAAGTCAGGAACAGGGGATGACAGACCCCAAGATCTCCATGCTCGCTTCTCTTTGTGCTCTAAGGCTCATGCTAAAGCCTTGGTGAAATTCTCAAGAATGCTCATGTACCGCAAGACACTACTACCGATCAATTTGAAGTTTGTATTGCTAGCCCGGCCGCCAACAACGCCTAGGCTTCGATGATGCGATTTGACTCGCCGAAGAAAACACAACAAAGCCTTGCACATCTCTGTGGAATGCAAGGGCACCACATTATCTCATGTTTTGTGGATACCGGTTCTCGCTCAACATCCCATCAAGATCGCTTTTGATCGACTTGATATCGAAGGGTTGGTTCTCGAGACCCAGGACATCATCGTGAAGCTTTTGATGGTTCTAAGCTTAACAAAGCTTGGAGAGCTCACTCGCCTATCAAAGTCGGATCCCGCACTTTGACTCTACTTTCTTTGTGATGGACATCCGTCCAGCTTACTCTTGCCTACTTGGACGCCTTGATACATGGGCACGCTACTCTACCTTGCATCAAGTCAAGTACCGGTGAAAGGGAAGGTTGTTACAAGATGTCGTGAAGAAGAGTATATGGTCACCATCATCTACTGCTCGATATCTCGAGATGGAAGGTGAATTCTTCGAGACTCGTCAAGCTTTCAACATCCCCGAGTCATGCCTGACTCTCCCGCTACTCCCCGGTTACACAAGCTCCTCCTAGGATGGCCTCACGAAAGATGCTCAAGCCGCAGCAAGAAGGTGGTAGTACTATTTGGGGACAGCCCCGATCTTCCTATCAAGTTTGACAAGACCGGTTTAGGCTTCACCATCAAAGGTCAAGATGATACGCGAGCATGCCGCCAACTCCCTTCCGCATCGCCAGAGTGGAATCCATGTTATAGAAGACACGACAACGACTTCGACATCGAAGTGGATCTTCCAACTCCCGACAACGGATTCAAAGAATTGGAAGACCAAGACGCTATACCAATCTCCTTTAGTCGAGTAATTATTCTTGTTTTGTTTGCTTTTCGATTTTCTATATTTTGAACAATAAACTCTAAAGCCTAGTGCCTTGCCCGGCATCATGGCTCGCTTACAGGGTTATTATTTGTCGCTTATGATTTTCATTCAATAAATTCTGGACTTTTGCATTCAATAGTGTTTTTCTTTCTTTTACTTTATCACCCTTCAAAAGCTATGTGTTCTCACACACACCCACGTGATACACCGTAATCACTCCGAATCTACAAATGCGCTAGTGCTAAATATGACTTCGATAATCCGATCTACCAAGTCAAGATGAAAGTGAGGAAGATTGTGAAGTGCCAGAGAACTTGTCGATTGCTACAAAGAAGAAGAGCGAGTTATACAAACCACACGAAGAGCAAGTCGAGGTTGTGAATTTGGGTACCGACGAAGACAAAAAGAGATCAAGATAGGAGCGGTCTTGAGAACAAAGTTAAAGAAAGGTTGGTCCAGATGCTACGAGACTACATTGAGGTTTTTGCTTGGTCATACGAAGACATGCCAGTTTAGACATTGATATTGTGGTACACCGTTACACGAAAGAAGGTTTTCTCCAAAGGAAATGTAAGGTCCGTCAGATGGCCCCGAGATGTCCGAGAAAATCAAAGCCAAAGTTATGAAGCGCTCAACGCCGGTTTTCTAGTACTTTACCGCAGTGGTTGCAAATGTGGTACCCGCATCTAAGAAGGATGGTAAAGTACGAATGTGTGTGGATTACGTAGATCCGAACAAAGCGAGTCCGAAGATGATTTTCCACTTCCTCATATTGATGTTCTGTTGACAACACCACTCAAAGATAAAATTTTCTCCTTCATGGATGGTTTCTCCTGTTACAATCGATCAAAATGGCTCCAAGACATGGAGAAGACTACTTTTGTTACACAAAGGGGTACTTTCTCGCTACAAGGTTATGCCGCTCGATCGAAGAACGCAGCGCCACTTATCGCAGTTATGGTAACATTGTTTCATGACATGATTCATCACGAGATAGAGGTCTACGCCGATTTACATGATAGCTCGATCACGCATCAAGAAGAGCATCTTGATCATTTGCGTAAACTGCTTGATGATTGAAGTACAGATTGAGACTTAACCCTAACAAGTGCACTTTTGGAGTCAGATCCGGTAAACTCCTAGGGTTCGTTGTCAGTGGTAAAGGTATTGAAGTTGATCCCGCCAAGGTTAAAGCCATACAAGAGATGCCGCCCCCGCATCGAGAAGGAAGTCGAGGTTTCGGGCCGTTGAACTACATTGCCAGATTCATTGCACATCTAACTGCTTCTTGTGAGCCAATCTTCAAGTTACTAAAGAAAGATCAAGTGGTAGTATGGAACGACGATTGCCAGATCGCTTTTGACAAAATCAAGGAGTACCCATGTAATCCCCCTATCCCGATGTCGCCCGCCAAAGGAAGACCTCTTATCATGTACTTGATGTTGTTAGAGAACTCAATGGGGTGTGTGTTGGGGCAACATGACGAGTCCGGTCGAAAAGAGCATGCAATATACTACCTTAGCAAAAGTTTACTGATCGGAAACAAGATACCACAATGAGAAAACTTGCAACGCTTTGGCTTGGGCCGACGACTAAGACAAAGATATGTTGACTCACACTACCTTATTGATTTCAAAGATGGATCCGATAAAATACATATTTGAGAAACCAGCTCTCTCCGAAGAATAGCAAGATGGCTAATGATCTTGACCGAATACGACATCCAAGACACTTCTCGTAAAGCGATCAAAGGAAGTGTAGTAGCCGATCATTTGGCTCATCAAGTCGTAGATGACTATCGCCTATACAATTCGAAGTTTCCTGACTAAGATGTTTTGCTAGTTACCGACAGAAGAACTGTGCCCGCATTTAAGGACCCGAACAAGGATCCCGATGGACTATGGTCTTTGATGGAGCCTCAAACGCACTTGGCAATGGCATTGGCGCCATCATCACATCCCCGCAGCGGACATACGCCACCGCCAGATTGTGTTTCAGTACCAACAACATGGCCGAATAAGCGGCATCATGGGTATTAAAGTCGCTGACCTACTTAATCAAATTCTTGCAAGTGTATGGAGATTCACCTTTAGTAATCACCGATTATGAGCGAGGATACGAAGCATCCGAATCTCATTCCGATCAAGAGCATGTTCGAGTTTGATCCCCTACTTCAAAGAGATTACTTTTGATCACATTCCACGAGAAGAGAATCACGGCACGATTGGCTACTATGTCATCTATGTTCAAGGTCAGATGGGACAACGAGGCTCCCCAGATGATCATTGAGAAGTTTGACGAACCAGCGTATTGTTGTGAGCTTGACACAAAAGAGAAACCTTGGTATAACGACGTGAAGAGGTATCTGAGACTGTGAATATCCCAGGCATCCACAATGATAAGAAATTCATGAGAAGGTTTGCATCCAAATTCTTCCTCAGCAACGGCATCTTATACAAGCGCAATCACGACTTGTGCTTACTTCGCTGTGTAGACCAGAGAACAGCGGAACTTATCATGGAAGAGTTACACGGGCGCTTGGTACTCACTCCAAAGGTCATACGATGGCTAAGAAGATTCCGAGAACAGTTACTATTGGTCCACCATGGAAGTCGATTGTCACCGCTACGCCGATCTTGTCACAAGTGCCGATATATGCACAAAGCACATGTACCTCCAAAGACTCGAATGTTCTAATAGCTCCGGGCCTTTTGCAATGTGGGCATTGACATGATTGAGAAATCAAGCCCACGCCCAACGGACATCGCTTCATCCTTGTGGCAATTGACTATTTCACCAAGTGGGTAGAAGCAGCCTGTCGATCCGTTACCAAGAATGTCAGGCTCGATTCATCAAACATAATCTTATCTATCGATATGGCACTCGAAAGGATTATCACAGATAACGGTTCTAATCTCAACAACAAGATAATCACCGAACTCCGCAGCTCAAGATCAAGCATCACAATTCTTCTCCTTATCGGCCTAAGATGAATGGCGCAGGAAGCCGCCAACAAGAACATTAAGAAGATTATACGTAAGATGACGTGACTTACAAGGATTGGCATGAGATGTTACCATTTGCTCTTCATGGTTATCGCACCACAGACGGACATCCACAGGGCAACCCCTTCTCTGTGTATGGTATGGAAGGCCCTACCCATCGAGGTTCATACCTCAACCGTAGTCCTCCAGACGCAGAGTTGGGCGAAGACGATTGGATCCAGACTTGCCTTGACCAGATTAACTTGATTGATGAGAAACGACTCGCGTCCATCTACCATGGACAGATCTATCAGAAGCGAATGATCAGAGCATTTAACAAGAAGGTCAAACACCGATTTTACCAAGTCGGTGATCTAGTAGTCAAGCGATCATTCTTCCACAAGGTGATCCTGTAAGTGGACTCCCACCTATGAGGGACCATTTGTAGTCAAGATAGTATTTTCAGGCGGAGCAATGATACTTAGCACCATGGATGGTGAAGACTTCCCACACCCTGTGAACGCAGACATAGTCAAAAAATACTACGCATAAAAGAGACCCGCTAGGTCGATTTAACCTAGGCAAAAATAAGGGTATCCCGCGAACCAAAAGGGTTCGGCAAAAGTTAAGGATATATATAAAACATGTACATCCGGCAAGTCGAAACCTGAAAAGGCGGCTTGGGCAAAAAGGGTATCCCTAGACCTAAAACCGAAGGGCGGTCTAGGCAAAAGTTAGATTTAAGCGCACGACATATGTCTCGTCCGTGATCACCTACCTTCGCACTACTATCATGCTCAAGATTCAAATGGCTAAGATCAATTCACTCACTTTCTATCGATGAAGGAGATGAGATAGTTGAAATATATGAGTACTAGCATAGTTGGAACTTAACGAGATTGTTTCCACATAGCCCTTTACCTTTCTCTTGTATAAACTATTTGGCCATACGCCACCTTTCAAATAAATGCGAAATTCTTTCTCTTTGCAATTCTTGTTTGTTGTTGTTTGCATAAAGTCCAACGTCTGCTTTGAATGATTATATGCACCCGACAATAAAAACTCGTTCACAAACATACGAAAGGTGAACATACAAAAGTAATTACTGCAGGTTCCAGGAGTTGAGATGACGACAGAAGTCACCAAAATATTCCTCCACCACAAACCTTCTCCAGCAAAGTATGCGTCAGTCCACAAGCAATATTTCCACTCAACTAGAATCATGTTACATCAGCAGTAACACTTCATCTTCAGCAGAAGGTATCTATCCCCAACAAATATCTCTCAGCATGCCCCGTTTTCTCCGGCGATAGTATCCAGACCTGGAACCTGGTCGGATAGTGCATCGGAAGAAACCTACACCCCTTATACCTCAAACAGAGATTCTGACGGGCCCTAGATCCTTCTAACCCGGTCTCCCTGTCATACCCCAAAATTTGCCCTCATGTTTCTCAAGACATTCCATACATCCATGCTCAAGGACTCCTCAAGAGTTGATCAGACAAACTCCCTCCTAGACAATCAACCCAAACTAGGGTTTGACATTTCTCAGATCTAGATGGACTTCCAACATCTCCAATGGTTTTCATGCCTCCTCATATGCTTCAAAGATTCTCCATGTCAAGTTTCAAGCTTCACAAGTCGCTCTCGCATAATCGTCATATGGTTGAAAATCAGATTGGACAAAAGTCAACTCGTGGTCAACATACCCAAACTTCGATTTTTGGTCAACATCCTCATTTTGAAGTCACATTCATCATTTGATCAAGGGTTGATCATGATTCATCAAGAAAACTCAAGATTTGCTCAAAAGTCAAACTTTCTAAATTAGGGTTTCCAGATGAAAAGTCAACTGAACTTTGACTGATCATAACTTCTTCATACTTTCTCAGAAATTTTCCCACCAAAGCTCATTTTGAAGGAAATTCAATTTCTACAACTTCATGTCTCACAAGAATGTCCAAAAATGCTTCATTTGAGAGGTATAGCTCAAAACATTACAGTCCTTTTCAAAGTCAACAAAAGTCAACATTTTGTTTTGAAGATATATTGAGCATGGTAACTCCAATTGAAGTGAAACCAAAGACATTGTTTAGAGGACTCTTAGAGCTTTCCAAAAAGTCCAAGAACTCTCAAAAATGTGGAAAATTGAGCAAGTTACACCATTCACAAGTTGGGGAATTTTGGAAGAATGCACAAAGAGAGATACTTCAAAAAATCAAATCTTTTGCAAATGGGCCTACTTTTTCTTCATCCTAACTTATTCCTCATGCAATTAGGAATATCCAAGCCCAAAGCCACGAATTTTTGATTTATTTTTCTATTTAATTTGTAATTTATTCATTTAAATACAAATTAAATCTTAAAATAAATTATAAAATTGAAATTAATGGCAAAGATTGATTTTATTCTTTCCTTGATGTCCAATTAACTCTCAAATGCCAGCCAAATCGAAATTGAAGCAAAAAAGGCAAGATTGGATTGAAATTGATCAAGTTTTGAAAATTTGATTTTCATGAAAAAAATCAAATTTGATTTCCATTGAATATTGATCAAATCTTTCCAAATTCAATCCCAAAACCTTCCAGTATATATACCTAATGCATATCAATCAAGAAAAGAGGAAAAAATTGCTCTACAAACCCTATTCCAAAGTTCAAAATCAGGTGTTTCAAGCAACCGTAACCCTAGTTTTGCTTTCGATTCAACTCATTCCAAGCGTCCATTACATTCCTTGAGGTCTTTAGAGTCGATCCGCATTTTACATCGCTCAAAACCTTCAAGAATCAAGCAATCCCGCTTCGTTTGTTCTTGTTTTTCAAAATTCGATTATCAATATTCATGCATTATTAACCTGCTTTTGATTGTTCTTTGTGTTTAGAATCGAGTCTACAAACTTTCGGCAAGCCAATTGAATTTCTATGACCGGAATCGTGTTTCACCATGATTAGGGTTCCTGAGCTTGAATTAGGGTTTCACTTAATAGGAAAATTCCAACAAGACCTGTACTCATTGAACTCTGGATGACCTAAGGAATCGAACCTCGGTTTCAAATGTTATTTATATTATGTGTTGCATTTTTTATGTTAGCTGTGACATAGCGTCAAGGAAAGTGACGCAAGCTTTTGAATTTTCAAAACGAAGAAGACGACTGTATGGCGCGAGCGGGAGGAGATCTAGAAGCGACGCGTGTTATTTGCAAATCCATCTGTTTCCAAACAGTAGAACGCGCTAGCACAGTTGGTCAAGGCATGTGAACTTGAGATTTCGCTCCAGGGTCATGAGTTCGATCCCTCCAGGGACCAGTTTTGCTATTCTCTTTTCCAAACTCACATATTTTTCATATTTTCATTATTTTAATATTTTCTATTCTATTTTAATTAATTTCTACATTTTTATTCTGCATTAAAAAATTACAAAAAATATTTTATTCTTTTTGCATTATATTCTAAAAATCTTTATTTAATTTAATAAATTAAAAATATAATTTTTGCATGCATATTTATTTTTATTTATATTTTAGCATTTAAATCATTGTAAATTAATTTTTTAATTATTAAATGCATCTAAAAATCCCAAAAATTATTTTAGTATATTAATATTATTTCCAGATGCATTAATTTTCTCATATTAAAACTTGCATTTTTCTAACATTTTCCTTATTTCGATTTCATCATATTTTCCGATTTCTCTTTGTTTCACTGTGTTCATCCGATTCGACGATTCTTCCGCTTTTTATTTCATTTTTCAATAATGTAATTGCATATGGGTTGTAATAGTTTAATTTAGGATTTTATTTTCCGCATTTCAAATTATGTATCTCGCCTAAAGCCATGTAATAGCGTAGGATTTATCTTTCCGCACTTTACATTCCGCATTTTAATTTCCGCACTCTATCAATTGCTAGTAATTAGCGTATGGCAAGATAATAATCAACATAGCTCACTCTAATTTTCAAGATAACATATACCGAAATCAACACACTTTCTCACACACGCACCCTTTAGGTAATTCTCTCGTTGCTTCGATTCAAATGGTCATGTCCTCGAACGTAGAGGTATTCTAGCACCGCTGCCTTCAAAACAAATCATCATAGTCCCTTCGATACAAAGATCATAAGACCCACGATGTCGCCTCCGAATACATGATCTTGACCTCGATTGTCGCCACGAAAATGATGATAGTCCCTTCGAATGTGCTAGGATACTTCCTACAAGTTGCCTTCTATGACCATCCGATGTCCCTTCGAATGTCCCGCTTACATCCAACGAATGGAGCTACCTACTAACTAATGGTATGGATAGCGCTATTCTAAAGGAAGTAAAACAACATGAAAACGACCAATTCGAGTAGGTAATAAGACTTTAGTTGCTTGCTCTATCAAAACACTTTTCACCCACACTTTTTTCAAAGTTAAACACTTTTCAAAACGAAACATTTCCTAACACTTTGTATACCTTCCTACATGAATCATTACAAAGTCAAAGCGAAATGCCTTTTCAAAACATTTTTCAAACACACGTAAGCACATTTTTGATCTAAGAGCAACTAAGAGTCTGAGAGATAACTACGGATGGAAAGGGGTGCTAATACCTTCCCTTTTCATAACCATTCTCCTGCACTCTTAATCTAACGGTCTTTTTCTGTACTTTTACCTTCCTTAATTGGATAAAATAAAAGTCGGTGGCATACTCTTGCTATCCGCATGGCACAAAAACATCAAAGTCGGGCTCACCGCACAACATGACTGGCCCATTTATAGCACCCTCAAGTGAGAGAGGATCAGGATATTTTGGCTTCCGTTGTGTCAATGTGTTAACTAAACTTTTAGAACCTTAATTGACCCATCTTGGCCATTAGAAGGTAGTGAGATGGCCGGCTTTGTGTAGACCGAGGTTGGTTGATACCGATGCTACGCCATTGAGATCGACTTTGGGACATTTTCGATCGACCACTTGGTAGTCGATTGAAATAAGCGCTACGAGAAAGATCAATGATGTGAGATTCCTAGAACCCTTACTATTATAGGACAGATGAACCAACTCAAACTTTTGGTGGGTAATCACCTATACCTCATGCAAGCCTTAAACCATAGGCTCATTGTGTGATTTGTTTGTGTGTGCTAAACATGACATCATGACATCATTCGCATTGCATATCATTTCTAACTATTTCAAGGACCTAGGATTTATCTTTGCCTGCTTTGTAGGAATTATGGCTTCTAGAAAGACTATCCGAATCAACTTCATGGGTATACCTTCTCAACTCAAAGAATTGGTTTCGTAAATTCACCATGCTCGCTCATCAAAAACATGGTTATCTACTTGATTTGGTTATCTCCGTTTTGAAGAAGATATGATGCATGTCCTATTTCGCTTCGATCCAAACACCATTGCTTTACATTTCCGATTATCGCTAGTTCCTACCTTGAAGAGTTCTCTAAGCTACTGGGATACCTATTCTTGACCAAATGCCATTCACCGGTTTGAAAAGGTTCCTAAGTACGAAGACATTGCATCCGCCTTACATCTTAAGCGCTCGATATCAAGCCAATTGGGAAACAAGAAGTGGAGTTAAGGGTTTACTTTCTAAGTTTCTAATTAAGAAAGCCCGAGAATTCCTCAAAGTTATGAGTTTCCATGCATTTGAAAACATTGTGGCCTTATTAATTTATGGTTTGGTTCTATTTCCTAACTCGGATCAATTCATAGATGTCAATACCATCAAATTATTTCTTACCCGCAATCCTGTGCCTACTCTACTTGGAGACATCCTACATTCTCTCCACACTCGTACTACTAAGAGACAAGGAACTCTCATGTGTTGTATACCGTTACTTTCAAGGTGGTTTATTTCGCACCTTCCTCCGTCAGTTTTGAAGAACGAACAAAGGTTGAGATGGTCTCAAAGATTGATGTCACTCTCTCATTCAGATATTCGTTGGAGTCTTTTCTCTCAAAAGGACTTCACATTCATTGAGCGTTGGAGAATTCCTAATGTACCTCTACTTGGTATAAGAGGAGGTATTACTTACAACCCTTCTCTAGCTCTACGTCAGTTTGGTTTTTCTCGAAAAGATGGTCCACATGATATGCTTCTCCAAGATGTTGTGTTCGATTACAATCACGATCTCCGCATCACCGATTTAAGGTTTATACACGCTTGGGGCATGGTAAAGAAGACTGATACCAAGACTTTGGGGAACCAAAATCCCACTCCTTGGGAACCTTACCTCAAATGGGTGCGAGCTCGAGCTCAAAACCTCATGATGCCATTCACTGCTTTACCCGAATTATGGAACCCTATATAGTGACGACTTATACCGATCTCCATCCCGACATGCCTACCGATTTTGAAGACTGAAGAGATCCCGATTCAATTAAAAGAAGAAAGGGATACCTTTGAAGCTCATGCAAGTGAGAAGAAAGTGCTAGAGTTGACCAAGCTACTTCATGGGAGCGAAGCATCAACACCTACCTGGAACCAAGAGGAAGCCCATGGGAGACTTAGAGCTTTAGGATTTTATGCTTTTCTTTTATTGTTTTGAACTACCTCTTGTACTTAAAAAGAAAAAGAATAATAAAAAGAGTACTAATAAATGTTTGTTCATTGCTTGTTTAACAAATTTAAATCTCTAAGGTCCTTGAAAACATTGCATTGCATTCGATAAACATTGCATAGCATAGCATAACATTGCATCATGTACATTGAGATTGGTTTTCTCATCCTCTTGCTATTTATTTTAGCAAAGAATGGCTCTAACAGATCACAAAGATCTCCTGTGTCGTAATGCCTGCCAAGCAGATGTTCACTAGCTTGGTCCAAGGCCAAGAAGATCCAAGAAGCTCATCAACAAGAAGAAGAAGGTTGTGGGTCTACTCAACATGGGCAGACGCTACAAAGGTGGTCCTAAAGTGGTTAGTCGGATTGAGCTCTCTGAAGACAGTGTCAAGAATGAGGGGAGTACCAAGGGTGATGAAGAAGATCAGCATGAGCCTGAGAAAGGGAGAGAGGAACGTTCTGACTATAGCCAATACTCTGATGAAGATGACAAGTACAAGCAACTTGAAGACCGTCTGAATGCTGTGGAAAATCTGAAAATGTCCGGGCTGAATTTTGATGACCTAAGTCTTGTCCCTGGTGTTGTGATTCCTCCCAAGTTCAAAGTTCCTACCTTTGCCAAGTATGACGGCGTTTCTTGCCCGAAGTTGCATCTGAAGTCCTATGTCCAGAAGATCAACCCCCACACCGATGATGTAAAGTCAGGATGCACTATTTTCAAGAGAGTTTGTCCTAACTCATTGGAGTGGTATTATCACCAGAGAATGACCGTATCCGTACTTGGAGTGATTTGGCTGATGCTTTCTACGCATAATATGAGTACATGTCGAATTGACACCCACTGCATGCAACTACAAAGCATGTCTATGGGTCGCGATGAGAAGTTCAAAGAGTATGCTCAATGGAGAGATCTAGCAGTAGTTCAACCACCCTTGTCCAATAGGAGTTGGTTGATATGTTCACGGGACATTGTCAGTCCATTCTTTAATCATCCGATTGAAACTCCTCACCGGTTTCACCGAGTGATACTTACAAAGCGAGCGATCGTCGGTATCAAGAGGTGAAAGATCTGTAGAGTCATCATCAAATGCTACAAGAGATCTTTCTGGTAAGAAAGAAGCTAATGCCGTATGGTCGTAAAAGCCGAGCCAAGACCGACCGCTCAACTGTGGGAGCAACAGGATCTCCAATCCTACATCAAGACAACCTCACGAGACAACGCTGAGCCGTAACGCCGCCACGAAGACATTACAAAGATCAACATGCCGATGTCGCAAGCCTTGCAACACATGTTGAAAGCAATGATTACCTTGAGGGATCCTCCTCGAATGTCAACACTTCCTCTCCGAGATACAATCCTAATGCTAAGTGTGCTTACCATTCCAATAGCCTGTGGCACGACATCGATAATCTGGGCTCAAGAACAAGATTCAAGATATGATCAAGCTAAGCATTGAGTTTGATCCTCCAATGAGACCGAATATGATCAATGCTCCTATGCCTAACCATGACAAGAGTTCCAATGTCACAGGACGATACTTATGTTTTCAACATAGATGACTGACCATTCCTCCATGAGTGTTAAGAAGAATTTGTTGCAAGCCGTGTCAATCCAGATGCCCGAGAATTGTCGGGTGCCCATCCGCACCGATGGTTGTGCTTGGTCGAGAAGACGTGTTCAGTGCATGATGGACAACCGTGAGATACTATTCTTGAAACCACCTGTGCAGAAGTTGTGTGAAGACATGTCCAAGCTAAAGATCGACAATGCGAATGAAACTGAACCATCTGTGTGGGATACCTTGGGGCAGCCAAGTGGAAAGTACGATTACATGGTGAAGTACTCTGTTCCTGAGAGCTACAAGATTCCTATTGAAGATGTTAAAGTAACCGGATGGGGGGACGAGTTCCCAGAAGACTATGCTGATGTTAACACCATAAGGATTTCCTCTCACGATCCCGTGCCTAGAGTGGCACCCTCATTATCACTTCTCCAAGACCGGTTCCATATTCCTCCGACAAGGCTATCCCTTGGAATTATGGAGTCGATGTTTACTATCATGGCCAAGCAAGACCCTCCGACCGCTGAAGATCTTACAGAAGTTCCATTCCCGACATTGACAACATCACCTGATCAAGTAAGGTGACCGTAACCAAGGGTATTCTCTCCAGATATCTCCTCCAAAAGACACCGCCTCCACAGATTCCATTACTCAACCAATTTCCCACTAGTGGGAAAGAACCAAGGACTCATCCCGCTCAACCGTATACCAAAGGAAGTTGTCAAGACACCTCCAAACAGAAATGGAGGAAATTCAAGATTATCAAGAAGAGTGACTACAATGTTGTGGAATGGGGCTGACAGACCGCCCAAGATCTCCATGCTTGCTCGCCGTGCTCGAGGCCCATGCTAACGCCTTGGTAAAGTTTCAAGAATGCTCACGCATCGCAAGACACTACTACCCACTTTGAAGTTTGTATTGCTAGCCGCCGCCAACAACGGCCTAGGCTTTTCTCGATGTCGATTTGACTCTCCGGAAGGAACACAACAAAGCCTTGCACATCTCTCGTTGAATGCAAGGGCACTACATTATCTCATGTTTTGGTGGATACCGCTCGCTCGAATATCCTTCCAAGATCGCTTTTGATCGCTTTAATGTCGAAGGGTTGGTTCGAGACCCAGGACATCATCGTGCGAGCTTTTGATGGTTCTAAGCGAACAAGATTGGAGAGCTCACTCCTCTAAAGTCGGTTCCCACTTTTGACTCTACATTCTTTGTCATGGACATCCGTCCAGCTTACTCTTGCCTACTTGGACGCCTGATACATGGGCGGTACTCTACCTTACATCGGTCAAGTACCCTGAAAGGGAAGGTTGTTACAGATGTGGTGAAGAAGAATTTATGGTCACCATCTACCATTCCGATACTCGAGGTAGAGGGTGAATTTTTAAGACTCCGCAAGCTTTTGAAACGGTCCCCAGAGTCGTGCCTGTTGACTCTCCTGCTACTCCTGAAGTTACACAAGCTCCTCCTAGGATGGCCTCGCTGAAAGATGCTCAAGCTGCAGCTGAAGAGGGTGGTAGTACTATTTGGGGTCAGCTCCCTGATCTTCCTTTCAAGTTTGACAAGACTGGTTTAGACTTCACCATCAAGGGTCAGAAGATGATACGCCGCGAACGTGCCGGCCAACTCCCTTTCCGCATCAGTCAGAGTAGGATCCACGCTATAGAAGACGACGACAACGACTTCGACATCAGCAATTGGATCTTTCCAACTTCAGATCGTGGGCTCAGCAATTGGAAGACTGAAGACGTCATACCAATCTCCTTTAGTCAGGAGTAATTATTCTTGTTTTGTTTGCTTTTCGTATTTTCTATGTTTTGAACAATAAACTCTAAAGCCGGTGCCTCGCCCGGGCATTACGGCTCGCTTCATGGGGTTTTATTTGTCGTTATGTATTTTCATTCAATAAATTCGTTGGACTTTGCATTCAAATTGTGTTTTTCTTTCTTTACTTTATCACCCCTTCAAAAGGCTATGTGTTCTTACACACACCCACGTGATACACCGCGTAATCACTCCGAATCTCGTTAATAACAAATGCTAGTGCTAAATATGACTTCGATAATCCGATCTACCAAGTCAAGATGAAAGTGAGGAAGATTGTGAAGTGCCGTGAGAACTTGTCGATCGCTAAAGAAGAAGAGCGAGTTATACACCACACGAAGAGCAAGTCGAGGTTGTGAATTTGGGTACTAGCGACATAAAAGAGATCAAGATAGGAGCGGGTCTTGAGAATGTTAAAGAAAGGTTGGTTCAGATGCTACGAGACTACATTGAGGTTTTTGCTTGGTCATACGAAGACATGCCAGTTTAGACATCGATATTGTGGTGCACCGTTACCAACGAAAGAAGGTTTTCTGTGAAATGTAGGTCCGTCGATGCGCCCCGAGATGTCGAGAAAATCAAAGTTATGAAACAGCTCAATGCGTTTCTTAGTCACATTTTTATCCGCAGGGTTGCAAATGTGGTACCCACTCTAAGAAGGATGGTAAAGTACGGATGTGTGTGGATTACAGATCCGAATAAAGCAAGTCCGAAAGATGATTTCCACTTCCTCATATTGATGTTCGTTGACAACACCGCCAAAGATAAAGTTTTCTCCTTCATGGATGGTTTCTCCTACATAATCGATCAAAATGGCTCCTCAAGACATGGAGAAGACTACCTTGTTACACGTGGGGTACTTTTACAAGGTTATGCGCGGACTAAAGAACGCAGCGCCACTTATCGCAGCTATGGTGACATTGTTTCATGACATGATTCATCACGAGATAGAGGTCTACGCCGACGACATGATAGCTCGATCTCGATCAGGAAGAACACCTTGATCATTTGTAGAAACTATTTGACAGATTGAAGAAGTACAGATCGAGACTTAATCCTAACAAGTGCACCTTTGGAGTCGATCCGAAAACTCCTAGGGTTTGTTGTCGGTAAAGGTATTGAAGTTGATCCCGCCAAGGTTAAAGCCATTCAAGAGATGCCACCCCCGCACGAGAAGGAAGTCGAGGTTTCGGCCGCTTGAATTACATTGTCGATTCATTGCACACCTAATCGCTATCAGGAACCAATCTTCAAGTTATCAAGAAAGATCAAGTAGTAGAATGGAACGACGATTGCCGATCGCTTTTGACAAAATCAAGGAGTACCCATGTAATCCTCCTATCCCGATGTCGCCCGCCAAAGGAAGACCTCTTATCATGTACTTGATGTGTTAGAGAACTCAATGGGGTGTGTGGGGCAACATGACGAGTCCGGTCGAAAAGAGCATGCAATATACTACCTTAGCAAAAGTTTACCGATCGTGAAACAAGATACTCACAATGAGAAAACTTGCAACGCTTTCTTGCTCACGACTAAGACAGATATGTTGACTCATACTACCTTGTTGATTTCAAGATGGATCCAATAAAATACGCCTTTGAAACCACTCTCCTAAGAATAGCAAGATGGCAAGTGATCTTGACCGAATATGACATCCAAGACACTTCTCGTAAAGCAATCAAAGGAAGTGTAGTAGCCGATCATTTGGCTCATCCGTAGATGACTATCGCCTATGCGCTCAATTTCCGATGAAGATGTTCTACTAGTTATCGATTAAAGAACCAGCCCGCATTTAAGGACCCGAACAAGGATCCCGATGGACTATGGTCTTTGATGGAGCCTCAAACGCACTTGGCAATGGTATCGCGCCATCATCACATCCCCACAAAGCGACATACGCCTTTCACCGCCAGATTATGTTTCAAATTGCACCAACAACATGGCCGAATACGAAGCGCATTATGGGTATCAAAGTCGCTATTGACTTAAGAATCAAGTTCTTGCAGTGGAGATTCATTTAGTAATCACCGATTAAAGACGAGTGGGATACGAAGCATCCGAATCTCATTCCGATGAGAGCATGTTCGAGTTTGATCCCCTATCAAGAGATTACTTTTGATCACATTCCACGAGAAGAGAATCACAAGGCACGATTGGCTACTATGTCATCTATGTTCAAGGTCGATGGGACAACGAGGCTCCCCCATCATTGAGAGATTTGACGAACCAACAGATATTATGAGCTTGACACGTAAGAGAAACCTTGGTACTACGACGTGAAGAGGTATCTCGAAACTCAGGAATATCCCGCAGGGGCATCTGTCAATGATAAGAAATTCATGAGAAGATTTGCATCCAAATTCTTCCTCAGCAATGGCATCTTATACAAGCGCAACCACGACTTGTGTTTCTACCGTAGACCAAAACAATGACACGCATCATGGAAGAGTTACACAAGATTTGGTACCCACTCGGGACATACGATGGCTAAGAAGATTCTGAGAACGGGTTACTATTGGTCCACCATGGAAGCTGATTGTCACCGCTATGCTCGATCTTGTCACAAGTGCCAGATTTACGCAGACAAAGTACATGTACCCCCAGTACCTCTGAATGTTCTAACAGCTCCGTGGCCTTTTGCGATGTGGGGCATTGACATGATTGGAGAAATCAAACCCACAGCTTCCAACGGACATCGTTTCATCCTTGTGGCAATTGACTATTTCACCAAGGTAGAAGCACCTCGCTCTGTTACCAAGAATGTCAGGCTCGATTCATCAAACATAATCTTATCTGTCGATATGGCACTCCCGAAAGGATTATCACAGATAATGGTTCCAATCTCAACAACAAAATGATCACCGAACTCTGCACGCAGTTCAAGATCAAACATCACAACTCTTCTCCTTATCGGCCTAAGATGAATGGCGCAGGAAGCCGCCAACAAGAACATTAAGAAGATTATAAAGATGACGTTGACTTACAAGGATTGGCATGAGATGTTACCATTTGCTCTTCATGGTTATCGTGACCACAAGACGGACATCAGGGGCAACCCTTTCTCTTGTATACGGTATGGAAGCCGCCCTACCTATCGAGGTTCAGATACCTCAACCGTAGTCCTCCAGACGCAGAGTTAGGCGAAGACGATTGGGTCCGCCTCGACCGATTAACTTGATTGATGAGAAACGGCTAGCGCCATCCGCCATGGATGATCTATCAAAAGCGAATGATCGAGCATTTAACAAGAAGGTCAAACACCGAGTCTACCAAGTCGGTGATCTAGTAGTCAAGCGCATCATTCCGCCACAGGGATCCTGTGGGCAAATGGACTCCCACCCATGAGGGACCATTTGTAGTCAAGACAGATTTTCAAAGCGGAGTTATGATACTTAGCACCATGGACGGTGAAGACTTCCCACACCGTGAACGCAGACATAGTCAAAAAATACTACGATAAAGAGGCCCGCTAGGTCGATTTAACCTAGGCAAAAATTAGGCATCCTCGGCGAACCAAAAGGGTTCGGGCAAAAGTTAAGGATATATACAAACGGTACACCCAAGTCGAAAACCCGAAAAGGCGGCTTGGGCAAAAAAGGGTATCCCGGTAGACCGAAAACCGAAAGGGCGGTCTAGGCAAAAGTTAGGGATTTAAGCGTACGACTATGTCTCTTCCAGATCACCTATCCACAGACTACTACCAGCATTCAAGTTCAAATGGCGAAGATCACCAACCACTTTCTATGACAAAGAAGAGATGAGATAGTTGAAATATATGAGTACTAGCATAGTTGGAACTTAACGAGATTGTTTCCACATAGCCTTTTACTTTTTTCTTGTATAAACTATTTGGCCATACGCCGTCTTTCAAATAAATGCAAGATTCTTTCTCTTTACAATTCTTGTTTGTTGTTGTTTGCATAAAGTCCAACGTCTGCTTTGAATGATTATATGCATCCGACAATAAAAACTTATTCGCAAACATGCGAAAAGTAAACATACAAAAGTAATTACTGCAGGTTCCAGGAATTGAGATGACGACGAAGGTCACCAGAGCATTCTCCGCAGAGCACCAATCTCCACAGAGTTGTCACTCGCCACAAATCTCCCCCCAGCGGAATATGTGTCGGTCCACGAGCGATAGTTCCACTCAACTGGAATCATGTTACATCGCCTCCAAGCAAGAGATCATCCCCAATGAGATATCCATCTCCAAAGTATCCTCAAGAATTCCCTTTCCCAGCAGAGTATCCAGACTTGAAACTTGGTCAGATAGTGCACCGGAGGAAACCTACACCCTTTTTATTCCCCAACCAGAGATTTCGACGGGCTCCAGATCCTCCCAACTCGGTCTCCAGGCGATCATCAAGTACTCTTCAGCAGGATCTATGAACAAGATTCCCCAGTAGAATACCTCCTAACCTCTCCCCAGCCGAGTTTATGTCTGAGATCTTTAACAACGCGTTTCTCGGTCCTTACCATCCGTAGCAGAATCTAGGCTCAAGACTTGGTCAGATAGTGCATCGGAGGAATCAAAGCTATTGTCCTTCTTCTTCCCCAAGCAGGGTTTCTGCCCACTTCATTATCAAACAGAACATCCGCATCTTCCTCAAGATGGATATGTTTTGAAATACCACATCATCCGTCATGCATACATTATTCATAAATGTCATAATTCGTGCATATGTCATTCATACACATTGTCATGCATCATACTTTGCATAAGGCTAACAATATTCTATCAAAGTTTCTCTTATTTTCTCCAAAGCAGGTGAAAGTCATTTCCAACGCAAACAGGTCCAGGACTAATACCCGAATCCAGACGGGAAAACTATCCGAACGACCAACCTCGTTGTCCTCCGACAACGGATCCAGGATTAATACCCGAAGCTAGACGGGAAACCCTATCCGAACGATCACAAGTTATCCTCCGATAACAGGCAGTGGATCAACACCCGATGCACAACAGGGAAATATCCACATTTCGCCAACTATTATCCCCCAGAGTAGTCGACACGAAGAACTATTCTGACTCCTTCTTATTATCAACAGCAACTACAGAGTCTGGCGTACGACTCGGTTGCCTTGGATGGCATCTTAAGCCCATCTCCGACTACTTGTCAACATTTCTCAACTTTCAATGCTGCATATTTGGTTAAAAATCAATACAAACCAACAACTTCACTCAAAGTGAACACGAAGTCTAGCATACGACTCCCTCCGGATGGCATCCTAAGCCCATCTCCTTCCAGAAGCATCTACAGAGCCTAGCGTACGGCTCACCCCCCAGCATTGACCTTTCCAGATGGCATCTTAAGCCCATCTCCGATGTTCCTATTCATACCACCATCTCGAGTCTAGCGTACGGCTCATTCTCCAAGCGTTTCTCCAAATGGCATCTATAAGCCCATTCCCGCATTATCATCAACGGCGAGTGCAAATTTTCAGGTGTACTCGAGTGTTCAATCATCTTCTACCTCCAGGTCACGAAAGGCAAAGCATGCCAGTCTAACCCTTCCAGTACAAGAAGATTGAACAGGGGCAGCTGTCATACCCCAAAATTTTCCCTCATGTTTCGCAAGACATTCCATACATCCATGCTCAAGGATTCCTCAAGAGTTGACCAGATGAACTCTCTCCTAGACAATCAACCCAAACTAGGGTTTGGCATTTCTCAGATCCAGATGGACTTCCAACATCTCCAATGGTCATCATGCCTCCTCATATGCTTCAAAGATTCTCCATGTCAAGTTTCAAGCCTTACAAGTCAAGTTTCCTCAGACAATTGCTCAGATGGTTGAAAATCAGTTGTATTGATCAAAAAGTCAATTGTGGTCAACATACAGTCAAAACTTCTGATTTTTGGTCAACATCCTAATTTTGAAGTTACATTCATCATTTGATCAAGGGTTGATCATGATTCATCAAGAAAACTCAAGATTTGCTCAAAAGTCAACTTTCCAAATTAGGGTTTCTAGATGAAAAGTCAACTGAACTTTGACTGATCATAACTTCTTCATACTTTCTCAGAAATTTTCCCACCAAAGCTCATTTTGAAGGAAATTCAATTCTCTACAACTTCATGTCTCACAAGAATGTCCAAAAAATGCTTCATTTGAGAGGTATAGCTCAAAACATTACAGGTCCTTTTCAAAGTCAACAAAAAGTCAACATTTTGTTTTGAATATATATTGAGCATGGTAACTCCAATTGAAGTGAAACCAAAGACATTGTTTAGAGGACTCTTAGAGCTTTCCAAAAAGTCCAAGAACTCTCAAAAATGTGGAAAATTGAGCAAGTTACACCATTCACAAGTTGGGGAATTTTGGAAGAATGCACAAAGAGAGATACTTCAAAAAATCAAATCTTTTGCAAATGGGCCTACTTTTTCTTCATCCTAACTTATTCCTCATGCAATTAGGAATATCCAAGCCCAAAGCCACGAATTTTTGATTTATTTTTCTATTTAATTTGTAATTTATTCATTTAAATACAAATTAAATCTTAAAATAAATTATAAAATTGAAATTAATGGCAAAGATTGATTTTATTCTTTCCTTGATGTCCAATTAACTCTCAAATGCCAGCCAAATCGAAATTGAAGCAAAAAAGGCAAGATTGGATTGAAATTGATCAAGTTTTGAAAATTTGATTTTCATGAAAAAAATCAAATTTGATTTCCATTGAATATTGATCAAATCTTTCCAAATTCAATCCCAAAACCTTCCAGTATATATACCTAATGCATATCAATCAAGAAAAGAGGAAAAAATTGCTCTACAAACCCTATTCCAAAGTTCAAAAATCAGTGTGTTTGAAGCAACTGGTAACCCTAGTTTTGCTTCGATTCAACTCATTCCAAGCCGTCCATTACATTCCTTGAGGTCTTTAGAGTCGATCCAGACTCTTACATCGTTCAAAACCTTCAAGAATCAAGCAATCCCAGTTTCGGTTTGTTCTTGTTTTTCAAAATTCGATTATCAATATTCATGCATTATTAACCTGTTTTGATTGTTCTTTTGTGTTTAGAATTGAGTCTACAAACTTTCTGGGCAAGCCAATTGAATTTCTATGACCGGAATCGTGTTTCACCATGATTAGGGTTCCTGAGCTTGAATTAGGGTTTCACTTAATAGGAAAAATTGGCCAACAAGACCTGTACCATTGAACTCGGGATGACCTAAGGAATCGAACCCTGGTTTCAAATGTTATTTATATTATGTGTGTTGCATTTTTTTATGTTAGCCAGGGACATAGCGTCGAAGGAAAGCCGACGCAAGCTTTTGAATTTTCAAAACGAAGAAGACGACTGTATGGCGCGAGCGGGAGGAGATCTAGAAGCGACGCGTGTTATTTGCAAATCCATCTGTTTCCAAACAGTAGAACGCGCTAGCACAGTTGGTCAAGGCATGTGAACTTGAGATTTCGCTCCAGGGTCATGAGTTCGATCCCTCCAGGGACCAGTTTTGCTATTCTCTTTTCCAAACTCACATATTTTTCATATTTTCATTATTTTAATATTTTCTATTCTATTTTAATTAATTTCTACATTTTTATTCTGCATTAAAAAATTACAAAAAATATTTTATTCTTTTTGCATTATATTCTAAAAATCTTTATTTAATTTAATAAATTAAAAATATAATTTTTGCATGCATATTTATTTTTATTTATATTTTAGCATTTAAATCATTGTAAATTAATTTTTTAATTACTAAAATGCATCTAAAAAATCCCAAAAACTTATTTTAGCATATTAATATTATTTCCAGCATGCATTAATTTTCTCATATTAAAACTTGCATTTTTTCCTAACATTTTCCCTTATTTCGATTTCATCATATTTTCCGATTTCTCTTTTGTTTCACAGGTTCATCCGATTCCGACGATTCTTCCGTTTTTATTTCATTTTTCAATAATGTAATTGCATATGGGTTGTAATAGTTTAATTTAGGATTTTACTTTCCGCATTTCAAATTATGTATCTGCCCCAAAGCCATGTAATAGCGTAGGATTTATCTTTCCGCACTTTACATTCCGCATTTTAATTTCCGCACTCTATCAATTGCTAGTAATTAGGCGTGTATGGCAAGATAATAATCAACAATAGCTCACTCTAATTTTCAAGATTAACATATACCTGAAATCAACACACTTCTCTCACACATGCACCCTTTAGGGTAATTCTCTCTCGTTGCCTTTCGATTCAAATGGTCATGTCCCTCGAACGTAGAGGTATTCTAGCACCGTTGCCTTCAAAACAAATCATCATAGTCCCTTCGATACAAAGATCATAAGACCCACGATGTCGCCTCCGAATACATGATCTTGACCCTCGATTGTCGCCTACGAAAAATGATGTTAGTCCCTTCGAATGTGCTAGGATACTTCCTACAAGTTGCCTTCTATGACCATACGATGTCCCTTCGATTGTCCCGCTTACATCCAACGAATGGAGCTACCTACTAACTAATGGTATGGATAGCGCTATTCTAAAGGAAGTAAAACAACATGAAAACGACCAATTCTGAGTAGGTAATAAGACTTTTAGTTGCTTGCTCTATCAAAACACTTTTTCACCTCACACTTTTTTCAAAGTTAAAACACTTTTCTAAAACGAAACATTTCCGAACACTTTGTATACCTTCCTACATGAATCATTACAAAGTCAAAGCGAAATGCCTTTTCAAAACATTTTTTCAAACACACAGAAAGCACATTTTTTGATCTAAGAGCAACTAAGAGCCCGTAGATAACTACGGATGGAAAGGGGTGCTAATACCTTCCCTTTTCATAACCATTCTCCGCACTTTAATCTAACGAAGGTCTTTTTCTGTACTTTTACCTTCCCTTAATTGGATAAAAATAAAAGTCGGTGGCGACTCTTGCTATCCGCACATTTGCGATACAAAAAACACTAAAAAGTCAGTTCACCGTATTACACTCCCAACAGCTATCAGATGCTCTCTGACAGGATTTACACTTAAAATCCCCAGTAGAGCGTCTCTTTACTTTTCCACGGCAGGATCTACACACTAGATTCCCCACAGAGTGCCTCCTAAATGCTCCCCAGCAGGGTCTACGAACAAGATCTTTGGCGGCACGTTCCTCGATCTCCACCATCTACAGCAGTGCCTGGACTCAAGACATGGTCAGATAGTGCATCGGAGGAATCCAAAATTATCATCTTTCTCCTTCCCCAAGCAGAGTTTCCGCCCACTTCATTATCAAGCAAAACATCTGTATCTTCCTCAAGATGGATATGTTTTGAAATACCACATCATCCATCATGCATACATTATTCATAAATATCATAATTCGTGCATATGTCATTCATACACATCGTCATGCATCATACTTTGCATAAGACTAACAATATTCTATCAAAGTTTCTCTTGTTTCCTCCAAAGCAGGTGGAAGTCACTTCTGACGCAAACAGGTCCAGGATTAAGACCCGAATCCAGACGGGAAAACTATCCAAGCGACCAACCTCGTTGTTCTCCAACAACAGATCCAGGATTAATACCCGAAGCCAGACGGGAAACCTATCCGAACGATCACAAGTTATCCTCCGATAACAGGCAATGGATCCACACCCGATGCACAACAGGGAAATATCCACATTTTGTCAACTATTATCCCCCCAGAGCAGTCAGCACGAAGAACTATTCTGACCCTCTCTTACTATCAACAGCAACTACGAGAGTCTAGCGTACGACTCGGTTGCCTTGGATGGCATCTTAAGCCTATCTCCGACTACTTGTCAATATTTCTCCATCTTCAGAATGCTGCATATTTGGTTAAAAATCAATACAAACCAATAACTTCATTCAAAAATGAGCACGGAGTCTAGCATACGACTCTCCCCGGATGGCATCTTAAGCCCATCTCCGTACTCCTTCCAAAAGCGTCTACAGAGCCTAGCGTACGGCTCACTCTCCAGCATCGACCTCTCCGGATGGCATCTTAAGCCCATCTCCTATACAACCATCTCGAGTCTAGCGCACGACTCATTCCCCAGCAGTTTCTCCAAATGGCATCTATAAGCCCATTCCCGCATCATCAGCCAACAGCGAGTGCAAATTTTCAAGTGTACTCGAGTGTTCAATCATCTTCTACCTCCAGGTCACGAAAGGCAAAGCATGCCAGTCTAACCCTTCCAGTACAAGAAGATTGAACAGGGGCAGCTGTCATACCCCAAAATTTTCCCTCATGTTTCGCAAGACATTCCATACATCCATGCTCAAGGATTCCTCAAGAGTTGACCAGATGAACTCTCTCCTAGACAATCAACCCAAACTAGGGTTTGGCATTTCTCAGATCCAGATGGACTTCCAACATCTCCAATGGTCATCATGCCTCCTCATATGCTTCAAAGATTCTCCATGTCAAGTTTCAAGCCTTACAAGTCAAGTTTCCTCGCATAATTGCTCGATGGTTGAAAATCACAGTATTGATCAAAAGTCAATTGTGGTCAACATACAGTCAAAACTTCTGATTTTTGGTCAACATCCTAATTTTGAAGTTACATTCATCATTTGATCAAGGGTTGATCATGATTCATCAAGAAAACTCAAGATTTGCTCAAAAGTCAACTTTCCAAATTAGGGTTTCTAGATGAAAAGTCAACTGAACTTTGACTGATCATAACTTCTTCATACTTTCTTAGAAATTTTTCCACCACCTCTTGTTTAGAAGGAAATTCAATTCTCTATAACTTCATGTCTCACAAGAATGTCCAAAAAATGCTTCATTTGAGAGGTATAGCTCAAAACATTACAGGTCCTTTTCAAAGTCAACAAAAAGTCAACATTTTGTTTTGAATATATATTGAGCATGGTAACTCCAATTGAAGTGAAACCAAAGACATTGTTTAGAGGACTCTTAGAGCTTTCCAAAAAGTCCAAGAACTCTCAAAAATGTGGAAAATTGAGCAAGTTACACCATTCACAAGTTGGGGAATTTTGGAAGAATGCACAAAGAGAGATACTTCTAAAAATCAAATTTTTTGCAAATGGGCTTGCTTTTTCTTCATCCAAACTTATTCCTCATACAATTAGGAATATCCAAGCCCAATGCCACGAATTTTTGATTTATTTTTCTATTTAATTTGGAATTTATTCATTTAAATACAAACTAAATTCAAAAATAAAGTACAAAATCAAAATTAATTGCAAAATTGATTTTTTTTTCTTTCCTTGAGATCCAAGAAACTCACAAAGGCCAGCAAATTTCGAAATTTGATCAATATGGCAAGATTGGATTGAAAATTAATCAAATTTTGAAAATTTGATTTTGTACAAAAATCAAATTTGATTTTCATTGAATGTTGATTGATTCTTGCCAATTATCATCCCAAATCCTTCTACTATAAATACATGATGCATACCTATCAAGAAACAACAGAAAAATTGCTCTAGAAACCCTATTCCAAAGTTGAAAAAACTGTGGTGCACAAGCAAGTGGGAACCCTACTTCCAGCCGTTTTCAATCGTTTTTGAGGTGTCTAACACATTCCTTGCCATCTCCGTAATCAATCCGACCTTTACATTGCCAAAAGCATCAAGAATCGTGCAATCCGAATTCGGTTTGTTCAAGAAAATTCAAAATCGTATTTTAATTCTCATGCATTTTTAACATGTTTTGTGGTTTGTTTTGTGTTTAGATGGAAGTTTGCAAGCTTTCTGCATAGTTTGATTGAATTTTCATGGCCGGAATCGAAACTTGCCATAGCTAGGGTTCCATGGACCGAATTGGGATCTCACAAAATAGGATAAATTAGACAAAACGAATACCACCATCATGTTTAGAATGACAAATCCAATCGAACCATGCCTTTTAATTGAATTTATATTGCTTGTACTGGATTTTGAATTTGCGGTGAGGCCGCTCGAGGCCGACGCAAAATGCCCAGAATTTGAATTGAAGAAGATGAAGCTTGGCGCGGAGATGAGACAATGGGAGGATGACGCGTGCTTTTCTTTCACTCGTTCCAGCTTTCAAACACAAACGCACGCCAGCTCAGTTGGTCAAGGTGTTGGTTTTCAAAGTTTGAAGTCAGGGTCCCCAGTTCGAACCATGCTGGGACCAATTCTTTTTACAAGTTTGCAATTTCCTCATATTTTTCATATTTTCTTTATTTTAATATTTTCCATTCATTTTAATTTCTTTTCTATATTTTATTTCTGCATTAAAAAATCACCAAAATAATTTTTTCTTTTTTGCATTATTTTCATAAAATGTTTATTTAATTTATAAAATTGAAAAACTTAATTTTGCATGCATATTTATTTTTATTCATAATTTTGCATTTAATTCACTTTTAATTGCATTTTAATTATTAAATCTTTTCCAAAAAATCCCAAAAAATTGTTTTAGCATATTTATGTTATTTCCAGCATGTATTAATTTTCTCATATTAAAAATTGCATTTTTCTAACATTTTTCTCTTATTTCGATCTCATCATATTTTCCGATTTCGCATTCTCTTACAGGTTGATCCGATTCAGACGATTTTTTTCTTTATCGTTTTGTTTTTTCCAATAATGTAATTACTCATGGGATGTAATAGTTTAAATTAGGATTTTATTTTCCGCAAGTTTGAATTATGTATCTGCCCCAAAGCCATGTAATAGCGTAGGATTTATCTTTCCGCATCTTTACATTCCCGTATTTTAATTTCCGCACCCTATAAATTGCTAGTAACTAGGCGTGTATGGCAAGATAAAATTGAACTTAGCTCACTAATTTCCAAGATAAAAATATCTGCATCAACACACTCTTTTCACACATGCACCCCTTAGGGTAATTCTCTCTCGTTGCCTTACGAATTCAAACAATGGTCATGTCCCTCGAACGTAGAGGTATTCTAGCACCGTTGCCTTCAAAACAAATCATCATAGTCCCTTCGATACAAAGATCATAAGACCCACGATGTCGCCTCCGAATACATGATCTTGACCCTCGATTGTCGCCTACGAAAAATGATGATAGTCCCTTCGAATGTGCTAGGATACTTCCTACAAGTTGCCTTCTATGACCATACGATGTCCCTTCGGATGTCCCTTCTACATCCAACGAATGGAGCTACCTACCAACTAATGGTATGGATAGCGCTATTCTAAGGGAACGTAAATAATACGAAAACGACCATTCTGAGTAGGTAATAAGACTTTTAGTTGCTTGCTCTCTCAAAATACTTTTTGCACCTCACACTTTTTTCAAAGTTCAAACTTTTTTCAAAACGAAACATTTCCGAACACTTTGTATACATTCCTACATGAATCATTACAAAGTCAAAGCGAAATGCCTTTTCAAAACATCTTTCAAACACACAGAAAGCACAAGTTTTTCAAAAGATGATCTAAGAGCAACTAAGAGCCCGTAGATAACTACGGATGGAAAGGGGTGCTAATACCTTCCCTTTTCATAACCTTCTCCCTTACTCAGAATCTAACGAAGGTCTTTTTCTGTACTTTTACCTTCCCTTAATTGGATAAAAATAAAAGTCGGTGGCGACTCTTGCTATCCGCACATTTGCGATACAAAACACTAAAAGTCGGTTCACAGACATTAACTCAATAAACTTCGCAAAGATAATCGTGATAGACATGCTCCCTTGCCTTAGTGAAAAGAACTCAATCTCCTTCTTTCCCCGAACATCCTCCGGGTAATACTTCCTCAAGAACTCCCTACGAAAAACTTCCCACGTTACTTCCTCACCCGCAACTTCAAGCCTTTGACGGCTGTCAACCCACCAATCATCAGCCTCTTTACTTAACTTATGAGTACCATAACGGACTTTCTGCGCAAGAGTGCAATCCATCACACGGAAGATTCTTTCAATCTCCTTCAACCAGGTTAGAGCACCTTCAGGATCATACTCTCGTAGAAAGTAGGGATTCTCTCCGAAGGTCGCCAAACCACGAGTCCCGCTGCTCACAAGATTCAAGGTTTTGAAAGCTCGAGCCATCGCCCATAGCAGAAGAATAGCATCATCGCTCCTACCAAAGATTCCTACCAAAGATGCCTACCAGCCATAACAACTTTTGCTCACAACAAAACAAGAATTAGAATCAACAAATAACAATACTTAATTGTTAGACAACAACAGACTCAACAACTTGGCCGGACAGACCTACTTGCTCTGATACCACTAATGTAACACCCCAATTCTACCCCACGTAATTATATAATAAAATCAGAGTTTCAAAATTTCATTTAACAAAATTGAGGCATCACATCTTCGCATTTCCAATAATTAGCATTATAATGCACATCAAAAGTCGGATATACCGAATCATACATAATTCATCATACGTACATATGAATATTCACAGCACAGCGGATATGTTTACAAAATATACATAACATCATGTTGTCATCAATACATAAGGTCATAACATAATAAGATAGTATATACAAACTATCCTATCAAAATAATGACGTCGCCCAAATCCCGAGTGTTACTACGATCAGAGCAGAACGACACAAAATAAAGTGACTCGAGCTAATCCTCCTCATCCTCGGGGATCACCTGCACGTTACCAATATATAGGCAACGGCGAAACAAGTAAAGGGGTGAGATACTCCAAAACATATGATTAAAAGCATGATAGCATATATGGATAGTTTTCGGAAATACAATTGATATAAGTTGAATAAAGTATGCCGACACGCATTAAAAGTTTACATACTTCAAATTAGCATTAATGTATAAATTAGCACTTTAGCTCCATCACATAATCATTATATTCACATCAACACAAAACATCATGTACCGTCGCAATTCAATCATCATTCATCAATTAAAGGCTCAATGATAAACAACTCGAACACAAACATAACCGACTCCAAAATAAACATAATGGACTCCATGAGACACGACTATGTTATGCATGTGGTACCCATCGCTTGTCCGTAATTAGGGACACTTGGCATAAAACCCATCTTCCCTCGGCATAAAAGCTGTAACACCCCATCTAAATACCCCGAATATATTAATTAAATTAATGTCTAAATCATCTTTAATCAGAGTTAACATGGAAATATGGGATGTCACAATTAATAGATAAAATAAAACTTTCCATCAAACAGTAGCCATGCTACACTGAGGATCATCATCCAACAATTCAATCAATATGGAACCATGTCTTACACAGCGGAAATACCAAAATCAAAATTTAATAAACATTATAGTTCTCAAGGAATTCAAATCCAAAACAAATAAACAGTAATGGTTCTCTTAACTAAGCGTTCCCCAGTGTTACAATCTAATTAGAGCATGACACTGACACGCGGACTAAAAGATAAGCTCTAGAGCCATCCTCACCGACTCCTCAGCTGCTAATTTAATCTGAAATGGTAAAGTAAGGGTGAGACTTCTCATAATTAAAGCATATTATAAGTCTTTCAATTCAATAATATAATTCAAGCATATCATTTCACCACTTAACACCATTTAGAATCCAACCCACAACCATAATCATATAATTCATCATGCATAATCAATAAACAATACCAGAATTGCAACACTGGAAGACATCCTAACATGTTACAATTCCATGCAAACACAAATGCAGACTCAATGCATGCGGTACCGACTTCGTGACCAAGTCACCCAACACTGATCCATCATCAACCGGATACAGTACAATCGATTCGTCCATAACCACTCGGACACGAATCCAGCCTAACCACCCATCCTCACTCGGGTATCGGTTATCGGCAATCCAAGTCAAATTCCGCACAATGGGAATTAACTTCACCAAAATAATGCATATGCACGCACATCAATAGCATGCAACATTAATCAGTCTATGTATACATTCATTTAACATAACTGAATCACAAAACCAACATGATATATCAATAATTCATGCATACATCTACATCAAGATAACCATGCAAATCACCCAACAGCATACCTCTAACATCAAGATAAAATATCACATCTACACATCACCAAGATTCTCATCACCAAGTAACTCTACTACACATACATCTTTATGTGTCAGTTAAAATTCATCATTTTCGAAATTATACCCCTTTCCCAAAATAATTTCAAGTTTTCCAAAATATTTTCATTTCATAAGGTAGAGCATAAAATTTAGGAAATAACGTCCAAAACGGCGCTCAAAACGGACTTACGGTTTGAAAGTTATGAATTTTTGAAGTTTTAAAAAAAATTTCAAAAAGTTTCAGTGGAACCCGGTTCCTCCCTGCGAGTAACCGGTTCCCACAAGTTCAAAATGCCACGCCCCTGGAAAAATGTATGGGGAACCCGGTTCCTCCGTAGGAACCGTTCCCAGCAAAATTTCGCCTCGAAAATCAATGGGGAACCCGGTTCCTCCCACACGAACCTTCCCGAGTTCAAAATCCCATTTTTCACCATTTTAAAAGCTGGAACCCGGGTTCTCCCACTGGGGAACCGGTTCCCACGACGTTCAGACCCAAAAATTCAGTTTTGACAGCATATTTTCCCAAAATCATTTTCCTCTTCAACTAAAAACGTGCCACACATTCCGACACCATAAATTCACTCATTCATCATCAATAACATGCAATATAACATGTTCTATTCGACAGTACAGATCCTATATCATACAAACACCTTAATCTATGCATTCTAACACAATCTGACACCATAGAGATACATCCATGGAACCCTAGAAAAATCCCCAACTAAGATTCCTAACATACTTTGATCTATACTATCAAAATCAAAACCCATAATAAACAATAATTAATCGAAATCACCCCTTACCTTGTGGGTTCTTGAATCGACACTTCTAGGTCTTCTTCTTCTTCTCCTCTTCTCACTTCTACGTAGTCTTGTTTTCTCCAAATGATTCTATTTTTCCTTCTTTTCCTTATTTTATTCCTTTTATTCCTCTTATTTCCTTTTAATCATAAATAAATAAAATAATATTACTTTCTCCTCCAATTAATTCCATCATTAAATTTAATAATCCAATATATTAAATAAATTATGTTCTCAATTAAATGAATAATTAAAACCATAATTATTTAATTACTGAATTATTTTCGGGGTGTCACAACTCCCTCCAACTTAAAAGAGTTTTCGTCCTCGAAAACATACCTCGAAACAGTCGGATACGAGTCATTCATCTGACTCTCCAGTTCCCAAGTAACATTGCCATCAGCTGGTCCTCCCCAAGCCACTCTTACCAATGCAATCTCTTTGCCTCGCAACTGTTTCAACTTCCGATCCTCAATCCTCGCAGTACTGCCCACGCTAAATTCTCTCGTGATATCATCTACCCGAATCTCATGAGACGGATCAGCAATGTACTTCCTCAGCTGAGACACATGAAAAACATCATGCAGATTCGCAAGTGACGGCGGTAAAGCAATCTGATATGCAACCTTCCCCACTCGCTTGGTAATCTGAAAAGGACCAATAAATCGCGGAGTCAACTTCCTTGACTTCAAGGCTCGACCAATACCAGTCATCGGAGTAACCCGCATAAAAACATGTTCTCCTTCACTAAACTCAAGATCTTTCCTCCTCTTATCATGGTAACTCTTCTGACGACTCTGAGAAGTCCTCATCTTCTCCTGAATCATCTTAATCTTCTCCGAAGTTTGTTGCACAATCTCCGGTCCAATCACAGCACTCTCTCCGGTTTCATACCAACACAATGGTGTCCAACACCTCCTACCATACAATGCCTCAAACGGAGCCATACCAATACTCGAGTGAAAGCTATTGTTGTAGGTAAATTCAATCAACGGTAGATAACTATCCCAAGCTCCACCCTTCTCTAACACACAAGCTCTCAAAGAAATCTTCCAACGATCGAATCGTTTTTCCGTCGACCATCCGTCATGGATGGTAAGAACTTAAACGCAACTTAGTACCCAAAGCTTCTTGCAATCCTGTCCAGAACTTAGATGTAAACCTCGGATCTCGATCCGACACAATGCTAGACGGAATACCATGCAACTTCAACATACCCAATTTCACACTATTCGGAGTAGTTTCACAAACCAAACTCAGATCTCTGAATTGCTCAACCAAATCTAACTCACGGACCATCAACATCGACATATGCAAAGACTTCCTACTCAAAGCATCTGCAACAACGTTTGCCTTACCAGGATGGTAATTCAAACCGAAATCATAATCCTTTAAGAATTCTAACCATCTCCTCTGCCTCATGTTCAGCTCTTTCTGATCAAAGAGGTACTTCAGACTCTTATGATCGCTAAACACCTCAAAACGAGAACCATATAAGTAATGTCTCCACAATTTCAAAACAAACACAATAGCTGCCAATTCCAAATCATGAGTTGGATAATTCCTCTCATGCACTTTCAGTTGTCGCGAAGCATAAGCCACAACCTGCTTATCTTGCATCAACACACCACCTAATCCCATTAATGATGCGTCACAATATACCACAAAAGACCTAGTCGGATCTGGCAAAATCAAGATCGGAGCACTCGTCAGCCTCCTCTTCAGCTCTTGAAATCCTTTCTCACATTCAACATCCCAAACAAACACCCGACCCTTCCTGGTCAACTTAGTTAACGGTAACGCTAGTTTGGAAAATCCTTCAATAAACTTCCGATAATAACCTGCAAGACCCAGAAAACTACGGATCTCGGAAGCATTCTTCGGTGCTTCCCACTGAGACACCGCTTCTACCTTCGTAGGATCAACAGCAATCCCATTCTTGGAAATTACATGGCCAAGAAAACTTACTTCCTCTAACCAGAATTCACACTTGGACAACTTCGCATAAAGCTTCTTTTCTTTCAACAATTCCAATACAACTCTGAGATGTTCTGCATGCTCTTCATCACTTTTCGAATAAATTAAGATATCATCAATAAACACCACGACGAACTTATCGAGATACGGATGAAATATCCGGTTCATATACTCCATGAAAACACCAGGTGCATTAGTAACTCCAAACGGCATAACAGAATATTCATAATGTCCATACCTCGTTCTAAATGCAGTTTTCTGAATATCCTCTGACTTCACACGAATCTGATGATATCCAGATCTCAGATCAATCTTACTAAACACACACGCTCCAACGAGCTGATCCATTAAATCATCAATTCTCGGCAAAGGATACCGATTCTTGATCGTAACCTTATTCAACTGTCGGTAGTCAACACATAACCTCATTGAACCTTCCTTCTTCTTAACCAATAACACCGGAGCACCCCACGGCGAAACACTCGGACGAATAAACTTCTTCTCAAGTAATTCCTCTAACTGCTTCTTCAGTTCAGCTAATTCAGATGCCGACATGCGATAAGGCGCCATCGACACCGGACTAGTTCCAGGAATCAAATCTATAGTAAACTCTACCTCTCTCTCAGGTGGCAATTCACTAACGTCTTCCGGAAACACCTCTGGAAATTCATTCACCACTGGCAACCCATCACCTTTTGCCTTTCCTTCCGCTTCTATTGCAGAATACAACATAAACACAACTGCACCATCCTTTACAACTAAGTTCATCTGCTTAACTGACATAATCTCATTTTCAATCTTAACCTCTTCAGGAAAAATGACCGTCTTCTCAAAACAGTTGATATGAACCTGGTTGAATTCCAACCAGTTCATTCCAAGGATGATATAAAGTTGTTCTAGCGGTAGGCACACTAAATCCATACCGAAACCCCTATCAAAAATCACAACAGGACAATTTCTACAAACATATGAAGTAGTCACTGAACCCGACGCAGGAGTATCAATAACCATACTTCCATCCATATTAGAAATCTCCAAATTCAATCTCCTAGCACAATCTAACGCAATAAAAGAATGCGTAGCTCCAGTATCAATAATCGCAATCAAAGGTATGCCATTAATAAAACATGTACCTTTAATCAGCCGATCATCTGGTTTGGTATCTGATCCAGACAATGCAAACACTTTACCACCGGTTTGCTCCTTTTTGGGTTTTGTGCACTGAGGACGAGTATGACCCTCTTCCCCACAGTTGTAACAAGTCACCACTCTCACTCTGCAGTCATTGGCTACATGGCCGAATTTCCCACACTTGAAACACTTCTTATCATTGCTCTTACAGTCCACCATACGATGTCCTGTCTAACCACACTTATAACACCTAACGGAAGAACTAGAATCTCCTCCACCAGATTTCTTCCAACCACTGGACCTCTGATTATTCCTATCATAAGGCTTACCACGATCCATCTGTTGCTTACCTTTCCTGTCAACATACCCTCGAGTATTCGACTTAGTGTTAGCAAGATCCTCCTCTAAGATCCTACTACAATCAACCAGATCAGAAAACCTTCGGATACGCTGATACCGAATACCCTGCTTAATTTCATCACGTAAACCATTCTCAAACTTAATACATTTGGAAAAATCTCCATCTGCATCGTTAGGATAGTGAGCATAATACTTTGCCAACTCAGAAAACTTCGAAGCATACTCACTGACAGTCTTATTACCCTGCTTGAGCTCCAGAAACTCAATCTCCTTCTTACCTCTGACATCCTCAGGAAAATACCTCCTCAGAAAAGCTCTCCTGAACACAGCCCAATTCAACGCAACACCATCCTCTTCTAGTTCAGTTCTGGTAGCAACCCACCAGTCATCAGCTTCCTCAGCTAACATGTGAGTTCCATATCTCACCTTCACCCCTCCGCATCAATCACTCAAGATCCTCTCGATCTCCTTCACCATTTCGAGCACCTTCGGATCATGTGTACCTTTAAACAATGGAGGATTGTTCCTCTGAAAATTCCCCAATTGTCTGGCAGCACCAATCACAGCTCCCTGCTGGTCTCCTCCGAGCACTCCAGCCAACATTCCCAAAGCCTCGGATAGCAGATCATTCCTTCCGTTACCTCTTCCGCCATTGTTCTAACATAACAAAATAATCTACATCAGCACAAGTATCGGGTCACTTCACACTAGTCGACATCGAAAGGGATAACGACACAAGACAAGACCGACTATGCTCTGATACCACTATTGTAACACCCCATCTAAATACCCCGAATATATTAATTAAATTAATGTCTAAATCATCTTTAATCAGAGTTAACACGGAAATATGGGATGTCACAATTAATAGATAAAATAAAACTTTCCATCAAACAGTAGCCATGCTACACTGAGGATCATCATCCAACAATTCAATCAATATGGAACCATGTCTTACACAGCGGAAATACCAAAATCAAAATTTAATAAACATTATAGTTCTCAAGGAATTCAAATCCAAAACAAATAAACAGTAATGGTTCTCTTAACTAAGCGTTCCCCAGTGTTACAATCTAATCAGAGCATGACACTGACACACGGACTAAAAGATAAGCTCTAGAGCCATCCTCACCGACTCACCGCTAATTTAATGAAATGGTAAAGTAAGGTGAGACTTCTCATAATTAAAGCATATTATAAGTCTTTCAATTCAATAATATAATTCAAGCATATCATTTCACCACTTAACACCATTTAGAATCCAACCCACAACCATAATCATATAATTCATCATGCATAATCAATAAACAATACCAGAATTGCAACACTGGAAGACATCCTAACATGTTACAATTCCATGCAAACACAAATGCAGACTCAATGCATGCGGTACCGACTTCGTGACCAAGTCACCCAACACTGATCCATCATCAACCGGATGACAATCGATTCGTCCATAACCACTCGGACACGAATCCAGCCTAACCACCCATCCTCACTAGGTTATCGGCAATCCAAGTCAAATTCCGCACAATGGGAATTAACTTCACCAAAATAATGCATATGCACGCACATCAATAGCATGCAACATTAATCAGTCTATGTATACATTCATTTAACATAACTGAATCACAAAACCAACATGATATATCAATAATTCATGCATACATCTACATCAGCATAACCATGCAAATCACCCAACAGGCATACCTCTAACATCAGCATAAAATAAGCTATCACATCTACACATCACCAAGATTCTCATCACTAACTCTACTACACATACATCTTTATGTGTCAAAATTCATCATTTTCGAAATTATACCCCTTTCCCAAAATAATTTCAAGTTTTCCAAAATATTTTCATTTCATAAGGTAGAGCATAAAATTTAGGAAATAACGTCCAAAACGGCGCTCAAAACGGACTTACGGTTTGAAAGTTATGAATTTTTGAAGTTTTAAAAAAAATTTCAAAAAGTTTCAGTGGAACCCGGTTCCTCCCTGGGAGTAACCGGTTCCCACAAGTTCAAAATGCCACGCCCCTGGAAAAATGTATGGGGAACCCGGTTCCTCCAGGTAGGGAACCGGTTCCCAGAAGCAAAATTTCAGTTCCTCTGGAAAAATCAATGGGGAACCCGGTTCCTCCCACACAGGAACCGGTTCCTGAGTTCAAAAATCCCATTTTTCACCATTTTAAAAGCTGGAACCCGGGTTCTCCCACTGGGGAACCGGTTCCCACGACGTTCAGACCCAAAAATTCAGTTTTGACAGCATATTTTCCCAAAATCATTTTCCTCTTCAACTAAAAACGTGCCACACATTCCGACACCATAAATTCACTCATTCATCATCAATAACATGCAATATAACATGTTCTATTCGTCAGTACAGATCCTATATCATACAAACACCTTAATCTATGCATTCTAACACAATCTGACACCATAGAGATACATCCATGGAACCCTAGAAAAATCCCCAACTAAGATTCCTAACATACTTTGATCTATACTATCAAAATCAAAACCCATAATAAACAATAATTAATCGAAATCACCCCTTACCTTGTGGGTTCTTCGAATCTGACACTTCTAGGTCTTCTTCTTCTTTTCTCCTCTTCTCACTTCTACGTAGTCTTGTTTTCTCCAAATGATTCTATTTTTCCTTCTTTTCCTTATTTTATTCCTTTTATTCCTCTTATTTCCTTTTAATCATAAATAAATAAAATAATATTACTTTCTCCTCCAATTAATTCCATCATTAAATTTAATAATCCAATATATTAAATAAATTATGTTCTCAATTAAATGAATAATTAAAACCATAATTATTTAATTACCGAATTATTTTCGGGGTGTCACAAAAGCCATCATCGCTTGGCATGTAAGCCCTCTTCGCTTATGAAATGTATGCGACTCAGTAAATAAAGACCACACAATCAACACATCATCATCGCTCATCACAATTGACATAATGTCCACATCGCCATATTTATTCATAACAAATAAACATGTCATCGCATCGCATAAACAACAACAAGTATTCATAATTAAATACACTGTCGCAAAACATCATCATCAATTAATCCACTAATTCCAAAACGGAAAAATAGATAAAACACCACTAACCGTCGCGAAAGCCATTCTTGATTACCGGTATAATTTATATACATCAACTTCAAAATCGGGTAATTCATATATGCCTTAAATCGACTAAAACACAATCCGGTTCAATTTACCGTAAATTAGCCTATTTCGGGTCGTTCCGTAAAAACTCACAATTTCGAAAAACTAACTTCACCACTACGTTCTACACGTCAAACTTAGCTAGCACGTCAATTTTCATTGAATTCGGAGCAACTTGCTCCGTCGCCGAATTTACCGAAATCGGAAAATCGGAACATAATCGGGTTCTAAATTTAATCGGCTATCTTATCCTCTAATTATATTTTACAGATACCAAGGGTTTCTAGGTGGAATTGGCATAATTAAGAAAACCAGTAGTTATTTACAGTAATTATGTAGATTTCATTGTTTGACAGAAAACAACAAAAATGCAAGTTACAGAAAACATTAAATTTCCGGTTCTTCTCCTCTACAAGGGACGTACGTCCCCATTGTTCTTCATACAAGGGAGGCGGGTGCCTCAACCTTGGGGGTGGTCGCCCCACAAAGGAGGTGGGCGCCTCACCCCCCTATGTTCCTCCCACCATTGTTTTTCCAATGCCCTGCGTTTTTGCTGGTTTGCACAGTTTCCATTTTTTTCTGTTTTTCTTAATTACTGATAGCTTTTCATTTCCATTTTCATTTCTAATTTCATTTCTATTTACCAAACACTACAACACTAATAACAATACCCATAATCTTTACAACAATTCCAACTCTTCTAATCATTTCAACAATCACTCAACAAAACCCTATAACCCAACTATCAATTTTTCTCCCAATTCAAACTAAATCCATCAAACCCTAACTAAATGAAATGGAAATCAAACCCCTTACCTAGAAAGCTTTGGTTATTCTTGATGATTCCTCAACCAAGCAACCAAGCCTTGTTCTTCTTCTTGCTCTCTTCTTCTTCTTCAACCAAAGCCCTAGCTTTTCTCCAAACTTCTCAACTTTGTGTTTTGGTGTTGTGTTTGGAAATAGTGGAGGAAATGATTTATATGTAATATGTCTTACTAGCCAACTTTGGTAAATTGCTCACATACCCCTCATTTATTCTTAATACACTAAATATAACATCTAATTATATTATTAACTTAATTTGTTAAATAAAATTCTGGGGAATTAAATATCGGTCTGAATAATATTTTACCGAATCGAACAAAACGTCGCTAAATATATTAATAGATATACCGATTAATATAATTATTTTCGTCGCCAAAACAATCGTCAAACGATAATTCAAAAATATTAATATAATATAATATTTAAATAAAACGGGTGTTACAAATAGTGCCATATCCATTTGTCTCTGCTAGCTGCAGTCGAAAGGCACTTGTGCTCCATCACATTGAGTTTGATCTTGAAGGTTCTATTATGGGACATATGAGTCTTCCATATTAGCCTTCCATTCGCACTGACGAATCTCATCATCTTGTCTTCGACAGTCACCTTGTAATTCGTTTCGACCAACTGCCCTATACTAAGCAAGTTGCTCTTCATGCCTGGAATGGATAGTACGTTCGGAACTACTGACCTTTTGCCAGCTTTCCTCATGATCATAACATATCCAATACCTTCAGCTTCTAGAGTATTGTCATTTGCAAATTTCAGCATGTTCTTCATTGAGGGCTTTAGATTGACAAACCAATCTTTCCTTCTAAACATATGTGATGAGCATCCTGAATCCAAGTACCATTGATCCTTGAAATTTTTTTCATCTCTTATTGTGACCATCAACATAATCTCTTCTTCTTCATACTTAGCGATCTTTGCATCACTTTCTTGATTCTTTCGCTTCTCTGGACAATCACTAAAATAGTGATCATATTTCAGACAATTGTAACATTAAATGTGACTATTGTCAGGCTTTCGACCACCACCTCTTCCTCTATTTGCAACACTACCTCTTTGGTTGTCTTGGTATGGTTTTCTCTGATTTGACATGTTTTCTTCGTTCTGGTTTCCTCTGCCAGTCGAATTGTTGTAGCCACCTCTACCTTTGTCGAATCACTTTCCTTTGCCTTTGATTTCTTTTGCTGAATTTGCCTGCAAAGCCACATCACTCTCTGTCTTGCTTGCATCTCTTTCATTCATTTTATGTTCATGAGATTCAAGCGTCCCTTGAAGCTCTTCCTTTGTTAATTTCGAAAAATCTTTTCCCTCTTCGATAGCCACCACCATGTGGTCGAACTTGGGAGCCAAAGATCTCAAAATATTTGAAACAACAGCTCTTGTTGTTAATGCATCTCCACATATCTTGATTTGATTCACTAGTTTTGTAACTCTAGTGAAGAAATCAGATATACTTTCATTGTCTTCCATCTGAAGCAATTCATACATTCTCTTGTGAGTTTGTAACCTCGCCTCTTTCACTTTTTCTGCGCCTCCAAAAGATTTTTCAAGAATATCCCAAGCTTCTTTTGCAGATTTTGTATCACTGACCTTTTCGAAGTTGTCTGGATTCAGACATTTATGAATTATAAAGAGAGATTTATAACTCTTCTTCTCCGATTCTATGTGTTCTTTCTTTTCTTCTTCTGAAGCGTCTTCTTCAAGCTCTTCTACTCCATCCTTTACAAGATCCCAAATACCTTGACAACGGAATAAAACCTTCATCTGCTTGCACCAATTCTCATAGTTATCTACTTTCAAAATTGGTAGACTTGTTGGATAATTCACATTCCCATAACTAATTGTCATCGTGAATTCTTATTCTTTAATCGTTTTTGATCGCTTCTTCCCTTGAATCGATTAATCGGAGCTCTTGATACCAGAGTTAGGGGGAATTCTGAAGAGGGAGCATTACTTTGGGACACACCTTTGTGAGAGGCACCCCACATATCCACCTAAAACCTTAAGGTGATAGGTGCGTGGGTTCTCTCACTTATATAGTGTTCAATCTTCCTTTTCCTAACCAATGTGGGACTTCTTTCTCACACTTGATTCTCAACAAAGGGGAACCCAAGACTATTTGTAAAAATTGAAGTAGGGCACCCAATAGTGAATAACTATCAAATGAAATCCTAATGAGTTCAAATCAAGGCATTATTTTCTCAATGCTAAATTCTAAGTGAACGATGCAAGGCAACATTTTCTCAATGCTAAACCATGCATAGCCCAATCTCATATGGATCTTGTCCTCAAAAGCACCAAGATCTTAAATCAAGTACTTGAAATAATAAAGCCCCATTATATGGTGGTGATGTGACAAAATTTCAAATATAGAATAAAAGGCTTGGGCAAAATTAAGGTGTGACATATATGAAAAAAATATTTATTAGTTTTTTTTTTCTAGAAAAAATTTTTTTTTTAATTTTTTTTTTATTAATTTAAAAAGAAATAGATTTATTGGATTTAAAGAGTAATCTATTGGATCATTAAAATGTGGTTGATGGATTTGATCAATCCGTTAATTTATTTTTCATTTGATGGATGAATTGAATGGATTTTTTAGTAGATGGATTTTGTCTTAATGGATTCAATTGTCACCCCTACATATACTTGAAAAAAAGTTAGCACTTTGATGCTAAAATTAGTATGAGATTGAGATGGAACTTTACAATGACGGGTTCACTACTCAAAATTGACAATACCTCGTCGATGTAGTAATAAGTGAGCTTGGAGTTGGTCACAAAATTGGTGCTATAAGGAATGTCCGAACTCATATGCCTTATGTTCATACGGCTTATCCCATTAGCATCGACTAAGAGACACTTGTTATGATACACCAAAAAGTCTTACATATCTTGAAAATTGAAATAAAAGATAATTTATGTACAACACTCATACACCTTAGTCAAATGAAATATATTTTCTAAAAGACAAAGTCATTACAAATTCTCACACACCCAAAGATGACTCTATAGCAAAACATGAAGCTACTTTTCTAAATAGTTTTCTACTTCTTGTCTTTTCTTTTCTTACTTTTTTTACAAAAAAATAATTATTAAATCAATTTGTTATTTCTTTTAAGAGATTAATTACTATTGTAATTTTTTTTTACACGGTGAGTCTTTTCTAATTAAATTCTTCTTTTAATACTTTATGAAATCAACATGTGATTTTTTTGAAACACGTAAAATAAAAGTGAGGTTTGCTATGTAGGAGCTAGGAACACAAGAAAACAACAATTTGTGCAATGAACTGCAACTGAATCACGAATCGCAGGTAACAGTAATCTCCTGAGTTCAATCTCATTTCATTGCAATGTTGTTTTCAAAGTTGAGATATGTTGTTGCCTCTCTTTTCATTCCCAATCTTCGACTTTCAAACCCTAATTTCATTACGAGGAGGATGTACTCTCGATTACATCATGAAGAGGAAGACAAAGACATTCTTGTTTCGTCATTCAATCGATTACTCCATCACAATCCTACTCCATCCATCACTGAATTCAACAAGATCTTAGGTTCCCTTGTCAAGGCCAAACATTACTCCACTGCTGTCTCATTTCATCGACAATTGGAATTAACGGGAATTGCTTCGGACTTAGTTACCTTCAACATCTTGATCAAATGCTTTTCCCAATTGGGTCTCAATTCTCTCTCCTTTTCTGTATTTGCCAACATTCTCAAAAAGGGTTATCATCCAGATGCCATAACTTTCAACACACTCATCAAGGGTCTCTGTCTCAAAGGGCAAATCCATCAAGCATTGCACTTTCATGACAAGGTGGTAGCGCTGGGATTTCATTTGGACCAAGTTACTTATGGAACCTTGATTAATGGGTTATGCAAAGTTGGAGAAACAGCAGCAGCCCTCCAATTGTTGAGACAAGTTGATGGGAAATTGGTTCAGCCTAATGTGGTAATGTATAACACAATTATTGATAGTATGTGCAAGGATAAACTTGTTAATGATGCTTTTCATTTATATTCCGAAATGCTTGCTAAGACAATTTCTCCTACTCTTGTCACTTATAATACTTTATTCTATGGCTTTTGCATTGTGGGTAAGTTGAAAGATGCTATTGCTTTGCTCAATAAAATGATATTGGAAAACATCAACCCCAATGTCTATACCTTTAATATATTGGTTGATGCTTTTTGTAAGGAAGGAAAGTTGAAAGAAGCTAAAAATGTGTTTGCTATGATGATGAAAAAAGACATGAAACCTGACATTGTTACTTATAGCTCTTTGATGGATGGATATTGTATGCTTAAACAAGTGGACAAGGCCAAGGATATATTCAATGCTATGGCCCAGAGGAAAGTGACTCCTGATGTTCATAGTTGCAGTATCATGATTAATGGATTTTGTAAGAATGAAATGGTGGATGAAGCTATAACTCTTTTCAAAGAAATGCAATTTAGAAAAATCATTCCTAATACGGTAACTTATAATTCCCTTATTGATGGCTTGTGCAAACTGGGGAGAATCTCATATGCTTTGGAGCTTGTCGATGAGATGTGTGATAGAGGTCATCCACCTAATATAATTACATATAATTCTATATTGGATGCTTTATGCAAAAACCATCAAGTTGATAAGGCAATTGCATTATTTAAAGAATTTAAAGAGAAAGGTATTCAACCTAATGTGTGCACATACAATATTCTTATCGATGGATTGTGTAAAGGTGGAAGACTAAAGGATGCACAAAAGATTTTTGAAGAACTTTTGGTCAAAGGCTACAATCTAGATGTCCATATATATACTGTTATGATCAAGGGCTTTTGTAACCACGACTTGTTCGATGAGGCATTGTCCATGCTGTCAAAAATGAAAGACGGTGCTTGCATTCCAGATGCCAAAACCTATGAAACAATTATTCTTTCTCTCTTCAAAAAAGATGAAAACGATAAAGCAGAAAAACTTCTTCGTGAAATGATTGAGAGAGGTCTACTATAAGACGAAATATGGGTAAAATATATTTCTTTTCATACACTTTATGTTTGAATTTATGTTTCAGCATTATTTCATCATTTTATGTATGTAGTTGCTTCACCTAATGAGAAAAAAGTCTTTTCTTATATTGTTTTTACACCTCTAGCTAATACCTTCAAAAATAGAAAATACCTAGGTACTTTATATGATAAAAATTTCATTTCATTACTAATTAGACCCATAGGATCAGGATGAATCATTCCCAAGAGTAGCATGGGGATGGCCCATTGTTTCTTCAATGAGTGAGGTATGCTGGCCTCATGTTTGATTTTTCACTAGGGTATGATGGTAAAATTATACTTTTGGAGGGATGATAGGTAAAATTTGGGGGGATAGCAAGATAAATCCTCAAATATTTATATCACGGTAGTAGATCACAATTTAGCGTTGATTTTGAGGACAATGAGGTGGTGAATCCAGATTAGATGATAAATTTTGGATTAGAAGATAAATTCTGGTATGTGGTTTCATGTCCTTGTGCTATGGTTCGGCAGCAGGAGTATCTACAAACACTTTGATGCCTAAGTTAGTGACAGTAAAAGTGAGAGACATTTAAAACTATAATAACGTGTACTTGAAATTGAGACCTTCACTTTTATAGTAGTGTTCTAGGGTTTAGGTCCTTAGAACCTTATCTTGGGAGACAACCTTATCTTGGGAGACACCTATCTCAAGGAACAAATGTTTTCAAATCTCTTGTCGTAATTTAAAAGTCTTCATTTCTTCATTAAGAATTTGAGTAATCTAATTAAAATGTTCTCCTTGTCAGGTCTTTATAGACTGAGAATGGGCTCAGACTAAAACATTATTCCTTAAGTTTGGTCTAGTGTAAGTGAAACATAACTTGTAGCCTCTGTTGTTAAACTCGGATTACGGCGCGGCGCGGCCCTATAAAATATTGGAACGGAACGGGAACGCGGAATAGAACGGACGATATTTCGGTGACGCGGATACTAATATATTTAATATAAAAAATATATATGCATAAAAATTATGATAGATAAATAATATATTCTTTAAATTCACATTAAACTAATTAATTAATTACCTACTATATTGTTTTCTACTTATATTATATTATTTTTAGAGGATTAATTATCATTATTGCTATTTATTTTTCTAGTAAAAGAATGATTATTTTATTATATTGAGAGGTGAAGTAGTACTACTACTTCTAGTACTATGTACTAGTGTAAATAGCTTGTATTAATGATCATTATTATTACTTATTTTTCTGATAAAAAAATAATATAGCTGGTATTAATGATCATTATTATCACTTATTATTTTTTATTATATTGAGAGGTGGTGTGTCCAGTATTAATTATCATTATTATTACTTATCTTTTTTGTCAAAAAATAATTATTTTATTAAGTAGTAGTATACAGCTGGTATGGTAGATCAAAAGAGAAAGGATGAAAAGAGAAAGAAGCGGCAACCGTGAAAAGAGAGAGAGAAACTATTGTTTTTTAATATTAGGGCTTTTTAATTTGAGAAATGACAAAATTAACCTTCCAACAGTTATAAATCTGGGGAAAAAGGAAAATCGGCCGCTTCGACCCGCTTCATGGCCGCTCCGACCCAGATTTTGCAGCCGCTCCGTCCGCTACGACCATACGGCCCTTGGTTGGTCGACTTTTTTGCGAGATCTCGGCCGCTCGAGTTTAACAACAGAGCTTGTAGCTTATGTTGTCTTCCTACGCGCGCGCCAGACTTCAATGTCTTGAATCTTTGACGAGAATTAACTTTGGAGTCAGCTGTGTAATTCTTGACTTTATTTATTCTTTACTTTTTCTATGTTAGAATGTGATGGAAGTTTATTGACTTTGTCGCCTTTTCTTCATGTCGCGTGGAGCCTACAACTCGTAAGATGACGACCTATGAACATTAGTATCATAATTAATTCCTAAAAACCCCGACTTCCAATAGGACTTGATGACTTAATCTTTAGTGACATGGCACTAATTTACAGGTGGGTGCACAATCTCGAGGATCCCTTTGGTTTCACCCGTTAAATCTTGGTTCTGTTTGTCTTCTTTGTTCCCGTTTAAAGGATATGAATAATAGTAAATTGTTTCTTTTCTGCCTTCATAGGTGTGTTACTTACCCTCACTTCTTCCCCCATTGTTATTGGTTTATTGGGGGAAAGGCTTTGCACCGGTGGATCAGTCACATTGTAGAGTTTCCACTTTCAATCCTTTCACGCAAAGTAAAGGGGTGAGTAGGCGGAGTTATCTTTCTAAAACCCTCTTCTTTTTTGTTAGAACATGTGCAAATGGTAAATATATTTAAGTATATTGCTTTTGGGCCTCTGGTGGAGTAACATATGCTTAAATCATCCTTTGGGTTGGAATGTTTACTTGAAGAACTCTTTTATGTTCTCAGATCTAGAGGAATCATTGTTCTATGAGATGTCCCAGCAAATAGACTGCCCTCTCGATGATTGGCATGCTATCATTCATTCTCCTTATGATCATTAATGTTGAGATTTCCCCATCATTGCTTTCATACGTGGCTTAATGGATTAGCACATTAACCATTTCCCTTTTTAACCAAAGTTTTCTCGTATAAATAAATGGTTTCTCCTAATTTTAAAATACATAAGAAAACATATTTTTCAATATGCGACTTCTCCAACCAAATATTTAAATGTTTACTTTTAAAATCAAATATATCAACAAATATTATTTTAACTTATACAAAATTGTGAAGCCATACTTTAATGTTTTAAGCAAGGGTTGTTTGTTTACTAGTTTAAAGTCATGTTTAATTTTAAATAGGGGTTTTTTAGTAATTGTAAAATTCACTCTTATAATCTTATATCATGTTCCATCATTCAAACAAAGGTTACAAAGAAAAAGGAAAAAAACAAATAGGTAGCAACACAACACTAAACAGAACGACGAAGTGCAAGATTCGTTTTTAAAAAGCATCTCATGATTTCTGTCTGATCCTTTTTTCATTGTTGCAATGTCGTTTTCCAATTTGAGATGTCTTGTTTTCTCTCTTTTCATTCCCAATTTTCAACACACAAACCCTAAATTCATTCGTCACTTTCCCTTTTCAAACTCAACAACAAGAAAGTTGTACTGTCGATCACATGATGAAGAAGAAGACGAACACACTCTCGTTTCGTCATTCAGTCGCTTGCTTCATCACAATCCTACGCCATCCATCATTCAATTCAACAAGATCTTAGGTTCCCTTGTCAAGGCCAAACATTACTCCATTGCTGTCTCACTTCATCGACAATTGGAATTAACGGGAATTGCTTCGGACTTATTTACCTTCAACATCTTGATCAATTGCTTTTCCCAATTGGGTCTCAATTCTCTCTCCTTTTCTGTATTTGCCAACATTCTCAAAAAGGGTTATCATCCAGATGCCATAACTTTTACTACAATCATCAAGGGTCTCTGTCTCAAAGGGCAACTCCATCAAGCATTGCACTTTCATGACAAGGTGGTAGCGCTGGGATTTCATTTGGACCAAGTTACTTATGGAACCTTGATTAATGGCCTATGCAAAGTTGGAGAAACAGCAGCAGCCCTCCAATTGTTGAGACAAGTCGATGGGAAATTGGTTCAGCCTGATGTGGTAATGTACAGCACAATTATTGATAGTATGTGCAAGGATAAACTTGTTAATGATGCTTTTCATTTATATTCCGAAATGCTTGCTAAGACAATTTCTCCTGATGTTTTCACTTACAATGCTTTAATTAGTGGCTTTTGCATTGTGGGTAAGTTGAAAGATGCTATTGCTTTGCTCAATAAAATGATATTGGAAAACATCGACCCCAATGTCTATACCTTTACTATTTTGGTTGATGCTTTTGTAAGGAAGGAAAGTTGAAAGAAGCTAAAAATGTGTTTGCTATGATGATGAAAAAAGACATGAAACCTGACATTGTTACTTATAGCTCTTTGATGGATGGATATTGTATGCTTAAACAAGTGGACAAGGCCAAGGATATATTCAATGCTATGGCCCAGAGGAAAGTGACTCCTAATGTTCGTAGCTGCAATATCATGATTAATGGATTTTGTAAGAATGAAATGGTGGATGAAGCTATAACTCTTTTCAAAGAAATGCAATTTAGAAAAATCATTCCTAATACGGTAACTTATAATTCCCTTATTGATGGCTTGTGCAAACTGGGGAGAATCTCATATGCTTTGGAGCTTGTCGATGAGATGTGTGATAGAGGTCATCCACCTAATATAATTACATATAATTCTATATTGGATGCTTTATGCAAAAACCATCAAGTTGATAAGGCAATTGCATTATTTAAAGAATTTAAAGACAAAGGTATTCAACCTGATGTGTTCACATACACTATTCTTATCGATGGATTGTGTAAAGGTGGAAGACTGAAGGATGCACAAAAGGTTTTTGAAGAACTTTTGGTCAAAGGCTACAATCTTGATGTCTCTACATATACCGTCATGATCCATGGATTTTGTAACAATGGCTTGTTTGATGAAGCGTTGACCATCCTGTCAAAAATGAAAGACAATGGTTGCATCCCGAATGTTCAAACTTATGAAATCATTATTCTTTCCCTATTTGAAAATGATGAAAATGATAAAGCAGAGAAACTTCTTCGGGAAATGATTGCGAGAGGTCTACTATAAGACGAAATATGGGTAAAATATATTTCTTTTCATACACTTTATGTTTGAATTTATGTTTCAGCATTATTTCATCATTTTATGTATGTAGTTGCTTCACCTAATGAGAAAAAAGTCTTTTCTTATATTGTTTTTACACCTCTAGCTAATACCTTCAAAAATAGAAAATACGTAGGTACTTTATATGATAAAAATTTCATTTCATTACCAATTGAGACCCATAGGATCAGGATGAATCAGTTAGTCTTGTAGTAACCCATAGACCAATGGCAGACCTAAAATATTGAAATTCTATTCTGGAATGAAAATATGAGTATTTAGGAAGGGTCAGATGGCAGTAGTCTATATGTAAAGTAAACAGTCAACACCATGTGCAAGGTGTTTATAGTTTAGGCATATTTTCAAGACTTTAAAGAAAAGTATTATAGAGGTTAAGATGGTCTGATTGCAATCCCTCCAACCAAAATCAACCCACTGATGAATCATTCTCAAGAGTAGCATGGGGATGGCCCACTGTTTCTTCAATGAGTGAGGTATGCTGGCCTCATGTTTGATGTATTTATTTTATTGTGGGTAAACAAGATTGCATGGGTGAAATGGTTGTTCGAGAGAGGATTGTTCCTGCAATTGATAACAGAAAGCAATACTAAAGCAAAGCCCAAAAAGTTTGTCTTTGATTTTCAATTCGCCAAAAACAACTTTGGTTTTCAACTTTTTTAGTTAGTTTATTTTTGGAAGAAAGTGAGAAGTTGTTGAAATTGGTTTATCAGTTTTTATATGCTCATTGTGATCTGGTTTCAGTTAATTGCAGATAATTTTATTATGGTTCATTCATAACAAAGATATGCTATTGGTCCTTGTTATTTTGTTAGTAGCATATGAAAGTAAATCACACTCTCAAATTAAAGGCAGCCTGATAATTCCTGATAACACTAAATACAGGTTGTAGAACTTTAACAGGTTCCTCAAAAAAAAAGAAAGAGCTATAACCAGAGTATGTTAGAGCTATAACCAGAGTATGTTTGAGTCAGTTCAAAATATAAAGATTCTAAAACTTTTGACCAAGAAAATCTATTTTAAGAAAATATTTCTCATTTCTGATTAAGGTTGGTATGGATGAATTGGTTTGATAGTGGACTAAATTATATTTTTTTTTAGAATGGTCAAAACATATTACAGGTGCATATTAAGATGATGAATGTCATTGTGTTCACACCATGAACCTTATTGAGACATGATAAGTGGTCATACACACTAAAACTTTAGTTTTTTTTCCTGTTATATCAGGAAAAACATACACAATAAAGGGAAGTCAATGTTTTCCGTATATTTGATAAAGGAAAGTCGGTGTGCTCCATGTTAAAGAAAGATGGTTTGTAGGACTGTGTTAGAAAAAATCAATTGGTCTTAGTCTTACTAGTTTGTTTTAGACCATGTTGTTTGAACTATCACGTGTTAATTCATTTTTAATTCCACCAATTGATGTCTGCAACATCAGATTATGATCCATATTTGCTAGGATACTCTCTATTCCTTCTAATAGAGTATATTGTAATCTACAAAGAAAATATGTATACTCTGACTTGAAGAAACATTTTTTTTTGCAAGGCATGTGTACTATCATAACCCCTAGATGAGATAATTTACAACTTTGGTACTTTATCAAATGATGTATCACTCTTAACTCGATATAATGGAAATGTTGCCTTCACATTATTTACTACGTTGATGTTATTAAAGCAACTATTTTCGTACATCAACAATAATCTGCTTTGGAATCTCTTGTGTCTTTTAGAATCTCTTTTATTACTCTAATGTGAGTCATATTGTTTTTTTTAAAGAATATATAATAGGGACTTAATTGTCCCTACAAGTTATTGATGGGTAAAATAGAAAGTGTATTATTCTGCTTGTAGTAATAGTAGGGAAATTTCTCCAGATATCGATCTCAAGGACTGCATGTGGTATAGAGTATAATGTGTGGTTCAACTAAACAAAAACTTAACTTTTTGATTTGTTATTGTCATTGTAAAATTGGCAGAAATATAAATTGGCTTTTTATTAATATGAGGAGCATGCTAGGGTAAAGTGTATAATTTGCCCTGTAAATACCTTGACTCCTGATGTATTTAACAAGTTCATAAACTCAATTATCAGCCCTTTAGGTTGTTTATTTGAACATTCAATCCTAAATCCTAAGTCCTTAGAAATTTGTGATGAAATTAAACATTTGTTTTATCAAAGTTAAATCCGGTAACTATAGGGTATCCCTAGTCCTAGGTGATATCTACTATAGTTTAATCGTACAAAAACCTTAACAACTGCGGTCCAACTAATTGTTAATTAAATCAATCTTAATTGGTTCAGTCAGGAAAGCATAAGAACATTTCACGATTAAATTGAATAATAAAAACATGAAATTGAGTCAAATTAGGGATACCCCTACCATTGGGGGATTTAGCTACTCATATCGTTTACAAGAACTTCAAAAACAATAAAGATAAACATTACAAATTGATGGTGAACTCTGACTTCAATTGCTTCCGCATATGAAAGGTCTTCGTTCTCCAAGAATTGCATAAGCTCCACTCTCCTGTTCTCTGGATTCTTCGTGTGGAAAAAAGTCCTTTCTTCAATCATCAAAACTCATTTAAATATAACACACTCACTTAGATTGGTTGCAAATACCCAAAACACCCTCGCAGACCAATTACTGAGCAAAATCACCTAAAATATTGAAATCAGTGTCGCTGCCCAACACGAGCCGTGTTAGCTTCTAGAATTGGCTCTCTTTTCTTCTGTTCCCGGCCTTCTGACACGGGTCGTGCCAGGCAGCACAGGCACCCGTGTCATCCCTCTGTTTTTGTACTAGGTTTATGACATCTTCCAACACGGGCCGTGTTGGTCTTAAGCTCCTCCATTCAAAGTCTTCCTCCTGACACTCTGATTCTTGGATGTTTTTCGCTCCGATTTGTCCTGTTTTATTCCTGTGAACCTGAAAACACTAAAACACAAAACCAAAGTATAAAATGCGATAAAATGAAATAAAATGCTTGACACTGGTAATAAACTCTAACTAAAATAACATGAAATAATTGTGTAAATACCACCGATCAACTCCCCCAAACTTAAATTGTTGCTTGACCTCAAGCGACGATTACAAGAACTCGTGAAAATCAAAGCATCCTGGTACTCATATGCAAGACTTCAGTTCACATTGCTCAGAAATTAGTGCGCTTGGCATTCACATGACACGAAGATACCTCTCCAACTATGCTTCGTACTTAAGTTTTTCTCTTTCCGACTTTCCTCCTCTATCATTCGCACAATCAAATTAAGGCACTAAGAATTATGATAATCATCACATGCACATGACTAGTCAAGAACTTCACATATTCGAGCACCAAATGAGCAGCATTTACTACCTTTTATTACCGATGAAATTTTCAAACCTTGCGGTTATATATTATCCTTTATCTGGACGATATTTGGGGATCAACCCCCTTTGGGCTGAATAACCTGGTGAGGTCTACCCAACTTAGCGGGTCAGTTGCCTTTTACCGCCTTTTCATCATTTGGTGCCATTTTTATTTTCTTCTCAACCAATCATACCTGCATGTGAATCTGAATTATGCCAGACTGTATAACTAAACTACTCAAGAAGTACTTCACAGACTTTAAGCACTATGGTACAAATCTACACGTTGGACTCGTATCACTGTCGCATTATTCCAAACTTCCTACCCTCAAGCAATCATCCCTTTATGTCAACATATTATTCTCGGTCTCATTGAAATACAAGCTCTTGCGCAAACAAAACAAAAAATTTGGTCAAAATTCGGGAGAATTTCTACTCGTGGACTTACACAGCAATTGACATCAACCTTACAAGTAAATAAAACAAAAACAAAGCAGTAAAACCTCCCCCAAACTTGAACTAGACATTGACCTTAATGTTTCAGACCAAGCCCAAGAGAGGTGACTCACAGAGGGTAATGCAGCACTAGTTGCTGCCTCCTAGCTTTCGCAAGTAAGACTCTCTATTTATTATATGCAAACTAAACAAAACAAAATAGAAACTCAGTTATTAAAAGCGTGAGTTGCCTCCCACGAAGCGCTTCATTTTACTTTCTCCTCCACACCTTGTTGCTTGTACTTTCTGCGACCTAAAACTCATCTAGATCAAAAGCCGTAGCCACTGCGTGATTCCTGTTATTTTCAACTTCCATCTTCTCACCTTTGTATACCTGCTTCTTTCTCTTCTTGACAGCTTGAGTGAACTTGGGAGTTGTTATGGATGCAACTTGAGAGATTATGCCTGAGAGTTCTTCTGGGAGAGACTTTGTCATTTTGTTCTCTCCTTCTTCTTTTATAATCCCAACGGAAGATTAATTCTTTCCACTGTTTCTTGATTTCTAACACCTGCAAGGTTATCTCTTCATCAAAAAAAATTAATGTCAAATTACCTGTCTCGATGTCAAAATTGCACCGACTAGTCAATAAGAATGGTCGACCAAGAATGATCGGAGTCTCTTCATCTTCAGGGATATCCATGATCTGGAACTTAACTGGAAAGGCAAAATTTTCAATTTCCACCAATACATCTTCAACTATCCCGTATGATTTCTTGATGGTGTGATCAACAAATTTCAATTTTGTTCCTCCCCCGCTTATCTTTTCAATACTGAGCTTCTTGAAGATTGATAATGGCATTAAGCTCACACTAGAGCCAGAATCAATTAGAACCCTTTTGAAAGTACTACCTTTTATGGTGCATGGGATTGCCACTGATCCATGATCATTCTGCTTAATAGGTATTCTTCTTTCAGACGTGATTGCACACAACTTCTCATCAACGGTACCTGCTCATCATCTGTTGGCCTCTTTTTTGACAGAGTTGCACCGATCGAAGTTGCCGCCACTTCGCATTTGTGTGCGCGAACATGTATTTGTGAATCTCATCCCAAATCAGATGAGAATGCACACAACGAACGACGCGGGGAAGAACAGATTCAGAAAGAGTGGTGAGAAGCCACGTGAACAAGAGAGAATCCTGTTGTTCCCAGGTGACATATGCCAGATTTTCTTCATCGTTCTCACGATCCGCTCCAGTGAGATACCGTTGAGGCATGGTGGGATTCACCAGAAGGCGGTGAAGTTTGTGCATTTTGATGATACCTTCAACTTGTTGTTTCCACGAACGAAAATTGTTCTCATCAAGCTTCAACGTAATTTGTTGTGCAAATCTCTTGAACGCGTTCTTTGTGTTGAATGTCGCCGGAGTTGCACCGGTCGTGTTTTCAAATTCGCCGTCAAAAGCTATGGCCGAAGATCGAGCTTAAGCTCTAGATACCATGTTAGAAATGCAACTACAGTAGAAAGGGAAAAAGAGAAGAGAGTAGAAATGGAAAGAGAGAGGAGAGAGAAAGTAGATCTATGTATGCAACTACAATAGAAAGGGAAAGAGAGAAGAGGGTAGAAAGGGAAAGAGAGAGGAGGGAGAAAGTAGATCTAATTCATAACATAATTCTGAATTAATTACAATAGAGGATAAGGCTGAACTATATAACCCAAGGTCAGCACAATGATTTTACATTATTGCCCTTTCTACTTCTAATGTATATACTCTAATAGTAACCATCTCAGAATATCCTCTAACGCTTCCATGTTAATGAATTAAAGTTGGAAAAGTACTTCTTATATCATTCCCTTGGTCGTTTCATCCTCCACTTTTTCTTGGCTTTGCCGCAACTATTTTGGATGGTCGGCAGGCTATTGAGTCAGATAATAAACATGGTTTGAGATATGTTATCTTGTTCATAAGAAAGGGAAAGAGAGAGGAGAGAGAAAGTAGATCTAATTCATAACAGAATTCTGAATTAATTACAATAGAGGATAAGGCTGAACTATATAACCCAAGGTCAGCACAATGATTTTACACTATTGCCCTTTCTACTACTAATGTATATACTCTAATAGTAACCATCTCAGAATATCCTCTAACGCTTCCATGTTAATGAATTAAAGTTGGAAAAGTACTTCTTATATCATTCCCTTAGTCATTTCATCCTCCTCTTTTTCTTGGCTTTGCCACAACTATTTTGGATGGTCGACAGGCTATTGAGTCAGAAAATAAACATGGTTTGAGATATGTTATCTTGTTGTTGAGGTTTTTGATTTGTGATATCTTGTTGAAAGGAAGTGAATCAAAACTTAAGGTTTGTTCCCCCTAGTTTCAATCAAGTTCATTTTAACATGATATACTGTAACTCCTTGCTATGAGCACCATATGCAGCAAATGTTGCATCTTCAATTGCCGTGTTGAACACAAACATTTGTGCAGCAACTGAAGGAAAATTGCGACATAAAATTTACAGCGGAAAACAATTTTCCTTTGTGATCCTTACGAATGATCATGGTCAGTGATAGAGTATTTTTTACCTCTTGTGGCGATTTGGATTTCTGATGTTGTGATCACGAACGTTGATGAAGAACAACGTCTCTACTTAGTCCACACGAACAGGTTGCTTCCGATCAACAGTGCTAGCTGCTCACGAACGGAAGTTTTGAGTGAGAGAGTGAGCGAAATCTCGGCAGGGATTCAGGACCGAATTTGCATCAAGTGAAAAGCTTCATCACAAGGGTTCTATTTATAAGACCGCAAGTGTGGGCTGCAAGCTAAAAGCCCAATAAAGGCTGTAAAATAAAAGCCCAATAAGCACACGAATATCATACATTATGATGTATCGTATATCACTTAAGCATGTGGTACCTTACCACATTCCGTATTCCACTTCCGTACTCCACTAAAGTACACCGTATCCTACGATGTTCCTTATTTACACTATCTCTCATTAATCAGTCCTTATGTGTGTGACCCTGTAGGTTTCCGTGACGTTGGCAATTATATTAAATCACATTTAACATAATAAGCAGTGAGCGGTATCTAGCAACACATCACTGCTACCAAAGTCACGAAATTGTCATGTGATCTGACAAAATATTTATGTGATAATACTTGTGTGTATAATTACCCTTTTGCCCTTATGTCTATATTGAACACAAGGCATAGACCGTTTCATCCTTGTCCAGTTCAATATTGGGCCCTCAGACATTTATCTCGTTACACAGGATGAGCAAATTCCATCTAGGTTACTCATGTCCCTCAGCATGCTTTGTGAAATACCCATAAACGGTCTTTATTGTCATCCAGTTACAGATAACGTTTGATCAGCAATAAGACACTTGACTCTACATCTAGGGTCCATAGTGGTTTCAGGTCGAAGGGTGGTATACACCACTTATCACCATGAGAATAACTTATGACACTTTGCATAACATTCTATGTAGTATTCTCATAGCGGTCAATCCAAAAATATTACTCCTAATATTTATATCTATGTCAAGACTTGATAACTCCTTATCCATGATCCATGAGATGTGATCATCAGTCTATCTTCATAATAACCTCAATGCTTTAATGTTATCCCGCTTCACAATAAAGCTCGATTATGGATACTTTAAGAATAGTGTCCTTGTGTTTAATGGATCTCATGATTAAGTCACACTTAACATTGCATTAAACAGACTAACTATTCTAGGGACTTTATTATTTTCAAAAAGAAAACATAATAAAGAAAAAGTCTTTTACTATTAATAAATAATTCGATACAAGTACCAAAAGTTATTGGCCTCTAGGGCTTACACCAACAACAACTAGCCTTCTCGTTTGTGCCACCTTTGATGTCTTTTTCTTTGGGAAACCTTCAGTGATTGGAACTGTTCAGGGTATGATGACTGGACTTGTATGCATCATACAAGGAGCAGGTATGTATATATGCATCGGTTTGTTGTTGTTGGCGAATACTTGTTTTGGTTTTCACATTGCAAGGTAACTTGTTTTTGTTGATGAAACCAGTGCAATTGTGAAAATGTTTTATAGTATACACTCGTACTTGAGTTTGAATTGAATTGGACGGCAATAGATGAGTAGTATGATTAAGTTAAGTGGATAAGAAATCTGAATCTACTACTAAAGTTGAGAGACTCTTCTATTTGATGGACAAGTCTTTTGGATTTGACTCTCTGTCTGTTTTAGCCATAATTGTTATAAAGAATGAGATCAAAGAGATGAAGATCAATTTCATATGACATAATCTTGAAAATTTAATACAAAGGAAAATTCTTTAGAATTCATTTTGAATTAGAATGAGAAAAGATAGAAAATGATTACATGAGAGATTATAACTATAGAAATTGTAAGACATTACTAACAAACTAACCAGTTTATAACAATTATGAAACATCATCAGTTCAAAAAGTAGTGAAGAACTATTTAATATTGAAATAAGGTAGAGTGAAAAATACCAATTTTTCTGCAACTCTTAACTTTTATGCCAATTGTTTGGGAAGTTTCAGTACTTGTGAGTCTAAAAATTTTGGATAGTTATCCAGATCCTTTCTTAGGATGATAAGAGGCCAGATACGATCATATCATGCTAGTTGAGAGGGTATCACGGGATGCATATGCTCATGTTGCATGATTTGTTATAAAAAATGTATTGAATGATTTGTTACATTCATGCACTTATAGTTGTCATCATTGCATGCGCAAACTGCGACAGGATTGAGGTGAACTGCAAGTTCGACGTGCGAACAAGACCTCAGTGTGCGACAAACCAACTGCCAAAACCTCTACCTGCAATGAATCCACGAGTGCAACAAACCAGCGGCCAAAACCTCCACCTTCAATGAACCCAAAAGTGCAACGAAATATTTGTTTTCTTTAATATAAACTTTTCAAAGTATGTTATGGGAATTTTCTTTTACTAATTTGATGAATAAATATATGTTCAAGTTGTTTCTTGTGGTGTTTTTTATTTGCTAATGTTACCGATGTCTAATGTTTTTTTTCCTTCAAGATATTGGCAGTGAAAAGTGGAGAACCTACCGAATCAATCACCCTTAATAATGAAACATAGGGATCAAACAACAACAGATATTCGGTGTCTAAATTAGATTGATCACATGCTTAAAGAAGAGAGCTTCAGCAACATTAGACTCTTCATAGACCAGCAACAAATGTGATTTGATTTGTGTTCTTGAGAAGTATGTAATGTCAAAAAGAGTCTTCTTTTAGAATCTTCCATTCGATCAACCTTTGGTGCAAGTCATTAGCCTCTTTTACCATACCCCCATTAGCAAGAGACTTAATTAAAGTATAATATATTCTTCCATCTGGCTTGCATGAACATTTCATCATCAATTCTAGAGCTTGAATTGCCAGAGACTTAATTAAAGTATAATGTATCATCAATATCAATTCCTTTTTCCACCATTTCTTTCGTTGATTTTATAGATCTCATTCAAGCCAACCCCGTCAATTACAATGTTGTAAGTGACCAAATCAGGAGAACAGTTAGTACTTGAGTGCCATGAAGTATGATTATTATGGACTGTTGAATCTTACGCATGCTTGCTTTTCATTCAAGTAAAATAATTCCTAGAATTCAAGAAAAATCTATGAGCACACAAGATGTGTAGATTTACAAAATACTGGAGTTCATCGAGTTATGTAAGTTGCATGTAGCAAGGCAAGTATGTTATTTCCCCCCTTCTGTTTAAAACTAGTATACGTGATAGAAAACAATATAAAATTGTGATTATGTGATAAAACATTGAATAAAGTGAAGTGACTCAATATTAGAGGATTATATGCCCTAATAAAGGTTTTGGATCGGTGATTGCATTCCATTTGCAAACTTTATACTGAGGTCAAATGCAGGCAAATGTGGTCACAATTAACATTGTGAGGCCTTGGCCAAGTAAGATCGATAAAATCTTTATATTATGGTTGCAGATCACAATTTAGTATTGATATTGAGAAGAGATCGCAATATGATATTGATCTTGCGAAGTCCAATGATGTTGTGAACTGGATTAGATGATAAATTCTAGTATGTGGTTTCATGCTCTTGTGCTTTGGTTCGACGACAAGAGTATATGTAAACACTTGGACTCAAGTTATTAGCGATTAAAAGTATTGAGACCTTCACTTTTTATAATAGGATTCTAGAGTTTAGGTCCCTAGAATCTTCTCTTGGGAGACACCAGTCTCAGGGGACAAATGTTCTCAACTATCTTCTTGTCGTGATCCAAAGGTCCTCATTGCCTCATAGAGGATTTGAGCTCTCTATTTAAAACACACTCCTTGTCGTAACCCAAGACAGGTGGTTTATTGATTGATACTCCTTCTTTAAAACCGTCCATTTAAACATAATATACTCTTTGTGGAGCTCACCCAAATTGAACAGAGTGTCTATTCTGATACCAATTGAAATTATGTATTCCGCATAATAGATGTTGGACACAATGTCTGAGAGAATGTGTATCACTTACTTATGACACTTTAACAGAACCAAGATGATAAATCATAAAGTAATAAAGAACACAAAGGAATTGGTAATCCGACACGGTGCACTATCACCTATGTTTGGGGGGCTTCCGACTAAAAAAAGGGCATTCGCTCTCAATAGTATTAATATTGTGTCTTAGATGAACAATCTTTCTTCAACGCCCTCTCTTCCTAATACTACATGTTTCTTTATCATATTTAGGACTCCCCCTAAATATGAGATTCCTCTCACTTTCTCTTAATCACCAACCCTAATAATCAATACACAATTCAAAATAATGTTTGTCGAATACAACTCTATCAAAATAAACAATCTCTATACCTTTGACATGAAACTTAGGCGTTATAGAGGTGCACAAATATAAACAATTACAAAGACCTCACGGAATAACACATAACACTCAAGATCTTTAATTCTAGTTCGTGTCTTTTTGTTGTTTGGAGGAGTCTTTATATTAAATCCATATGTTGGGTTTTTCTACAATGAGTTATAGATTTGGGAACAACCAAATTTAATTTAGATGCAGACTTGATTTGCTTTTCAAAAATATCCACCAAGAAATTTAATTTGATTTGATATTCATTAATTTTAAATCCTCATACAATTAATCTCGATCTTAATGAATATTTTTAGCAAATTTTACTAAATAACATATTGCTAAAATATATACAACAATAAATCTCTTGGGAAACAATCATAATCTCGCTCAAATTAACTCAAAACCCTTAACCTGCAGAATGAGATAAGGTGTTGTACACATTCTAGAACATCTTGTCTCACATGTTACCTCTATACAAAATACATCTTGTACTATCCATGTTGTTTTACCTAAACAGTCAATTAAAGGAACAACAATTTATTTTTCTTCAATTTTTCACTAAGTCCTAACTTTCTTCCTCTTAGTTGTTTTTGCTCACTTCTTCACACTTCGGCATGACTTTTGCTCATTATGCCTACGATTTTATACGAAATTTCTCATAAAGATTATGTAATTACTGAGTGTTATCACCTTCAAGTTCATTGCACCGTGGGTAAAAGCGAGTTGTGTAACACCCCAAATAATTCGATAATTAAATAATTATGATTTTAATTATTAATTTAATTAAGAATATATTATATTAATATATTGGATTTATTGGGATTAATTATGGAATAAAGGAATGGAATTATTAGAGGTATGTTGAGTAAAGTGAGGGTGTGAGGAGTAAAAGACTCTACTCACATTATTTAATTCATTTTATTTATGTTAAAGGAATAAAAGGAATAAAACAAGGAAAAGAAAGAAAAAGGAGTTATTTTGGAGAAAACACAGATACGTGAAGTTGAGAAGAGGAAAAAGAAGGAAGAAAACCTAAAGTGTCAGAATTCGAAGAACCCACAAGGTAAGGGGTGATTTCGATTGATTATTTCGTATTATAGGTTTTGAATTCGACCGTATAGGTCATAGCATGTTAGGGAATCTTAGTTTAAGAATTTCTAGGTTTCCATGGGTGTATACCTATTTGTGTCGGATTGTGTCAGATTGTAGGGAACCTATTGATTCGTATGATATAGGGTCAAAAATGATGAATAAAACATGTTATATTGTATGTTATTGGTGATGAATGATTGATTTTATGGTGTTGGACTGTATGGGTTCGATTGGAGATAATATGCAAATGGCATTGGAAACATGTTGCTGTCAAACTGGTATTTTGGGTCTGAACGTCGTGGGAACCGGTTCCCCAGTGGGAGAACCCGGGTTCCAGCATGAAAAACTTTGAAACTGGGCATTTTTGAACTCAGGAACCGGTTACTCCTGGGGAGGAACCGGGTTCCACGTTGTATTTTTCCAAAGAAATCTATTTTTCTTAAAACCGGTTCCCTACAGGAACCGGTTCCCATACATTTTTCCAGGGGCGTGTTATTTTTGATTTGTGGGAACCGGTTACTCCCAGGGAGGAACCGGGTTCCACTGAAGCTTTTTGAAAAAATTTTAAAACTTTGAAAATTCATAACTTTCAAACCGTAAGTCCGTTTTGAGCGCCGTTTTGGACGTTATTTCTTAAATTAAATGCTCTACCTTATAAAATGAAAATACTTTCTAAAACTTGAAATTATTTTGAAAAGGGGTCTAATTTCGAATTAGATGATTATTAACTGACGCATATTGATGGGTATGTAGCAGAGAACTTGTGGTGATGGATGTATTGGTATTGTGTGGATGTAAAGCATGTTTATGCTGCTGTTAATTGTATGCATGATGGTTGAAAATCTCATGTTGTTGGTTTTGATTCAGTCGTGATAAATTGATGTATTACATAGACTGATTTGATGTTGCATGCTAGTGATGTGCGTGCATATGCATTGTCTTGGTGAAGTTAATTCCCATTGTGCGGAATTTGACTTGGATTGCCGATAACCGATACCCGAGTGAGGATGGGTGGTTAGGATGGATTCGTGTCCGGGTGTTTATGGACGAATCGATGGTTACTGTATCCGGTTGATGATGGATCAGTGTTGGGTGACTTGGTCACATGTTGGGACCACATGCATTGTGTCTGCATTCGTGTTGTATGGGATTGTAACATGTTAGGATGTCTTCCAGTGTTGCAATTCTTTTGGTTGTCTATTGAATGCATAATGACTTGTATGATTGTGATTGCGTGTTGAATCTGAACTTGTGCTAACTGGGTGAAATAATATGCTTGTGATATATTGTTGATTGAGAAGCTTATAATATGTTTTAATTATGAGGAGTCTCACCCTTACTTTAACAATTTCAGAATAAAGTTAGCAGCTCAGGAGTTGGTGAGGATGGCTCTAGAGCTTGTCTTTTAAGTTCGCGTGTCAGTGTCATGCTCTGATTAGGTTGTAACACTGGGGAACGTTAGTTGAGAAATTCGCTATTATTCAATTGTTTCTTTGAATCTCGTTGAGAATAATTATGGTTTATTCAGTTTTGGTTTTGGTATTTTCTGCTGTGTAAGACATGGTCTTAAATTGATTGAATTATTTGGATAATGACCCTCAGTGTAGCATGGCTACTGTTTAATTGGAGGTTTTATTTTATTTAATAATTGTGGCATCCCTTGTTCCGTGTTAACTCTGATGAATTATGACTTTAATCATTGATATAATTAATATTATTCGGGGTATTTTAGAAGGGGTGTTACAAGTTGCCGCAAGGTAGTGTTAATCAAGTGACTCCAAACACAAGAGGGAAAATGATGAATTGTAATATTCAAAATTTATGATTAATTTATAAAATATTTTTACTTTTTAAAGTGTTTATGTTAGCAGTTAAGAAAAAAATAAAAGAATGAAGGAGATGAAGAGAGGAACACATTGAAAATAAAATAATTATAAGAAATTAAAGAAATAAAAGTTTAGAGAGAGTGTACTAGGGATTTATATATGTTCAGCCTCACCACTTATCTTACTTCTGTCCCTAAGAGTTTCTCTTGACATTTTTACTAAAATCAGATTTGAGCTTTTGCAGAATCAATCCCCGAACCTTGAATAATCAAACATACCCTTAACATATATAGAGCTCAAGAACCTTCATCTAATCTTTTTACAGATCTAGCTCAAAACCTATAAGTCTTATAAACATTACAATTTTTAAGAAAATCTCACTCTTGAATAAAGCTAGTAAGGCAAAACACTGATTACAACAAATCTCGCACAAGAGCTATTTGGCCTTACAACAAAAGGAAATTTTCGTGAAAAGCAAAAGAAACAAAAACATAAAGAGTTGAAGAAGAATATAAGGTTTTATAATCATAATTTCAATGTCTAACAAAATGAGGACAAACATCTTTTATATAGGAAAAATTTTAGCTTAAAATGAAAATAATTCCTGATCCAAATTATATGAGTTAAGCAATTAATCCTAGATGTTAATCGACTAACAACTTTCAAAATACAAAAACCATAACTCAAATAAGGAAACTCTGAAATGAATATATGCTCAAATTGATTAAAAGCATTTCTAATCTATTAATATATCATTTACCTTTATCTAATTGATTGAATCAATTTCTTATTCAATTAGGTAGTGTAAAAATGTTTCTAATTGATTATAATTACTTTTTTACAAAGTCTAGATAGGTTTTCAAGATATTTTTTATAAAAAGAGAGGGCTTTAAAATATATATATATATATATATATATATATATATATATATATATATATATATATATATAGAGAGAGAGAGAGAGAGATACATCAAAAGAAAAGATAAGGTCACAAATGAATGAAATGATTATGAATGGATTACAAAAAACTATACCGTCGGAGGAAAGGTAGTCTTGAGACAAGCGGCTCACTTGCTTACTACAATCAATGTTGATAAGTTTCTTAATCACCAATAACATAATTATTATCCACCTAATCTTTGTTATCATTATTTAAAATTAGCAATTTGCGAAGTATAAGCTCTATGATACATATTAAATCATAGAACTAAATTGCATATACGGTCGCAAACAATATAAAAGATTCCCGCATGAATATAAAGATTAACAACTGCGGTCGCAATTCAAAACCATCTTCATATAATAAAATGTAAACACAAAGGAAAATCATGGAATACCTCATGTGCAATAAGAGTTGCTATCTCATCATCAGTTGAAACATGACGAAACACAGCATTGGATAGAATCATCTTCCCACTAGAGTAACATCGGCAAGTGAATTCAGAAGCATTGACAACCAATATCTCCCATTTTAATCCATCCAAATGGGACATAGAAGGCGGTGACCTTCGAATAAGACGCAACCAAACAAGCTGCAAAAAGCTACACTCAGAAGCAGACCTCATCTTGTTCCTTTCAGTCTACAATGCATCAAGAATGTTATTGAGAATGTTTGTAGCCCTAACAGTATCTGGATGTGAAGGAGGCAATGTGATTCCCTGGAAACTTTGTTTGAATTCTTGAAACTCTCTCTCACCGACTTTTCTCTCTAAAGCCATGGACATATAAAGGTAACGTGATCATTTAGTGTAAGGAATAGTTTCATATTTTCCGAATTTCCACTTGTAATAATCGATGAAGCCTTCGGGCACTTTATCAGAATCAACACAGTAAAATCTTTTGGCCATAGTAATAAATGGATTGTTAATGTCAACAATTCTTGAAGCTAATCTGTTAGAAAATGAAGAGAGCACATGAAGAGTGAGATTTCTCATTCTTTCAAAACTGACTAGTAGTTAGTGAGAGAGTAAAGTAACAAAAAATTTCAAAGAGTGAGTAGGTACAACAACTCTTGAACGAATGTAAAAAACTTTGTTTTCTTTTTTCTCTTTCTCCAAAAGTTTCATTGAAATGGAAGTATATATAGACAAAGAGAAAAAGTGGTATATCCTATATGATCAACCCTCTTCAATAGTTAGAAACATGAAGAGTGAGCTTTCTCATTAGGGTTTTCTTCTTCCAAAAATTGAAAGCCTAGGTGAAAAATGATGTGGTACAACAACTCTTGTACCAACCTAACAAACTTTGTTTGGTTTTTTTCTCTCTGTCACCAAAATTTTCATAAAAATGGAAGTATATAGAGACAGAGAGAAAAAGTGAAAAGGAAAATATCGAAAAACCATCAAAAAGTGAAAAGAAAATGATCGTCGTAACTAAATTCTAATGTGGTAGTTGATTATGCAAGAGAAAAGTATTAGCACCCCTCAAATCTGTTATACTCAATAAAAATCATTTTGATTATTTTGCATGGGTGTTAATTTAAAGTTACTTATGATTATTGGTTTAATATTAAAGGTTTTAATTAAGGAGGAAAAATAAGTTTTTAATTAGTGTGCTCACGAAAATTTCAGAATTATGTGCCTACATACTCCCTTAGTGCAATGAGGGATTCATACAGAATTATGTGCGCATAACCCAACAAAGAGGAATTCATACAGAGGAACCGAACAACCCTCAAAAGAGCTGCATATACTCTCCTCCAGGCCTAGTGGAATAATTGACCAATCCTAGGGATTGCCAACCGTGATTCCAACTTTTGTGACAACCTCGACAATGTTCAGGATCGATGGAGTTCATCCACTTCAGCAGCCATCCAATCGTATCTATTGGCATTAGCCTGAACCTCTTGCGAGCCAGTACATCAACTTTATAATGGCCACAGAGGTTGACCCAAAATATAACATCAAACAACCCTTAACACTCAAAATGATGAGTGATTTTTGTGTCACTAGGTTCATGACCAGTCACTCCCCAATATGTTTTGATAAAGTTGCCGACACATTCCATCCTTTTGACGAACAACTTCTATTTTTTACTTAATCAAGATAGGGGAGGCATTAATCTCTCAAAAAGGGTGTTGCATAGGGGTGCCAATTAAAACGACCCCCGTCCGTTGGGTACGTCCGTTTTACCCGCACTTTAGTGTAGGGCGGGTCAAGAATTTAGGCCACCACCCTCTAATTTGACCGCCCCGTTCCTCCCCGTTTTCTTCGCGGACTTTTACGAGCACATATTTTAACATAAAATTAAGCATTTTTAAACATAAAATGTGTAGTGCCTGCGGGCTTTCCCCGTCCCGCACTCACTTTTTTGTGGGGCGGACCTATATTTCAGGTCCTCATCCTCAACTATGATCACCCCGCCCCATTTTTTTACGGGCTTTTGCCGGGAGGGCCTAAACGGGACAAGCATGCCCGTTTGCCACCCCTTTTCCCTAATAGACTTCACTAAAAAAAGAGTCTTCGAAGAATCCCTATAAGAAACCTTATCTGAAAGAGATTCTTCAAGCGACACTCCCATTACTGAATCGTCACTCAAGAGGATGACTTCCAGACTAAAATTCCCTCCGTCAAAGGGACAGAATTTGAGTCAGACTTCATTCCATTTTTTAAAGATGAAGAAACGTTACCCTTGAAATCACTTTTGACGATAATAGGATTATTGTTCATAATAGAAAAAATGCAATGAAATACGGGAAGAAAGGTACCTCGAAATGTAATGTTAAAGACTTAAAGGTGATAAAGCAAATAGAGAAGGCCGAACATCGAAGTTTTAAATGTGTAATGGAAATTACGCCTAGGAAATATCTGTAGACATAACTATGTGGTTCTTGAACCCCAAGGCTGAGTATGGGTGTTTCCTTCGAGTGATTCAGTGGTAGTCGGCTTTTCAGGTACTGTTAAGGTCAGAGTATTTTAGGCCTCGAGAAGCTGTTGGTTTTAGTCAGTTTTTGTTCTTGCGCGGTGCCGCAAGGGAGCAGCTGGCTCACGTGTAGAACGATGTCTTGTTTTTGGGACAGTGCAGTTTAGTCTATCTCATAGACGACACATTGTCATAACTAAAATCAAACATTCTTATCGTCTTCTGTTAGATTTCTAACTGGTTTTTCCATGTTGATAATGTGCTAAAGTGTATTGGGTGTGATCTGCTCTTGGCACTCCTGGTGCTAAAACTAGATCTCTGTTATTAATAAAAAAAATTGCTTTTTAAAAAAAAGAATAAGTCACAGATTTATTATTTATATGATAAATTGGATATACGCTTGAATGGAAACATGACTTGTTAATTGCAAATATATTTTGGAAGTACGTGTGCACAACCATAGCATTTATTACTTAATATATTTAAGTAGCATTATTTACTTACGCTATGGAGAATGGATATGAACCCCAAACCCTTCTGATAATGTTATTACGCTTCAACCAACTACGCTGCAATGTTTATTGTTATAATGAATATAAATCATAAATAAATAACATATTGTTAACAATTGGGACAATTTACACAGCATGCGCTCCCCTAAAAGGCATAAAAAAGGTTGGGGTTTTACCAAAGGTATCTCAAGACTCAGATTGTTCAAGCTATGTAAGCACATGAAGAATAGATGTATTAAAGAAGAACCAAGAATGGGACAAGTCCATGTTTGACCAAAAAGGGCAAAAGTCAAAGAATGCATATGGTTTATATTTTGACAGTAGTGGTTTGTTAGAATGATATAATTACTAGGTGATGATTGTTAGAAAGAGAAGGCGGGGATAAGTTGGTGACGTAGTTGGGCAGGGGTATCTTCCCCCAGGTTATGGCTTAGAACTATCTATATTCAATTCTAGTCTTAATGTTTCAGAATGTTAGTTATACTTGAGGGTGAATTGCTAAGATCTTAATTGCACACAACAGGTATAAGCTTGAAACTTAAGTGAAGTAAGCTAAGAATTACTAAGGCTGCATTCCAGGTGCATAGTCTACTCAAATATACGTTAACAAAGAAGTATTGTGAACTGTCGTCAAATTGTTTAGTCACTAGGAACAAGGCTTAGAGTTTAGAACTTAAATTCTTTGTAGGGAACATGATTCTATTTTCTACAGAATTCTTGGTATAGCAGTTTCGATGAGAGTTTATCTTCAAAGTTTGGTTTAAATTGTTTATAGAATATATTTAAACTTGGATATAATTATAAAGTTCTATAAGGCTTTAAGATGAACGTATTCCTCAAAGTTGTACTCGAATGGTATTAGTAAATGTGGTGTTAAATCGCAGACTCTATTTCATATCATGAATTCATTCATTGTGAAAGATTAAAGAGCTTAAAAATTGGAAATTTAATCGACTTTTGTTAAAAAACAGAGAAGTGAACCAAAATAACAAGAATGATATAGAAACAAACAACTGAATGGATGATGTCACTATGTCCGAGTTGTCTAAGATGTTTCAGTTTCAAGTCCATAGATTAGGAGCATACATGTTGGAAGCACTTGTTGCGATAATAGTTTCTTCAGGAAGTGCAATAAACAAATCCTTGAAATGTAAAGAACCTATAACTGCTACTAGTAAAGAACTCCTTTCAAAATGCATGTACATATTTGGAGGGCATGGAATTAAAATATGGTTGTTTAACATCATTGATGGCGGCATCACTTATTTGGACGTGGTTTAGAACTTTATGGCTGTTGGGTTCTACAGAAAATATGGTTGCATGCTCATTCTAACAGAGTGCATTGAGTTATGAAAGCCGCACCCGGTTTTCATAAATAACTATATACAAGTAAAGTAAAAGAGATGCTTATTATGTCATCTTACACTTCTTGAATATGATTTGGTGAAATCATATTCTAATGATAATCTCCTGACTGGTTCTTGAAGAAGTTGAAACCTATACTTTATATGGGTGCTAAGGGGAACTTAGGGCTCTTGTAAATTTTTTACATCAAGTGAGATTTTTTTCGCTATTTCAATTTATTACTAGGACTAAGAATATTTTTGATAAATTAGTCCAAGTGGGTTAGCTGAGGTTTGGACTCTGTTTTGTACTAATAACATAACGTAGAGCAAATGAAGCCTAAATGGCTCCCGAGCATATGTATAAGATATTGGCTGGGTTGATAGGATTCAGTCTCTGTGTGGCAGATTTGTTATAGGTGCACAATTTGGTTATAACTTCAGCGGCTTATTTGCGAAACATAGAGCCCTCAAGATCAAGGGTTATTTTGGAGATAAGAAGCGCAAATGGACATAATCACCCTTCACTTTAAGTCTGCATATTACTGCTAAGTCCTAAACTCCTCAAGTACTGTTATCAACTCTTGTATGTTTTGTGTTCTTGACTTTAGTTTAGTGTATAAGTTTATAGCCTCCTGGAACCTTCCTAACCGACCCTTTGAGATCAAGTTGACCTCAACGTATAGATTAAAATGGAAACCTCATTTGAAATATAACATATTCATCGGTATTTGCATTTTCCATGAAAAAATAAATTTCTAATTGAATTCTCCTTCCTTGTGTGGAACCTAGAATGATTGCCGATGCTTTGACTTCTGCTGTTTACCTCTTTTTCTGTCTCAATATGTTGAGAACTTAGTTGGAAGTCAAGATATACATCTTACAAGCATGTGAATCTAATTCTGCAGATATGTTTCCCAAATAAAAAAAAACTTTTACACTTTCTTGTATCTTAAATTAAACTAAGTTGAATTTATTTAGAAAACGGGAAAACAAACTTTTAATATCGTGCTACAGATTCACATTTCATAAATTTTCTTTTGTTGTCTTCCTCCATCGGTTGTCCATGGATCTGGGGGTAATGGAATGATTGCGGTCTCCTTCCGGTCTTCAATCTGAATGGTTATAGGTGAGGATTTTAGTAGATCACTTAATTGTTATGTTAAGGATACTCTCTGCTAGTTTGATTGTGCTACTTGATGAAGATTCGGTTGGATCTGGGGATATAAATGGGCAACTGATTTGGCTGAAGCATTTCAAGTACGAAGAGACACCTGCAATCAACTGTTTCAATTGTCTTCAAATTGTCGGTGAAATCGAAATTTTCCAATTCTGGTTATTCTATACAGCTATATCAGTGAGGCGTTTTAAGTGGATTTTGAATAGTTTTTGCGATTTAAAGGGAGGTTTTGATCACAACTATTTCGGTAATTTAGGATCAAACCTTAATTGGGAGATCATTGAAGGAATGCAATATCTCAATTCAAGGCTTATTTGGATCTCAACTATAGACAGAATCCTTTGTTGCAACATAATAGCGGATTTTTGGAAATTTTGGTGCCTGGAGAGGAGTATAAATCTGAGGGGTCTTCACTGTTTGTATCACTCACTCATGCATTCAACAGCTACAAATATCACTTTCATATTCTTTGTCTGTTTTTCGACTCGGTTGCCTATTGTTGAGACAAAATTGGCGGTATTGCTGAAGGAAAAGATAGCGTTGAGTGTTGAAGGCTCTATGACTCATCATTTGTCGACTGCTAATGGGTCTAATTCAGTTCAGCCCACAAACAAAAGCTCGGCTAAACTGCTAATAAGCAACTCAGTAGAATCCAACAAAAACTCGTTAGTAGGCTACAGGGGCAAGGAAAGTAGTGTTCACGATGCTACCAAACTTTAAATGTCATTCAGAGGAGGAGGAGGAGGTGCATCAGGCCCGAATTCCAGGGGAGAGTTATCCGGATTAAATTAGAGTTTAATGAATACTATGAAAGTTGATGGAGAAGGGGCAATAGGAAGTACTTTTCTGATCAATTCTACTGATTGTGCTAAGGGTGTGAAGAAGGGCTTAGACTCTAAATTAACTGTTGAAAACCATCTTTCTTTCAATAGTTTTCCTGCTGATAAAATTGTCAGGGAATTTCCTCAAAATGACTTCAGTTTCAAAGTTGTTGATTTTGAATCTCAGTTGGAGAGGAAATCTCGTAGCAGCCCCGAAGTTTTTATTGAGTCTGGCACGTCCAAACAGGGAATGCAAGGTTGCAACATTCCCAAAAAGCTGACCAATAGAAACTCTCTAAAAAATCAAGCACGCCGTAAATCAAGACGGCAGATGGAGGTTTAATAATCAACGATGAAGGTGCTCTTGATTGAAAATGGTTTCTCAGCGCTGAATGTTAGGGTTGAAAAATGGCTATTGATCATACATGCTAGTTATGTTTTGTTTAAGTGAATACTTTATTCCACCATGGTCAACTAAACCAACTAAACTGATATATGGTTTACTTAAAATGCCACTTTTTAAGCATTTAAAAAATTAAAATATATATCACAACAATTAGATTAAACAACTGTAGTGATATCACTTTTATTTTTTATTTAAAAATAAATAAAAATGAATGACAACTAAAACACTAAAGATATCAGAAATTTATTGGCGCTGAGATTCGAACCCATGAAATATTAAAGATATCACAAGGATTGTTCTTAACAATTGTAGTAATATGCAATTTTTAATTATAAAATAAATAAATATATTGGCGACTGAATTTAGAGATATTTCCACAGTACTTTAATGAATTGTGGTAATGTCGGTGTTGTTTTCTATATTTTTTGTTGCAATGGTTGAATTTAGATGAATTTGTGACGTGACTTTCTGGTTTTAACGTAGGTGCGATGGCTGAAAATAAACCTGGAAGATTCAGGTTCAACTGTGTGTCTCAAACCGCGTTTATACAATGTGGGAGGGTTGCATCCATGACCACGAGTCAATGGAAACTCGTTTGATGGTTTGCAACATTGAGGTTCACAACCATCTGGTTTCACTTTTCGTAGTCACGTGTCTCAGACCTCTATTTCACGGGGCCACGAGTCCCCAGATGTAAAGTAACACCTGAATTCCTTGAACCCTAGAAGGAACCCGCTTGTTGATGCCCCTTTAGAGAGTTATCAAGGAGGCTCATTTAACACTTTTGTACATCATCTATATGAAGACCATGTTGCTAGGCATGTATGAGAATGAGAGGTATATTAATTTAATTTTTCATTACATATGTTTTAAACTAATTAAATCACAATTAATGGTGATATATTTTTTTACAGGAGTGTGTGTGTTTAAAATTGGTAAATCATCGCGAGACGTGTCTGTTGGACGTCATTTCTTTATAAACCAGATGTATGACATATGGGTCAAGTCTGATGTTTCCTTATATGCCTAAGAGAGTGATGCTTCAGTTTGAATATTTTTAGATTATTTTGAGACCCCACTCATAGTTCGCTTCTCATACCATGTAACGTAGAGATCTTGACATGATACTGGAGAATTTCAAGAGACACTAGGTATCAAAGGAGTATCACAGAGTATCAATTCCTATACAATGAGCTTATGTTGATGACTACATGACATTATTCTATAGGATGTTGCATCCTATCATGACACTAGACGCTTCTGAAAGACCACATTAGTCATCTAATAAGGAGGTACTAGAGGCTAGAGATGACCATACTGAGGATGTGGTGACGGTTTGTTAGTGTATTATAGATATGGGGCGATTAGGCATATGGATTGGACTTTTTGAGGAAGGTAGTCCTCAGTTGGCCCTTATAGAAGACATGATTGTCGAGATATGGAATGCCTTGCAGTATAAGTGGAGGAGAATTCAGGGTTGGACATACACAATAGTTTATGTTTTTGGTTGTATTATTTTTTTTAGTATTTTTGGAGGAAATCATGTACGGTTGATACATTTTTATAATTGTATGATTTGTTTTCATAAGTGTGTATTTAAAGCAATTAATGTATGTGTTTTCTTTCTAAATTATGGCCTAAAATTGACCTAAAATATGTTGGTCTAAAAAATAACAAATTTAGGACAAGGTTGTTGCTTAGAAAGCATTCAGGGAGTGTTACGAAGATGTATCTCCTTAAAAAATAATCAACGATGCATCTCTCCATGGAGGCCCGGATGGTGTTCGGGAGGAGCGATGACACAGGGCACCAATTATTTAGGGGCACCAAATTTTTTTATTTATTATATACACATATGAAGTTGACTATTTATTTGATACATGTGATTTATAAATTTGTTAAGAAAAAATTATGAATTAAGAAAAAGGACACCAAATTCATAATTTGAATAAGGCACTCAAAATCTCGGGAATGGCCCTGTATCTCCCGGTCAATTTTTGGCAAAAATTAGGTGTTTGGTTGATTTGTATGATTTGATTACGTTCGTAGACAGTGGCGGATCCAGGACCCTGGAGCAGGGGTGCAAACTTTTTAAATTAATATAAAAATTCATATTATTTATTTAATTTAAAATATAAAAATTTTAATTTTAATTTTTTTTAACATACGCTTATTTATTTTTTAAATGTATAATTTAATTAATTATAATTAAAAATTCATATAAAATTTTTTAAAGAGTTAAAAGATAGTGTACTACTATAAAAATTTATTATTTAATTATATAATATAATTTATTTAAAAATAATAGTATAATTTAATACTTAACATAGTTGTGATTTATTAACCGTATAAAAATAAATTATACTATCATACACCATCTCCTTTCACTTTTTTAAAACACATCAGAATATGGTAATATATAAATTAAAAGTGTTAACGAGTGTTTAATAACACTTAAAATTTTTTTTATGGAAAAGATACTTTAAGATTTAAAAATAGTACATATTTTATGAAAATTGTATATATTCTATTCATTTCAAATTAAACTTTTTATCTATTTTAAAATATCTTTTATTTATTTGAAATTCTTAAATAATGGTTGTAGGCACTCCTTAACAATAATATATATAAATATATTAATTATCTTAGAAACAAATAACTAAACAACAAATGACTAATGGCAGAGTCTTGAGACCATTATAGAAAAACATCGTGTTTAATGAATAAGTCAAAAAGTCTAATATTAAACATTAAATTAATAAATAGTAGTATGGGAAGTAGACATGTTTTTCTTGCATAACTAGTAGTAGTAATTTAGAATAAATAAATCTAATAATGTTTAAAGAAAAAAACAGGGTGCAGTGTGGTTTTTTGGTGCAAATTAAAATATTTAGAAGGGTGCAAGGTCCGTATTGGCTAGGATTTTTATGGTGATAATCAAAAGTTCAGGAGGTGCAGTTGCATCACCTCATTTGTATGTGTCTCTGTCCGTAGATACATCTCTGAATACATGAAAGATATTTTTAAGTTTAGAAGTGTGTGATGCACCCTTAAAGATGGAAAGAGCATTTTCCTTGATTGCATTGTTGGATCAATAGTCCGTTTGAACGGGATGCCTTTCAGATTTCTAGTTTATTGTTTCATTCAGTCAATCCAAGACGAGTTTTAAAACAATAGTAAATTTAATATTATTCACCAAAACACAATTCTTAGCCATAGATAGTAAAATAATAAATATAATGAAATTTAATAAATACATATAAACCAATTTAATGTAATTATGATTTTCATTGAATGAACAAAATATTGATACAAATGTGTTTATACAATAAGGTGAATTGAAAAGTTCGTACCTAATTCTGTTATCCCCAAGTTTGAAGATGGAACATGCCCACCATACCATGCTTGGAAAGCATTTAAGAAGCAAATGAGGACTTGGTAAAATCATCAGAAAAATGGAGTTGACACCTGAGAAAAACGCCCAACATGCAAAGCATTATAGAATATAGATAGCAACACCTCCGATAGACATTGATAAAAGCATACTTGTAAAGATTATTAATTATAAACATCTCAAATACATATACTTGGATCATTCTTTGGAGCGTGTGAAATAGGCGACTTGCTATAAAAGAGACTAGAGTAAAAATCGTGTATAAAAGCACAAGCACAAAACAAAATTTATTTTCACAGTTCAATTACAATAAAGCTAGTTTAGAGCTATAGAGCAGCACAGCAAAGAGTGCACCATCTATATATAGTTTAACACAGTGATCAGAAAATAAATAAGACTATCAACTACACTAACCATACTATATCTTAGCATCAAGTTCTGCAACTTATGTTAATGCGGTATCATAACTCCAATTCTCGTTTCTATACATAAATTGAGTTCCGGAACCACTATCAACACTGACACCTGTCAGCTTCAGTGAAGCTACTGAAACCTGCTATAGCAGGTCAACTGTTTACCCGTGAACCCGACCAACATGAATGAGCTGACTCAAAAAAATTGGTTTAGACATAAATGTTGTCAAGTTACTAGAGTAATGTGTGTCAGATTCTTAGACAAAGTGTTAAGAGGCAATTCTATGTTGGATATACGAGTTCAAAAATCACAAACAAGATTGTATCTGTGACATGCTTGATGCTCCAATCATGAAACACATTCACAAATATGAAACAAATACTTTGACTTTTGTATTACACAATTGCAAGAAACAGAACCTGCTACTAAACATGTAGATCACAAATCTACATATAAATTAGTATCAGATATACAACTCCCTGAATCTATAATGTAACTTCCTCTATCCAATGTCTACATTTGCATTCGTAAGGACTCCAAATAAAAATAAACAGCCCAATTGCTACATGTACTTTGGTGGAAATGAATCAAAGGGAAACTGTATTAATGGAAATATTGTAATTTTAGACAATTGAAACAGCTCCAAGCCAAAGGCTTCCAAACCTAAGTGAAATCAGACCTCACAATGTTCTACTTCTCTAACCAACCTGTGACGCCTAAATAAGCAAACATGCATCCATGATCCCAATTACATTTTCAACATGTTTTTAAACTGTGAATGATAATGATGTGCTTTTGAACATGTACCCTTTTGAGAGATCAACAAATCTGTAAAATAGAGGAACTGTAAGTTGTACTGCTACTTTAGGTTGATAGTAAATTTTTGGGTGGAAACAAATTCAAAGGGATATTGTATCAATGGAACTATTGTGATAACATTCCAACAATGACATTCAAAAGATAAGAGCAACAGCTTAAAATCAAACATCTTGGATGAAGGCCTAACTAAGCATCTCACCTATTATTAAATTTATAGTAGACCTCTCGCAATCATTTCCCGAAGAAGTTTCTCTGCTTTATCATTTTCATCATTTTCAAATAGGGAAAGAATAATGATTTCATAAGTTTGAACATTCGGGATGCAACCATTGTCTTTCATTTTTGACAGGATGGTCAACGCTTCATCAAACAAGCCATTGTTACAAAATCCATGGATCATGACGGTATATGTAGAGACATCAAGATTGTAGCCTTTGACCAAAAGTTCTTCAAAAACCTTTTGTGCATCCTTCAGTCTTCCACCTTTACACAATCCATCGATAAGAATAGTGTATGTGAACACATCAGGTTGAATACCTTTGTCTTTAAATTCTTTAAATAATGCAATTGCCTTATCAACTTGATGGTTTTTGCATAAAGCATCCAATATAGAACTGTATGTAATTATATCAGGTGGCTGACCTCTATCACACATCTCATCGACAAGCTCCAAAGCATATGAGATTCTCCCCAGTTTGCACAAGCCATCAATAAGGGAACTATAAGTTACCGTATCAGGAATGATTTTTCTAAATTGCATTTCTTTGAAAAGAGTTATAGCTTCATCCACCATTTCATTCTTACAAAATCCATTAATCATGATATTGCAGCTACGAACATTAGGAGTCACTTTCCTCTGGGCCATAGCATTGAATATATCCTTGGCCTTGTCCACTTGTTTAAGCATACAATATCCATCCATCAAAGAGCTATAAGTAACAATGTCAGGTTTCATGTCTTTTTTCATCATCATAGCAAACACATATTTAGCTTCTTTCAACTTTCCTTCCTTACAAAAAGCATCAACCAATATATTAAAGGTATAGACATTGGGGTTGATGTTTTCCAATATCATTTTATTGAGCAAAGCAATAGCATCTTTCAACTTACCCACAATGCAAAAGCCACTAATTAAAGCATTGTAAGTGAAAACATCAGGAGAAATTGTCTTAGCAAGCATTTCGGAATATAAATGAAAAGCATCATTAACAAGTTTATCCTTGCACATACTATCAATAATTGTGCTGTACATTACCACATCAGGCTGAACCAATTTCCCATCGACTTGTCTCAACAATTGGAGGGCTGCTGCTGTTTCTCCAACTTTGCATAGGCCATTAATCAAGGTTCCATAAGTAACTTGGTCCAAATGAAATCCCAGCGCTACCACCTTGTCATGAAAGTGCAATGCTTGATGGAGTTGCCCTTTGAGACAGAGACCCTTGATGATTGTAGTAAAAGTTATGGCATCTGGATGATAACCCTTTTTGAGAATGTTGGCAAATACAGAAAAGGAGAGAGAATTGAGACCCAATTGGGAAAAGCAATTGATCAAGATGTTGAAGGTAAATAAGTCCGAAGCAATTCCCGTTAATTCCAATTGTCGATGAAGTGAGACAGCAATGGAGTAATGTTTGGCCTTGACAAGGGAACCTAAGATCTTGTTGAATTGAATGATGGATGGCGTAGGATTGTGATGAAGCAAGCGACTGAATGACGAAACGAGAGTGTGTTCGTCTTCTTCTTCATCATGTGATCGACAGTACAACTTTCTTGTTGTTGAGTTTGAAAAGGGAAAGTGACGAATGAATTTAGGGTTTGTGTGTTGAAAATTGGGAATGAAAAGAGAGAAAACAAGACATCTCAAATTGGAAAACGACATTGCAACAATGAAAAAAGGATCAGACAGAAATCATGAGATGCTTTTTAAAAACGAATCTTGCACTTCGTCGTTCTGTTTAGTGTTGTGTTGCTACCTATTTGTTTTTTTCCTTTTTCTTTGTAACCTTTGTTTGAATGATGGAATGGAACATGATATAAGATTATAAGAGTGAATTTTACAATTACTAAAAAACCCCTATTTAAAATTAAACATGACTTTAAACTAATAAACAACCCTTGCTTAAAACATTAAAGTATGGCTTCGCAATGTTGTATAATTTAAAATAATTTTTGTTGATATATTTGGTTTTAAAAGTAAACATTTAAATACTTGGTTGGAGAAGTCGCATATCTAGATTTTACAAAATTTTAGATAATTTATTTAGAAAATAAAATAAAAAGTTTTCAATGTCAAAAAATTTCAATGTATTTGAAATTTCTGATACATACCAGAAATTTCTAATACATTTTTTTTTCGAAAATATTTGGTATTTTTCTCTAAAATTTTTGGTTTTTTCAGAAAAAAAAAATTAAAGTTTTTGAAATATACTAAAATTTTAAATATGATATTCTAAATTTTTAGTATTTAACTGAAAATTTTGGAAAACTCAAATTTCCAGTAAAACTCAAATTTTGTGATTTTTTACACAGATATAGTAGTAAAAATATATTTTTGGAGGATGGCATGTATAACTCACATTCACCGAAGTGGTATGGTAATTTCTCTCACATATAGTTTTTAAAAGTGAATCTCTCTTGTTTACTCTTTATTTTTTTTCTAATATTTTTCTCTTTCCAAATGCAATAGAGGAGTGAGACACTGTCATCCTCTATCTCCTCTCTTATTTTATTCGTATGAAGGTGTCTTTAGTAGAAGTTTCTCCTTGCTTGTAAAAGAAGGGAAGTTATCTCTAATGATTGGTGCTAAACAAATCAAAGTTATATCTCACACTTTGTATGCAAATGATATTTTTATCTTCTTGCAAAGGAGAGTTTTCTCAAATATTTCAGCTTTTAACGTTGTTTTCTTAATATATTATGTTGTCTCTTGTCAAGATTTCCGTCAGAACAAATCTACCATTTATTCAGGTTCAATGTCTAACCAGACTTGATCTTTATGTGGATTCCAATGGTTTTTCAAAAGGCTCATTCCATTTTAATTACTTAGGTGTGCCCATTTTTGAAGATAAAGTGAAATTTTTTTAACCCATCTCATGTGTTTATTATGCATCACGTGAAATTCCTAAATACTCCTTAAAATTGAAAGTATATTTTCGATGCGCACCAAGATCTGATAACGTATACACAGAAACCAAAAATTTAATTCTGATTTGGGACCGAATGTGTATTTCCAATTTCATTCTTTATAGAAACCAGAAAACATTATTGAATTGCATGACATAAACATAAATATAATTCATAACATAAACATAGAAAATACATTTAGGAATTAAACATAAATCAAACAGTACAAATCAACGTCTGGGTGAACGTTGCAACATCCTGATAATATCATCGACCAATCTTGTTATAGCCACATCTAACTCGATCGGAACTTTCTCCTCAAAACTTCAAAAGTATTCCACATAGCACGTAAATCAGCGTCGTTCTTCTTCTCACGGTGGATGAACTGAAGCTTTCCATCTTTGGCAACCGATGGCGAGTGGTACTCGATCTTCACTACCTTGCGATTGTTGCCAAAAGGTACAAGTTCCTGCAATATTTGATGCACGTATTCAATAGGGGTGTACACGGTGAACTTAAATTCCTAAGATGGTGTAGCATCGGTAAAGTGGACAAATCCAACATGTCATTTGATGTTCAATTTCATGTTCATTTCTGATTTTTGGTGTTGTGGTATGAAAAAATATAAGAAGTGGAGTTTTTATAGTAGTTGGACTTGGAGGTAAACATAAACCATACAAATCTTATCTTTGTGTCAATGATAGAACCGACATTAAATTTTTAATTTTGTATTAAATGTGAAGGAAGTGGACAAACTCATTTGATAAAAAAATCAATGAAGTCGCCATCAAATGTTTTTTTTATCTCATCTAAGGAGAAAGGTAAACATCGAGTAAACCTGAAAGAGAGAAATCATGGTCTTACGACCAAGAGATCGGGTAAGGGAGTCGATTACGTGAGGGGAAGGTATTAGCACCCACACGTTTGTAGTACTCTACATGATCCACTTCTATTTTCTATCTAATGGGTGTATAAAGAATAAGCTAAGGGAGAATGCATGAAAAAGAAACACGAGAAAAAGAAAGAACTATTTACAAAGTTTGCTCGGTCGAGCCCTGTGACCAGATGCCTACGTATTTCCCCGTGCAGTGGGAAAGTCGGAGCGTCGTAGTTCGGCTCACATGTTTTGGTGGGTTTTGTGTTTTTTAATGAACAATGCGGATGAAGCACGTCCTTTCTGAAAAAGTTTTAAACACAAAAAAGAGCTCGTAGGCGAAAAAGGTTTGCATTGGTTGGTTGCTTTTACCTTGAAAAAAAGGAGTTTGAACTATTTTTAGGTGTTTTGATTTTCAGAAGAAAAATAAGAGGTTTTACTTTTAAATTTAAGGATGCAAAAGAAAAGAAAACTCTAAAGGAAACTATTTAGGTCTACCCCTAATATTATCATACAATGATTGATTCTAAGGTTAGGAATGAAAACGAAATATCTACCTATGTTGACATAGATGGATAACTATCCTAATGTCTAAACTCGAAAGCTAACCTAACCGAGCGGTCCTAGGGGAAAACAAACAAGTGTTTTGGCAGAAGCACACAAATAATGCAATGCACAAACATATGCGGGGAAGGAAGGGGGAAACATGGGAAGACTTTAGTCGAAACAAACAAGTCTCATGGTTGGAGATAATGTCCATGCCTTGGTATTATATTACCAAGTGGGAAGAGTATATGAATAATGCGAGTGCCAGCGTGTTCCGATGCGAACTCCAGACAAAGCGTGGAGGGTCAGAAAGGTGGATCCTTTCCCACGAGACGAACTCGATAACAAGGAAGCATCGCGATGCGCGTGAGCTAAGGATGACACGGACGAAATCGCACTAAACAGGACTTTAAATAAACCAGAGGGATTCCTGACTTGATCTGCAATGGAGATCCACGTCATGTATCTATATTCTTACTTCTTATGGCAAGGAAAAGCGATAAAATCCTACTTCGCGTGCTCTCTAGAAAGCAGTAAATGCGAGAGATAAAATAAAAGAGAAGTGTACCAAACGAACAAAATTGCCCGTAGTAAGCAAGCAAAAGCAACTACTCTAGAAAACTTCGAGTAAGTTGGCATCAATCACGATGATGAACTTGCTTGCTTTTTCTCATTGAATCCTTTGGAATCTTTTCTACAAAAGAATATTTATCATATGGTGAATTCAATGATTTCTTAAAAATCCTAGGATCAACGACAAAAGTAACCTTGGGCTGTAAAGCTTTTTCCAATTTGGCCTTAAGAGTTTTAACCTTTTGTTGTCAAATATGACAAACTCCACAATATCTAGTTTTAATACATCCATTTACATCAATATTTTTTGAACTTTCTGCAATACTAGCTTTTAGACTTTTTAAATCTTGTTCAGCTTTATACACTTTACCCTCCAAATGAGAAAAGATTTATTTGTTGGAGGATGATCGTTTAAAAGCGTCTACAACTTCGTTATGTAGTTTTTCAAAAGCTATTTTCAGTTTAGAGAAAGACAAAGAATCAAAATTATTTTAGTAGGCTTGTCTTACTTTATTTTTATTGTTTCTCTTTTTGTGGCGGGACTGGTTATTGATGTGAGTCATGAGACATAGATTTAAAGTCTCATCATTATCACTTGATCCTTCATTACTTGATTACTCACTATCACTTTCCCACGCAATATAAGTTCTTCTTTGTTTGTTGAACATCTTTGGTGGTGCCTTTTCTTTGCCCTTTTTGTTCATAGGACATTCTGTTTTATAGTGCTCAGATTAACCACAATTAAAGCAATATCATTTCCCTCTATATTTCTTATTTTCCTCCTACTTTGATTTTATGGATTGTCTTCAAAACTTTGTGAGATTCTTGTCGGAGTGCTTGATTTCATTCTTTCGAATGAATCTATTATATCTCCGAACAAATAGTCCCATTTCATCATCATCCGAATCTTCGTCACTACTTGCGTCATTATCATCTTGCTCTATTTGTGAGGACTTAGAGCTAGAAGCCTTAAGAGCTATTGACTTCTTCTCACCTTTTTTGTCTCTATTCTTCTCCCTCTTACTCTTGTTCTCATGCTTTTCAAGACTTTGCAGTTGTTGTTGATGTTCTTCCAGCTTCCCAAACAGAGTTGTGATGGTAAGCGTAGTGAGGTCGTTGGCTTCCTTGATAGTTTAACTTTAGGTTGCCATTCCCTGCTAAGACATCTTAGAATTTTATTAGTAGCATTTTTATTGGAAACAAGTTTTCCAAGTGCATTCAAACGACCAGTGAGATGGACGAGTCTCTTTTGCATATCAGAGATAAATTCTCCTTGTTTCCTGCGAAATAGCTCGAACTCTTGGTTAAGTGTGTTAATTCGGGATTGTTGAACTTCAGTAGTACCCTCATGGGCAACTTCTAAAGCATCCCATATTTCTTTAGATGTCGTGCAATGAGATACCCGATAATATTCATGAACACCAAGTGTTGAAATTATCATATTTCGGCCTCTCCAATCGCTTGACCACTTTTTCTCATCTTTTTTATCCCAATCAGCCTCAGGTTTAGGCACAACGGCACCTTCCGCATTCGTCATGGTAATTTGAAAAAGTCAATTTTGAATGGCAGTCCATACATTCCTATCAATGAAATTTATGTGAACTCGCATGCAATCTTTCCAATAGTCATAGTTTTCACCGTTAAAAATAGGAGCTCTATTATACGCCCCCTTTAGTTCAGAAGCCATGTCGTTAGAAGTAGCCATAAAGCACCAGCAAGGGTATGTTTCCCTCTCAATTTCCAACTCGAAATTGAGAATTTTCTATATCAATATGCTGAAATATTGTTTACAAGGTTGCGATACAAAGACATAAAACTAATCACTCAGATCTTCTTCTTTTATGAACCTTCTCTTTATATGAGCTGATCAAGAATACGCCTGCAAGATTCACAGACAATTCACCGCTTCCACGATCTGTTTGCGAAATCACCCCGATCTCCAAACCCTACGGTACGGCTGAATCTGCTCTATGCAATCGTGACTAACAAACCCACAAGAACACCTTCGTTCTTCCAGGACAAACCTTATGGTTTTTCCTCGAAACCCCCTTCTAAATCTTCAACTCAGCTAGATCACCGATCGTACCACTGAACGTTATCTCTTTGACCCCTTGATCCAATAAACAATGATGATTATGTGTCAATGTTCTTGAACCAAGGAGATTGAGAAGATAATGAAGATAGAAGTCTCTTTCAGGTTTCTAATGCTCAGAAAAATGGATGCTCACCAATTGTATTTGTGACACACTTCAAACTAAACTGCCAAACTTTGCTTATATATGGAAACATAAACATGTTAGAGGAAAAACAGATTTACGAGTCGATACAAGTTTCGTATGAGTCGACCCAAGCCAATGAATGTATTGATACAAGTGATTCTGTGTCGATGCATACTGTACTAAAATTGTTTCCAGAGAGTCAAATTAGGTATGAGTCAATATAAGGAATTATATATCAATGCATACTGTAATTAAACTGCTTCCAGAGAATTAAATTTAACATGAGTCGATGCATGGCACGAATGAGTCGATGCAAGTAAGAAATGTATCGATGTAAACACTTATGTATTGATGCAAGATTTAAAACATGCAAGAATCCAGAACCTCAATTCTTGTATGAGTCAATCCAAAACACGTATGCGACGATGCATACTGTATGAGATTTATTTTCCAAAATAAAAGAACTGATTTGAATCAATGCCAAAGATTTTGTATTGATGCAAACAACAAACAGAGGTGAATCCTAATTCTTGATGTTTATATGAATCGATCCATAATATGTGTCGATGCAAAGCTTAATTTTAGAGGCATCAAACTGACATGAATCGATACAAAACTCGTATGAGTCGACTCATACTGAAGGAAAATTGTTTTTGTGAGATTAGTTAGTTATATGTATCGATGCATGTCTTTTTGGATCGACCTAAGAGGTTTGTACATGAGTGAGAACATACTTTGACCAATTTTAAACATGTTACAATTATATCATGACATGCACACATATATTTCAGACCTAATTAGACAATTAAACACACATATTTGCTATCATACAAAACTATCTATAGTAAATGGTTGCTCACAAAAAGAACTCCTAGATTAATATATTTGATTAAGAGAGTATTAATTCTTTAATGTTGATCGGATTTTGTTAAAAATATTATACAATTTAGTTAAAAAATAAATTATATATTGAATTAATATAAAATAACAACTATAAAAAGATTTAAAAGATAGACATTAAAATGAAATTTACCCGTATATCTATGTCCGAAAAGATCTTCATCCCTGTTATAAATAACCTGAAACACAAAACACGCTAATAAATTACAAACTGCACATTAAATGTTTAAGTCTCTACAACGGGTTGAATTGCATTAACAATTAAATTTAAAATAACTAAAAAAGAAGCTAGCAATTAACTCATATAATTGCTTATAGCAAACATCATAACAAAGTACATTGAAATTATAAACATGTATCCCGCTCTCCATCAGCTCTTATAGGATCTTCAGTGGGAAGACTCTCAACCATAGCCCAAATAACATTAAATCACCAAAAATAAATAATGAGGCTTATTCAATGATAGAAAATGAAACCATGATGTGGGAAGAAATCCACTAAGTTGTCCAACAATTACACAGAAGAAAGTGAACCTTGACATTTGATTTACAAACTAAACCTTGTCAATATCCCCCAACCAATTAACTTGAAATTTATGTCTAAATATAAGACACTAAATTCAACCATAACCATGATGAGGTAAAGAGATAGTATGAAACTGACAGTGTGACACTTCAATCAGACATTTCAATCAGTTTGATACTAAATACTTCTTCGAGGTCTTCGTCGGAAAGGAGAGTGGCAACTTGGCATATGGATTCATATAGATGAACCAATTCATTGATATCCTCCATCAGATCTGAAGTTAGGTTTCCGATGCAACGAAATCGTTCAATCTTTCACCCTTAGTCAATTCAACAAACTGCAGTTGTTAATTGCTTAATACTTGTACTCTTATTCAATAATGAAATAACTAAATTATACAGAATTGAATTGTTACTACTTTACTCGGAATACAATGTCTCAATTTGAAGGATTATAGAGGAAAAAGTAATGACATTATAAGTATATAAAGAAGGTTTTGACCCTTTGATTAATAATATATATCAAACTATATATAATTGATGTGTAAGTATGCAAACACACTCAGATAGTAATCATAATCTGAAAGGTTCGCAGACTCATTATTCTTTGACGTTTTGATTATCTCTTCCACCTCTTTAGCTGCAACTATAATAACCTACAGAAAACTGAAAAGCATTAAAAAATCCAGTATGTTCCTTTATCGGCATTTAACAAAAATTATGTCCCAACAATTGTCACACAAACAGTAACAATGGTGAGAATCGGAAAAACCAGTAGCACAAAGCCATACACGCAGTACACCTGTAGGTCAGAAAGGAAGAAAAAATATATAAGCCAACAATGCGTGTGTTCTCACCAGTTTCACTTGAAATCCAAACATGTTTATTTAAATGGACCTTTATAATTAAAACATATATGTTAATTTCCTCTGCAGATTCATCTGAATCTGCACTGTCTTGATCACAATCATTGATGGAATTAACTTCAATGTTCTTTGAATCTGAATAGGATGCGGTGTCTCGATCACAATCCAAGGGAAACCATCTAGTACATGCACAATATTCTCGACCCAAGACCCTAGTGAAACTGCCCAGCTAAGTTTTAAATACCTCTCCAACTTTCCCAAATAGTGTTTCGAGCATCATCAGTTTCAGTGCCTTCCCTTTCATTTGTTTCCTCCAACAACTCTGCCTGAAAACAGGCAAAAAAATACTCACATCAAATACTTATAAGGAATATTACAAAGAAAAAATACATTATTCATAATTTCTTCACAATATCAGCCATCACATGAAATGAAATATTTAAATAAAAATAGTAAGTTCAATGCAATGATATTCAACATTTAAACTATAATTAGAAATAAATTTAAAGTAAAGTTGAGTGGCTTAGAATCATAAGTCAAAGTAGAAGAAAAGCAGAAGTTACCTTATCGTCGGCGAAGTCGAAACCCCCGTTCAGTTGGTCTTTTGCAAATTCATGCCAAACAATTTCAGACTAGAAAAGCAAGGTTTTTCTGGTTGCTAACAGAAGAAAATAATATTTATGACCTTATAAGAATGCTGCAGATTCCTCGTTTATCTTGCACCTTATGAGAATGCTTCATCAGACTACAAAAGCAAGGTTTTTGTTGTTGTTAACAGAAGAAAATAATATTTACAACTAACTCCATGTAAAGTCATGATTATTTTCTTCATTTCCTGGAAATTTGAAACCCCTACAACACATGCATTTCATCAAACAGTTAGTAGCTATTTTACACTGATTAATTTGATGTTCATAAATTTTACTTACATCTATTTTTCAATAACACAATCGAAAGAACAAAACATCAGAATTTCATCTCTTTTTAGCGACAAAAGATCAAACTTTCATCTCTTTTCAACAACAAAATTGAAACCATGAATCAAAATAAAACATCAAGGAGGAGGAGAGCTTTATCGCGGATTTGACGGCGAAATGCATAAAAAATTACAAAAGAAAACAACAGAAATCGGAAGAATTTACAACAGAAACACCGGCCAAACATTATACACAGATGATACGATTACAAATTAAAACCAAAACTGTAAATATGAGAACAGAAAACTTACATGATAGAATGAGGATAATGGGAGCTCAGGAGATTTAAACTTGGAAGACTGACAAATGAACCATATTAATATGGTTAGCCGAAAATCAACCGTTGGAATCTTGGGAAGGATGGGTTGCAATAACAAAATATTTCAGTGGCTGGCTATTCAATTTAGGCTGGAAAATATAAAATATTATAAAAAACTTATATGTGCCACATATGCAACATTAATTACCAAATTAATATAAATCAAGGAAGGTTTAATTAGTCCATTTTATCCTTATAATTAGATTAGAATAAATTTTAATCATATGGCTTAATATGTAATTATCAAGTAGTTTAAGTTTTATATATTTATAATAGATAATAGTATAAAATATAAAAAATATAATGATCCATTAATTACTCTTCATTTCTAATTATTAATTTTTTTATGTAAAATTATATACTAAATTATATAATATATAAAATATAAAAGTATGTTCGGAGTCGGGGACTTCACGGTCCGGAGAGTACTTCTCAATTTCCGTCCCAAAGTGTTATCGAATGAACTTTTTTCTTCATCCCCGTTTCAACGAGAAAAAAATCCTCAATTTTGATGCTCCAAAATAATAATTCCCATAAAGATCCCCATTAATAAATGCAAACTGACATTCCTATGACCTTTATTTAATTGAGATAATGTTTTAGTGTATGTACTTTGAGATACATAATATCCTATGTGAACCATTGAATTTATAGGAAACATTGACATATTTAATCTTAAAATTTATATTAGATGCATAAGAATCAATTTTAATATAAAAGTAGTAAATATAACTAAATAAAATTCAACAAATATGTAATGTTATTTTGACACTCAATCATACACTACATCATAGATACTCTTCACAAATACAGTGAATAGTAACTTTTTTATTTTAATTTTTCTTATTTTTACTCTAAAATAATTTTGGTTAATAGGATATAAAAATTTGGTTAATATAGTTTAAAATATGATTAATATATATTTTGATAAAATATTTAATACATATACCATATGGATTTTGGTTAATATTATGTATAAAATTGGTTAGTATAATTCATAACTTGATTAATGAATTTTCAAACATATAAAATATTAAATAATAAAATAAAATTGGTTAATAGAGTCTAAAAATTGATTAATACATTTATAAATTAATGTCACTATATGGTTAATAGTATATATTTATTGGTTAATTAAGTAATAAAATGTTAATCAATTATAAGTAAAATAATTAATTAATAGAATACATTTATATGATTAATACAATGGTGAAGTTGATTAATCACACAAATTTATATTTGTGTTATAAAATAAATTTTAAAAATAAATAATTTTAAAAAATATTAATATTTTATTGAAAAAAACACTGTTGACCAAATTTATATGGTAAACCGTGTAAATAGTAGTGTAAGGTGTAAGTATATTGATAGTGTCAAAATAGCAAAGCTTTGTTTTAAGAAATACATTTGCACGAGGACATCCAGGAAGTATAAACACAAGACGTGGTCGAGTTCAAGATTGCAAAACATATGACTATGTCGATCTCAAGGTTCACTTTTCATTTTTCTTATTTTCAATTTCCAAACCCTAATTTCCAACATTGCTTCTCAATATCAAGATTATACTCTCAAATATTCCATGATCAAGAGAAACACATTCTCGTTTCGTCATTCAATCGCTTGCTCCATCACAATCCTACTCCATCCATCATTCAATTCAACAAGATCTTAGGTTCCCTTGTGAAGGCCAAACATTACTCCACTGCTCTTTCACTTCATCGACAATTGGAATTAACGGGAATTGCTTCGGACTTAGTCACTCTCAGCATCTCCATCAATTGCTTCTGTCATTTGGGTCTCAATTCTCTTTCATTTTCTGTATTTGCCAACATTCTCAAAAAGGGTTATCACCCAAATGTCATAACTTTCAACACAATCATCAAGGGTCTCTGTCTCAAAGGTCAACTCCATCAAGCATTGCACTTTCATGACAAGCTCGTAGCTCTTGGATTTCAGTTGAACCACATTAGTTATGGGACCTTGATCAATGGGTTATGCAAAGTTGGAGAAACAGCAGCAGCCCTCCAATTGTTGAGACGGGTCGATGGGAAATTGGTTCAGCCTAATGTGGTAATGTACAGCACAATTATTGATAGTATGTGCAAGGATAAACTTGTTAATGATGCTTTTCATTTATATTTTGAAATGCTTGCTAAGAGAATTTCTCCTAATGTTGTCACTTACACTGCTTTAATTAGTGGCTTTTGCATTGTGGGTAAGTTGAAAGATGCTATTGCTTTGCTCAATAAAATGATATTGGAAAACATCAACCCCAATGTCTATACCTTTAATATATTGGTTGATGCTTTTTGTAAGGAAGGAAAGTTGAAAGAAGCTAAATATGTGTTTGCTATGATGATGAAAAAAGACATGAAACCTGACATTGTTACTTATAGCTCTTTGATGGATGGATATTGTATGCTTAAACAAGTGGACAAGGCCAAGGATATATTCAATGCTATGGCCCAGAGGAAAGTGACTCCTGATGTTTGTAGCTGCAATATCATGATTAATGGATTTTGTAAGAATGAAATGGTGGATGAAGCTATAACTCTTTTCAAAGAAATGCAATTTAGAAAAATCATTCCTAATACGGTAACTTATAGTTCCCTTATTGATGGCTTGTGCAAACTGGGGAGAATCTCATATGCTTTGGAGCTTGTCGATGAGATGTGTGATAGAGGTCAGCCACCTGATATAATTACATACAGTTCTATATTGGATGCTTTATGCAAAAACCATCAAGTTGATAAGGCAATTGCATTATTTAAAGAATTTAAAGACAAAGGTATTCAACCTGATGTGTTCACATACACTATTCTTATCGATGGATTGTGTAAATGTGGAAGACTGAAGGATGCACAAAAGGTTTTTGAAGAACTTTTGGTCAAAGGCTACAATCTTGATGTCTATACATATACCGTCATGATCCATGGATTTTGTAACAATGGCTTGTTTGATGAAGCGTTGACCATCCTGTCAAAAATGAAAGACAATGGTTGCATCCCGAATGTTCAAACTTATGAAATCATTATTCTTTCCCTATTTAAAAATGATGAAAATGATAAAGCAGAGAAACTTCTTCGGGAAATGATTGCGAGAGGTCTACTATAAATTTAATAATAGGTGAGATGCTTAGTTAGGCCTTCATCCAAGATGTTTGATTTTAAGCTGTTGCTCTTATCTTTTAAATGTCATTGCTGTAATGTAATCATAATAGTTCCATTGATAAAATATCCCTTTGAATTTGTTTCCACCCAAAAATTTACTATCAACCTAAAGTAGCAGTACAACTTACAGTTCCTCTATTTTACAGATTTGTTGATCTCTCAAATGGGTACATGTTCAAAAGCACATCATTATCATTCACAGTTTAAAAACATGTTGAAAATGTAATTGGGATCATGGATGCATGTTTGCTTATTTAGGCGTAACAGGTTGGTTAGAGAAGTAGAACATTATGAGTTCTGATTTCATTTTTAGGTTTGGAAGCCTTTGGCTTGGAGCTGTTTCAATTGCCTTTTTAATGTCATTACCATTCTAAAATTACATGTAGCAGTTGGGCTGTTTATTTCTATTTGGAATCCTTACAAATGCAAATGTTGATTTAGGATAGAGGAAGTTACATTATAGATTCAAAGAGTTGTATATTTGATACCAATTTATATGTAGATTTGTGATCTACATGTTTAGTAGCAGGTTCTGTTTCTTGCAATTGTGTAATACAAAAGTCAAAGGACTTGTTTCATATTTGTGAATGTGTTTCATGATTGGAGCAATGTTGTTTGTAATTTTTCAACTCGTATATCCAACATAGAGTTGCCTCTTAACACTTTGTCTAAGAATCTGACACACATTACTCTAGTAACTTGATAACATTTATGTCTAAACCAATTTTTTTGAGTCAGCTCATTCATGTTGGTTGGGTTCGCGGGTAAACAGTTGACCTGCTGTAGCGGGTTCAGTACACTGAAGCTGACAGGTGTCAGTGTTGATAGTGATTCTAGAACACAATTTATGTATAGAAAGTAGAAACAAATCATAATTATTTTGCTTAACACGTGTAAGGATTTTGAAGGATATATACTGTTGCATACACAAATTTCCATGGAAGAGAGAGTTGTCATAACTTATTTAATAGCCTGGTTATTGCAGATTGTTTTGTGTCTAGTGAAGTGAAATTGAACTTGGTGATAGAAGGTTATGTTTGCTCTCTTTACCATAGTTTGGTACAATAAAAGCTAAATATATGTGGCTAGGACATTTACCATTCATATGTCTCACTTGCTTGGTAGTGAGAAGAATAGATGGAAGCCTAATCATGCAATTGGAAATTGCTGGTATAAAATTCTATTCAATTTTGACTGTAGATGTTGAAGGAAAGGTGTCCTTTAATTAAGAGATAGCTATTAATTGTCTATTATTTATGGTATGTGACTGTATATGGTTTCCCTAACTGATGAACATCTAGACATTTTTATTCCATTTTGAATAAATATGTCAATAAAATGTATTTATTGAATAATCCGCGGTAAAATAAGTTTCTTGTTGCATGTAAAACTAATCAAAAGCTCATTCCTTGCATTATTTATGAGTTTTAGCAATGTATAACCCTCTTGAATCGAAGTTGAATGTTTAACAGCTACAGGATCATGAAAAGCGGGGCTTGAGTTGGAACTAATAGGTTTGCATTGCTCATTCAAACAGAGTGCACTGAGTTAAGAAAGTCAAGAAATGAAATAGAAGAAATAAACCTTTGGTTTTGGTTGTGACTACTATTTTGTTCAGCTAGTCTTAGTTTTTGTGACTACTCATGAAGACAATAAATTTCTATTTAAGTAAGTGATCCTCACATCTAGATTGTGTGTTATATAAACTGTTTAGATTGACAATGTCATTTTTTCCTATACAGATGTGTCCAAGAGATTTAAAAACAATACTTCTTCCTCAACTTATGCATCAATATGGAAGTCTATGTTAAATTCTGTAGTCCAACATGATTCACAGGTGCCATGACTTTATTATTCCCTCCTTTTTTTCTCCATTGGTTGTTTTTTCCACACTGCATTATTTTAGCCATTTTTTCAATAGTAGGAAACTGCTGTGAAAAATAGATATTGTGGTTGTACCCGCATGAATTCTTAACCACTTGATTGTGGTTGTACCTATATGAACTCTTAACCACTTGATTATGGTCGTACCTGTATGAACTCTTAACCACTTGATTGTGGTTGGACATGTCTGAACTCTTAACCACATAATTCCATATAAGAGGTGTTGCGATCTATATTCTATAATGTTTTGCATGTTAGGTGTCAGCTCCAATTCTTCTGTAACGACGTACTTATTCCATATAAGAGGCATGCTGATGGCGCAGTAGAAAGATTCAAGATCAGACTTTTAGCACAAGGCTTCCCTCAATCAAAAGGTTTGGATTACTTTGAAACCTTTTCACCAGTAGCCAAACTGTCCACTGTGAGGCTTTTGTTTGCCTTAGTTTCCATTCATTGTGGGCATCTTCATCAATTTAGTTCTCTGTGAGGCTTTTGCTTGCCTTAGCTTCTATGCATTTTTCTGATGTTTTTACCAAGTCCTCATTACCTTACTTCTTTCATTCGATACTTTCTAAGCTTGGTATGGTGGGAATTGTCCACCTTCAAACTTGGGGGTAACAGAAGAAGTAAATCAAGAAGTCAGCAAAGGAGCCACTTTGGAGCAGTCAGATCTTTAGTTTGTTACTTGGTAGCTTTGACGTCGAGCCAAAACAAACAAAAGGAGAGGAGATCAAACTAATTGTGCATAAACATAGTGTTTTGATGAAATTTAACTAATTTAATCATGAGTTTGTGATAAAGCGGATCAGATTCTTGATTTTCTATACACTAATGATATAAATGCAACACTTATTTGCAGCACTTATTTTCCACTTGTGTTTTTAATAAAGAAAAATTGAACAATAAATAAGTAGCAAGTAGTCAAGTGGGAAAATGGTGCTATAATTATTATTAGTGTATTGTCCCATGCAGTATAGGAAATTATATTCTTGTGTATTGTCCCATGCAGTATAGGAAATAGGAAGTTGGTTTCACATTGGTCAGCGGATCCTATGCAGTGTAACAGTGATGCCATTTGCATCAGTTTCTTCTCTTTTTTCATTTTAGCAAAGGCTACAGAGAAACAAGGTTCTTTTGATTCTAGACGATGTTGACAAATTGAAGCAACTGCAAGTTATGGCTGTAGGACTGATTGGTTCGGTCCTGGCAGCATAGTGATGATTACCACTCGAGACCAACATTTGCTAGCAATTCATGGAATTTATAGTAGCTATGAAGTACAGGTCAAATTGAAATTATACATTCAAAATTCACATTATCTAAAGAGGAAGACGAAGAAGAGATAGATTGGAAATGAGATAAATGAAAGAAGATAAAAAAACTTCAAAACTCTTGTCATAAAAAAATTGTCACTTTTTTAGAGCTTCAGAACAACTTCCAAATAGTTTAAGAGTTTTGGAATGGCTTAAATATCCTTCACAGTATATGCAATGTGATTTTCGTCCAAAGAAACTTTCCATATGCAAGCTACATGGAAATGGCTTTACTTCATTTGACTTGTCTGGCTCATTAAAAAAGGTTGATATATTGATTTCATTTCTCTCGTTTATATACTGACTCATCCAATCCCTTTAATAATTTTTAAGTTGCAGAGGTTTGTACATTTGAAAAAGTTAAATTTAGACAAATCTGAATGTCTATCACAAATACTTGATGTATCTGGTCTCCAAAATTTAGAAGAGTTTTCATTTTGAAAATGTGAGAATCTAGTCACAGTTCACGATTCTATTGGATTTCTCTCTGTGGTATGTAAATCAAAGTGCTGTAAATTTGAGTCATACTCAACATCTAACGAGTGTCACAATAATGAACTCTAAGTTTCAAAATTTTGTTTTTTTGTTGCATGGTAACTAGGGGAAGTGTATAAATTGAAGAACACATTGTATTGTCTAAAACAGACTCCTAGAGCTTCAATTGATTGTATAGCTTCTATTTAACATCAACAATGAGATAAACAATTAATAGTTGGAATATGAACCAAAGGCATCTCAAGCGACAAATAAAAATGTCAAAAAATAGAAATAAAATAAACAAACTAATAAAAGAAATTGTAGTGTATGTTCTGCTACAATCCTAATTATTAAGTTGAAGGCATGGATCATGTTTCCGTGTATTATGAGTATATGTTGTAAGGCGTAACAAAAGAAGACTTCAGTTAAGAACTACAGAGAATATGACTTATTGTAAGCAACATATGCTCCAAGCAAACTCCAAAATAGAAAGAGAGAAAAATGAACTAATTGTTATATTTATGAGGATCCTACTCATTCAAAATTTAGTGGTACTATAAAAAATCATTTATTTACTAAAACTTGCAGAAATCTATGATGGCTGCGAAGTTCGGAAAATTGAGGCTACTAATATAAATTTTCAAAAACAATTCAGGGAAGGAGCATTTCCATTTGTGTGTAATTATTCAATCTTCAGACTGATGATGCATATATCATTTGCAAACATCCTTTCATAACTTAATGTTGAAACACCAATCAGAACCCTTACTTCAGTCACTCATATCGGTCTCAGCGTAGGTGTCATGTTTTCATCAGAGCATCTTCCATTCTTTGCAGGATGAATTTGAACCTCCTAAGAAAGTTTGAAGATTGAATACTTATGTAACAAGTTAAATGAACTTATCTTAGAATGAATAGAAAGAAGTCTACTGCTGAGTAAATTTGAACCATCCTATTTAAATACTGAACTAATTGGTTTATCCGTTATCACACTTCAGTGACTCCTCTCTTTACAGGTTTCATCTGCAAGTGAGAGATGCTCTTATTCATATCTACAAGATATATAAAATTGAAGGTTGCAACAAAAGAAGGTTTCAGTTAAGCAACATATGTTCCAAGCGAACTCCAAAAAACAGGAGAAAATGAACTGATTGTGATATTGATGAGATTGATCAACAGATGTAGGTTTACAATTGGATATGGATCCAATTCTGTTCAATCTTAAATTAGTGCAGACTATATTCAAGTTTTTATTCACTAAAACTTACACACGCGCGGGCGCACACGCACAAGTTTCTATTATAAATTTCTTAGAAAAACATACAATGAAACTCAAAACTATTACCAAAGACTAATATGGTTTAATAATGACAATGATCAAGGCAGGAAATTTAAAACTAATCAGTATTGGAAAAAAATGCTTACAAAAAGAAGAAATACTTTCATGCTCAATGTTAGTTCTCTTGTTCAGTAGTGTCGTGCAGATATGTATAGTCCCTTCTGTCCTTCAACAAAAAATGCTCTGATTCTCCAATACCATATAACACACAAAGATAAGTAATATTAAATATACATCACTTAAAAGAAATGTTTCTTTTCTAAATAAAACGACAATAACGCAACTCTACGCAACGTAGAAAATCACAATTCACCTTAAGCATATGTACAATAATGAAGCATGGGTAATTGCTAACAGTGAAGTACATGTACCGGGAAAATATTTGGTACTTGTATTTGTCTCATACTCCGTTTTTTTCTCATTATTTCGTTGCTGAGGAAAATTTGTGGCTTTCTCAAATTAACATAATAATATAATATTTAGTTTATTTGAGTTTTTTTTTTTTTTTTTGTTGTGAGGTGAACAATTTAGGCTCATGTTATATTATATAAACAGCCCCTTTATTTTTTTAAACTACAGTATCTTGTACCCATACTTATAACCCAGGACCGTATCCATGCATCGTACAACTAGATCGTTAGTGTATACCCAAAAATTTTAGTGCCTGGTATCCTCGAAAATAAAAAATAAAAAACTAGATATAGATACTCTTGGACATTTCAAAACAATACTATAATATGAAGTAGGATCTCTATCACTACTAGCACTACTATCATCTACCCAAGGATCAAGGTTTTCTACTTATGATGGTTGCACAAAATTGTAGTTTTACTTCAATTTTGGTTTCATTTACTCAATATAGGTTACATGCCATACTCGCAATGTGGCAATATAGAATATAAACTTACACTTAAAGAAACAATAGTTAATTTACATTTAGGTTTCATTTACTCTCTTTTATGTTACTAGTTTGTGTATGCCATTTTTAGGCTTTAATTTGGGCACAAGCCTCATAGTACATGGAACTTAATTGACTATATGAAACTTGTTGTAAATTTATAGAAGTTCAGAACGCACACCAAGTAGAATTGTGGAAACCAGCCTCAGTTTTATAGGTGGCAAACCTAAACAAACAAACTTGGAATCCTCTTAAATTTGGAAGCAAAATTCCTACATGTGATCAAAACTTGTTGGACTTTATTAGAAGTATCAGAAGTTGTGCAGCCACGTTTGCTATTGTTGCCGCTAAATTCAAACTTGTAACTAACTTCTCCAAACCGAGTTATTCAAGTTCGAATCCCCTCAAGTTTTGCACATAGGCTTATTTATGTGTTCTAACCTTTAGTTTTCTTAATTAATGATTTTAAACTTGGTCAAGTTTGCCTACATTGGTCAACTCTGCATTCTTCATATTTACTAGCCCTTTTAAATCACTTCAAGTATACCCATAACATGAGACAAGCCATAACAGGTTACTATATTAATAAGAATAATGCAGGAAATACAATATGTTATATTTCTATAAAGGCCAATATTTCAACATGTTTATAAGCTGTAAATATGTATTCCATTTAAGGGATCAACAATACTTCAGAAAAAGAGGAATGATAAATCCAGGGGAGTGAATTTTAAAGTCAAGTCTTCTGGAACTGTAGCCATTTTTATAATTAGTTGTGTATATTAGCTATTGGGAGTAAGATATTGCCATATAGACACACTCAACAAAAGAAACAAGAATAATAGAAGTTTGTTTCTCATTGGGCAAGGCAGCAACAAAAACTAAATGATGTCATAAAAATGAAATGTAAATTCAAAATAAAATTGCGGAACAATAGAACTGTTTACCTAATTTCAGTCTTACAATAGACCTCTCGTGATCATTTCATGAAGAAGTTTCTCTGCCTTATCATTTTCATCTTTATTAAACAAAGAACGAATGACTATTTCATAAATTACAGAATTTGGAACGCAAGTATTGTCTTTCATTTTTGACAGCATGGCCATAGCTTCATCTAACAAGCCCTTGTTACAAAACCCACAGATCATAACGGTATATGTATAGACATTAGGATTGTAGCCTTTGACCAAAAGTTCTTCAAAAATCTTTTGTGCATCCTTTAGTCTTCCACCTTTACACATTCCATCAATAAGAATAGTATATGTATATATATTTGGTTGAATACCTTTGTCTTTAAATTCTTTAAATAATGCAATTGCCTTATCAACTTGATGGTTTTTGCATAAAGCATCCAATATAGAACTGTATGTAATTATATCAAGTGGTTGACCTCTATCACATATCTCATCGACAAGCTCCAAAGCATATGAGATTCTCCCCAGTTTGCACAAGCCATCAATAAGGGAACTATAAGTTACCGTATCAGGAATGATTTTTCTACAACGAATTTCTTTAAAGAGATTCATGGCTTGATCTACCATTTGAATCTTACACAATCCACTAATCATGATAGCGTAGCTCCAAATGTAACACCCCTTCTAATTTACCCGCGATTTATATAATTTAATCAGAGTTTTATTCATAACATCAAGGGCGTCACAATTTAATTAATTCAAATAACCAAAAACAGTAATCATGCCTTTTTACTGAAGAACTTATGAAAGAAAACGAAACCAAGGATTATGTTTAAACAGCGGAAAATATAACATAAAAATCCGGAATAATTCAATCAATAATTATTCCCAACATAAACCAAAACAACCAGTTTTAAATCCATAAAAATTCCAATCAATCGTTCCCCAGTGTTACAACTACCAGAGCATGACACTGACACGCGGACTATCTAAATAGCACAACTCTAAAAGCTGTCCTCACCAATTGCTCACGCAGTTAATCACTTCGAATCTGAAATCATTAAAGTAAGGGTGAGATTTCATCAAGATTAAAATGCATTATACATTTCTCAAAAACAATAAAACAATCAATTCATTATTCACCCTTGTTAACAGTGTTAGCATACGATTCACAAACACAATTCACATATTCATCATGCATACAACAACAATCAATGCAATTGCAACACTGGAATTCATCCTAACATGTTACAAGTACATATGCAATGCAGACTCAAATGCATGTGGTAACAATCGTGAACCAAGTCCACACCCTGTTCCGCTTACACCTCGGAAAACAACGTCAATTCAATGATTCGCCCATACAACATTGGCTCAAGAATCTAGCCTCACCACCTCTATCCATTAGGTAAGTTTATTGGCCCTATAAGTTCAATTCCGCACAATGGGAATGAACCATCAATAATGCTTATGTATGCACATCAGAAGCATGCAACAGTTCAAAATACAAAATATGAACATACATCATTATTCCATTCATGATCAATAACAGCAACAGAACATGCTAACAGAGAAATCATGAATATAACATTAATCACAATACAAGGAATCAACATACAACATTTACACGCAACGAATAACCACGGAATCACAATGTATTCTTACTACGGAAACCATATTAATTCCTCCAGATCTCAATTACTGGTTTTGAAATTATTTTCATTAGGTAGTACTCGTTCTAAACTATCCAACGATACCAACTATGCCTAATTCAGAGTTACGGTTAAAAAGATATGACCGAAATCGTTTCAGAAAAATTCTATTCAGCCCAACACAGTATGCATCGATGCATAAGGCTGTGCATCGATGCATAAACAACTTGCATCGACCCAAAATTGGTATGCATTGATGCATAACATAAAATTTTCTGCATTTTTAAAATTTTCTTCAGTATGTGTCGACACATACGCATCTTGCATCGATGCATAGCCCTGTTTTTGGCCTATGTATCGATGCATACGCATCTTGCATCGATGCATAGCTTCAAAATTCCCCCTATGGATCGATGCATGGCTCTATGAGTCGATGCATAGCTTTTCAAAGCTTCTGGTTTTCAAAAATTACACTGCATGCATCGATTCATAAAGGCTTGTGTCGACCCATATGAAGCAACTCGATTTTCAAAAATCATTTAAATGAATTTTCAAAATAATGAAATCGCCACCTAATTTTATTTGTTCTAAAAAGAATGGGAAAATATAGATAAAACCCACGAAAATCGGATAAGGCGGTCTACAAGACCAAAAAGCAAGGATTCGGGAGTCGGTTACGCAAGAGGAAGGTATTAGCACCTCTTACGTCCATCGTACTCGATGGGACCCATTTAGTTCAAAATGTGTTTGTGTGTGTGTAATCGCTAATTTTTAAATTATGAATAAAAAAGAAAAGGGATTTGTTTGTTATTATTTTGAGTTTGACACGGTTTCGAAACCGCGTGCCTACGTATTCCCTCGTGCAATGGGAAAGTCAAAACTCCGTAGTTCTTGTTAAAAATGTTTTGGATTGGTTGTATTGATTTTAATTGAAATGTTTTTGATGACCGCGTATGAGCGGAAAAGGAATTTGAATGGGTTGAATTGATTTTAAGTGTGGATGACAAGTATCAAAACGTTGGGTTACCCTCTAACGATTCAATACTCGAGATTGGTGATTGAGGTCAACCGATCATCTCTCATCCAAAATCTTTATTATGAAAAGAGTGAGGTGAAACAAAGTTCACTTTTATTAAGTGTTATGGAATAAAATATTTAAGTCATTGGGTTACCCTCTAATGGCCCAAATACTTTACATTTTAATTAAATCGTCGGGCGAACCTCTAACAATTTAATCAAATACCATAACACTATGTTTTTTTGTTTTTGTAGAAAAGTTGATTTTTGAAATGGCAAGTTCAATTAATTATTTTTTTGACTTGAAAGTGTATTGAAAATTGCGGCGTTGGACGTAGAGAAATGATGTTTCGGGTTATGATTAACCAAGTATATGGACTTGATTAACCTCGTGAGGATAGGTGCTCCTATCCCCAACCATGAGACCCTGGTGCATGGTGATTTGTATATGGACCAATTGTTTTTTCGGGTTATGTTTAATCAAGGCAACGAGGGCCTTAACTAACCTCGTGAGGATGGCCATGCCCATCCCCAACCATGAGACCCTTAGAGAATTTGGTGTGGGTAACCAAAAATGAGAGAGCGGAGGCGTTGTTGTTTTTTATATTAATTTGAGAGTAGAGTGTACAATCGTGTAATAAACATGTAAACGGATAATGATAAAGCGGATAATAAAAGAAAATAAATTAACACACAATACAAACCGGAATTTAAATAATTATTAGTATAGATTTTTTCTACTTGGTAAAAAATCAACTAATAATTTAATTGATAATTTAGCAAATAAAAACTATCTTATACTAATTATTATTTAATACATCAATATATAAAAAAAAACTTGTATAATAAAATTTAAAGAGAGAGTTAGAAAATGGGCCTGATTGTAGCTTTAATCTGGGGTGTGAGTATCAATCTGAGCCCAAGCCCAAAAGCAAAGTTGCTGGATCTTGTGTAGAAGCTCCATGGAAGCAAAGTGTGGTCCACCATTCTGGATCATTGGATCTGGGCTTTGGCAGATCTGATGGCTAAAGCAGGAGGGTGCAAAATGGATATAATACACATGCATACACCAGATTTCGGAATAGGACCAAACAGGTGGTGACAAGTGTCACCACCTAAACTAACCAACATGACAAAACAAATTTTTCAACTAATATCTTCCTAAATTTACATTTTTACTATCACTTATATAAAGAAAGAATAAATACTAACTCTAAAAAAAAAGAAACTAATATTAATATAAAGTGGAAAATAGAAATCAGTTTATCATTATACATATATTTTTTTTTTTATTTTTAACTAAAAACAAACTAAATCAGTTTTATTGTTAATTAAAATCTTTTATATATAAATAAGACTAAACCTATTTAAATTAGGCTAATAACTCATCCTAAGTTTTTTTTTTGTTTTTTTTAATAAGAACAGAAACTATTATTTTTTTTGAAAACCAGAACTATATCAGTTTTTTAAAACAGTTTACTAACTAAACTATATTTTATAATATAAGTATTATATAAAAATTAAACTAGCTCTTATAAAAACAAAATTTAAATTTATTATTAAAAAAACTAAGATGTTTTAGTAAATTGCTAGAATTGTGTTATGATAAAAAAACTCATTAAAAATAAACTAAGCTCTTTACTAATCGACAGATCAACACAAACACTCTCATCTCAACTCCTCACGCTTATTCTCGATCTCTCATTGTGTCTTGCATGCCCTAAACGCCGCTGCACTCATCTCTCTCTCGGCCTTCTGTTATCTTTCTCTCAAAACTCGCCGCGATTCTGATCGTCTATCTGACCCTCACCGTTCTCGATCGCTCCAATCCTCACCGTTCTCGATCGCTCCGATCCTCGCCATGTTCGCTCGCGGTTCCGTCGCTTCTCTCACGATCCCACAGAAATCGCCTCTCATCTCTTTCTCAGTTACCTCTGTTGTTAACGATTTCTGATTTCGAAAACTGTTTTGGTTTTTGTTTTTTTACAGATTTGGGAACAGAAAGGGGAAATGAGGAACCCTAAATCGCTAAGCATGATGGTGATGGTGATGATATGCAGAAAAACGAAAAGAGAGAGGAAAGGAGAAGGATGGCGACATAGTATTCGCAACCTCCTCCTTCCACTGCTGAACCGGTAATACCTTTCAAACTTCTTCTTTTTAGTGGCTATCTCGGATTTCTGAAGGGGGTAGTAGTTGGGAAATGATGATTGGGATTTTCTTTGTTGATGTTTTGTTCTGGTTAGTATGATGTTGGCTATGCTTATGGGTTGATGATGAATATTGTTATGTTTCTGGGTTTTTTCTTTTTGAATGATGTTTTGGGATTAGGGTTTAAGGTGAACAGTGGCTGCTGGTCTTGAATGTAGTGCCTTTAAACCTTTTATAACGTCTTGCTCTAGGGTTTCTTTGCTGTCAGATTTTTTTGAAAATAGGGCTTTGTTTGCTTGAGCAAAAATCGAAAAACATGGGCTCTTTGTGTCTACTTTTGATCTGTTGGGCTGCTCTGTGTTATATTTTCTGATATGTTGGGCTGCTCTGTGTTACATTTTCTGATTACAGGACAACATGGCATTGTACTTGCAGCAGCTTTAGTGGTGATGATGTTTCTGAACCACACCCCCCTTTTGTGAACCAACATGAGTTGTGATTTGCAAAAGGGTGGTTCTTTGGAACATGAATGAGAAACAATTTTAACATAAACTGATCCCAATTATTTCCCCCTAATGATGAGATAACAAATGTTTTGAAACTTTGTTTGAGCTGCCCGTTTAAACTTGCTAACCGATTTCTCTTCCTTGTTTCATGAATGCGAGCGATGGTGCAAACTTGGGGAATGATGAAGGAAAGTTTGAAGATGAAGCCAAGGATACATCCATGAAGGAACTTGCGGCTTAGAAGATTCACAAATGATTTAGAACACATTAGTATTCAATAGGAAACTTTGTAACTTATACTCAAAGATTTGATAAGTTGTAAATACATGTATACTCGTTCTTGTACTCTTGTAAAACCTTAGAGTAATTCAAAACTCTTGCAATTTTATGAACACAAGATTTGGTAATTATGTATCAACATGAGTTTTAGCCTTAAATCTTTGAATACTACCAATGTGATCTTCATTGTTGTAGCATTTGTGCATGAAAGTTGGAAATTGTGCATGAAAGTTGAAAATTCGTGATGAACCAAACATTCCAAAAAAATGGTCATGAACCAAAATTAATTTGGTTAAAACCAACTAAGTCGAAATGTTGATTAAAATATGCGCCTAAATCCAAATCAATCCACAATTCCAATCCGTAGTCTTGAATCAAACGAGTAGTAACATGGTTGTTCTGTATTTTAGAACTCGAACCCTCTAGTGTGAAAAACTTGAGAGTTAAACTCTAAATACAAAGATTGTTTGATGACTCAGAAATAAACAGTACTTGAATTCCTTTGAATTTCCCGGCCATAAAGCTTTCGTGTTGATCCGTTCATGTAGAAATTCCGAGCCTTTTGCCACTTGAAACAAAAATTGAAACTCTAAGTTTCAAATAAAATTCTTGATTCAAAACTTTAGTCAACTTGACGATTTCATGATTCTTTAAGAATTGAGCGATAGATTCCACTTGAAATTAATGGAATTTTCACCGCATTTCCAAATCGAACCATATTCGATAGTAGAGAAGGATTTGAAACCAAACGAATTCCATAAAGAAACTTCTAATTTATTGAATGCCTTGAATCTCGTGGGCGATAAACGCGACTGGAAAAGATCTAAACATGCGGCAACTTGACATTCGTAAATCTTGTAAACAAGTCCTCTGGATGAATATTTTCACATACATCAACTATTGCCAAGAACGAACAGAGTTGACGAGCAAACCAAATGCACTAGAACTTGAATTGTTGATCAATAATCGGATAACCATAATCCACCCTCTTACATCTTGAACAATGAACTCGCAACAACAGCAAATCCCAAACTCGTGATGAATTGATCTCTTGAGTCAGGAGGTAATGATATTCAATATAACAAAAATTCCGTAGTTCCATCAAGAAAAGACCATTCATTTCAACAATCGAACATCAAGCCCCGAAAACCGATAGATATGAAGGATAAGATTCAATATTAAACCTTGTCGTTTTCAAATATCCTAGATTGGTTGAAAGCACCACGCCTTTTCTGCTCAACGGAAAATCTTTGGGAATCAACTCCAACCCGTAACCATAGAACCAGTGGTATGAATGCATGTGAGTGTCATGATAAATGCGAAGCCTAAACCAGATAAAAACCGAGATAGGAGGGCAAATTTTGGGGTGCAACAGTTGCCCCTATTTAATCGTCTTAAATCTGAAAGTGAGATTGGCGATAGCCTTTCGAGCTTTCAAGGTAGAAGAAGATTAAATACTACAAGAACCCAAAAATTTGCGCTCCGAAGAACAAATATTTATGCTTTTTGATATTATTATTTTTTTTTTACTTCTTTTTTTTGCACAGGGTTTTGGTATATCGAGAAACGAATGCGCTTGAATAAGCGACTTCGCAGACTAGAAATGAAAAGTGATAGATCTTTGGAACGAGCATACTTCAATAAGTTGCTTCGTAGATCAAAACGAAACCAGACAGACCTTTGGAACGAGCATACTCCAATAAGTTGCTTCGCAGATCAGAAAGGTAAGAACTCATAGATCTTTGGAACGAGCATACTTCAATAAGTTGCTTGCAGATCGAAAGCGAAACAGACGGATCTTTGGAGCATACTTCAATAAGTTGCTTGCGATCGGAAAGGTAAGAACTCATAGATCTTTGGAGCGAGCATACTTCAATAAGTTGCATCGCAGATCAAAAATGAGAAGTAGATCTTTGGAGCAGCATACTTCAATAAGTTGCATCGCAGATCAAAATGAAACCAGACGGACCTTTGGAGCGAGCATACTTCAATAAGTTGCTTGCGATCGAAAGGTAAGAACTCACGATCTTTGGAGCGAGCATACTTCAATAAGTTGCTTGAGATCAAAATGAACAGGAAGATCTTTGGAACGCGCATACTTCAATAAGTTGCATCGCAGATCAAAAACGAAACCAGTCAGACCTTTGGAACGAGCATGCTTCAATAAGTTGCTTCGCAGATCAGAAAGGTAAGAACTCATAGATCTTTGGAACGAGCATACTTTAATAAGTTGCTTCGCAGATCAAAATGAGAACAGACGGGAGTATATGTCAGGTAAAGATATTAGACACACACAAGAAGGAGACCGACTGGAGCAGACTCACTGGGGAGAAGATATGTGGAACGGTAAAATCGTCGATCGAAGACGAATTCACGGGGAAAGAAGCCAAACAAAAGAGACTCTAGCGAGGATTGCTAGGCTATGTTGGACTTTAAAAGTTGGCAAATGTGCAAGAACTACAATATCCCTCAGGCCAAAGGCGGGGTGTAATTCTTCAAGAGTGGCAATTATATGAATTACCACACACCAAGTATGGATACTCAAACAATTGAGAAGCAAGAAAGGTTAGACACCAACTCTTACTCGCACTCTAACGACAGAGGCAAACACGGGTAAGAACACCAAAATGAAAAGTTGCAAGAAAGCAAGACGCTTGGTAAATGAATTGAATTTGAATGATGTGAGAGACCGACACAGGGTCAAAAATGCAGATAACAACAACAAGAAGGATTTCTTGAGGGAATTCTGACTGGGAATACCACATGGGGATTTTTATGGATAGACTTATCTTCGGAGACGCAAAAGGTAGTCGATAAAGACTTTAATCTGGCTTATGCTTAGATGCATGTTTGAGATTATTATTTATTAACGTAATGCTCCATATCAATGGAAATGCTACGCATTTGTTGGATGCTATGCAATACAATGATGCATGTTCGAGATTATTAGTTTTTTAGCGTAATGCTCCATATCAATGGAAATGCTACGCTTTTTTTGAGGATGTTATGAAATGCAATGATGCATGTTTTGATATTTTGTCTAGGACTAAAGGCAATTGTGAACTGCCGAGGAAATCATCAACCATCCATGGACTGAACGTAGATCAATTGGTCTTTATCAGAGAGATGATAGTTTGGACCCCGACAAGGGATTGTAGAATAGAAGTATCCTCTTTCAATGATCAACATCACTGGGGAAGTAACTCTTAGAGATTGACATTCATCTGGGATGATGATCTTGTTGCGTAGAGTTCATGATTTCGATAGCTCTGGATTACAAGCTTTTGCATAAGAGGGGTCGACAACATCTTCTGGCACAAGTGAGTCTTTGAAAATGATCTTGCTGGTGTAACCGTTCTTTTGCGACCTTCCGCGTCGGGGAAAGAGTGATAACATTTGAGGGCACACATATACCATAGATAACTCTTGTTGGAGAGAAAGAATCTTTGTCAGTTGACCGATGCCCAGGCGCATGATGCCTTTTCATTTTAAAATCTTCGCATAACTAAAACTGTAAATAGGAGACATAACAATAATTCTGCTACAGAGATCAACTGTTTCATTCGTTAATGCCGTGTACCCGAAATTCCGAGTAACTTCAAAAATTATGCCACGTGCCGTTGGGGCACTGATGTTTTTATATGCAAAGTTTATTAAAAATATCGGACGTTGTTTTTGCAAACAAAACAGTTAAAAAAAACATGAAAATAAGACATAGGTAAAATAATAGAAAAACACAGTTTGGATGAAAGTAATTTTATTGATTGATTAGCCCTTAAATGAGCATTTACATCAAGAAGCAAATCCTGAAAAGGCAATTGCTTATACATCAAAGTTAAAAGAAAAGGTGACAATAAAATCATGGATTTTGTCGAACCCTGAATCCGCCATGTCTTTCACAACTTCCACGTTCCCCAATATCGAGCTGTCAACAGAAAATGCTCCATCTGGACTGACCCCCATCACTCTGGATTATCAAGTTACTGTAAAAGAGCTGACCAAAACAGGTATGGCGCAGATTGTAGTCGTTCGCCTTGAATCCCTAATTTGTGCCTGGACCGCCCTTTCGGGTTTTCGATCCACCAGGATACCCCTTTTTTGCCCAAGCCGCCCTTTCAGGTTTTCGGCTTGCCGGGTGTACAATCTTTTATATTTATCCCTAACTTTTGCCCGAATCTTTTGATCCGTCGGGATGCCCTTATTTTGCTTAGGCCAGTCAACCTAACGGGTCTCTTTTATGCGAAGTATTTTTTGACTACATCTGCATTGATCGGGTGAGGGAAATCCTCTCCGTCCATAGTTGCGAGCAACATAGCTCCTCCAGAGAAAACTTTCTTCACGACATACGGTCCTTCATAATTTGGAGCCCACTTGCCCCGAGCGTCCGTATTATTGGGAGGCAAAATTCTCTTCAGCACAAGGTCACCAGCTTGGAAATTCCGAGGACACACTCTCTTGTCGAAAGCCCTTTTCATACGCTTTTGGTATAACTGTCCATGACAAACAGCTGTCAATCTCTTCTCGTCAATGAGATTCAATTGATCAAGTCTGTTCTGAACCCATTCAGCTTCATCGAGTTGCACATCTGTTAAAACCCTTAAGGAAGGAATTTTAACTTCCACGGGTAGGACTGCTTCCATACCATATACCAAGGAAAAGGGAGTTGCCCCTGTTGAAGTGCGATAGCCGTGCAAGGCATATGGCAGCATCTCGTGCCAATCCTTGTAAGTGACAACCATCTTCTGTATAATCCTCTTGATATTCTTGTTTGCCTCCTCCACAACACCATTCATTTTTGGACGATATGGAGAAGAGTTATGATGTTTTATCTTGAAACTGTCACACAGCTCTTTCATCATTTTATTGTTGAGATTCGAACCGTTATCAGTAATGATCTTCTCGGGAACCCCATAACGACAAATGATATTATGCTTGATAAAACGTGTGACCACTTGTCTAGTGACACGAGCATAAGATGTTGCCTCAACCCATTTGGTAAAATAGTCAATGGCAACGAGGATGAATCGATGTCCATTAGAAGCGGTGAGCTTAATTTCTCCAATCATATCAATGCACCACATCGCAAAAGGCCATGGTGAAGTCAAAACATTCAATGAAGAAGGTGGCACATGCATGAGATTTGACATTTGTAACAGTTCTAGCATGGTTGTGCGATCATTCTCCATGGTGGACCGATGTGCTTGCCCTCAAAATCTTCTTGGCCATGGTGTGCCCACTAGAATCGTCCGAATGAACCTTCATGAATTTCTTCTATAATCTTATTTGCTTCGTGTCTATCCATCAGCAAAGCAGGCATAGTTCCTTTTGTACAACACACCCCATTGAGGAAAAACTTAGCGAGTACTTGTGGGGCCTTCTTATCAACGATGGAAGCATCATCGGGTATTCTTTCGTCTCGAGATACCTTTTGATGTCATAGAACCAAGGTTTTCATCGCCTCACCTTCACTTCATAGCGAGCGGCTCATCAACCTCATTATAATGATAGGCGGGGCATCATTCGCCCATCGACCTTAAACATGGATGAGTAGCCAAAGCATCTGCCAAATTGTTCTCCTCCCTTGGGATGTGATCAAAAGTGATCTCGTCGAAGTAAGGGATCAACTTCAAGACATGCTCTCGGTAGGGAATCAAATTCGGGTGGCGAGTCTCCCAATCTCCGTTGATTTGACTAATTACCAAAGCAGAATCTCCGTATACCGCTAAGTTTTTGATTCTCAGATCAATGGCTGCTTCAATCCCAAAAATACAAGCTTCGTACTCGGCCATATTATTGGTGCAATCAAAACAGATTCTAGCCGTGAATGGAATATGAAAACCTGTCAGAGAAGTGATAATGGCGCCAACACCATTTCCTAATGCATTTGAGGCTCCATCGAATGCCATCGTCCACCGCGAGCCAAGCTCGGGTCCCTCTTCAGGGCCAGGAATGTTACAATCTCTGATATACATGATGTCCTCATCAGGGAACTCAAACTTCATCGGCTGATAGTCATCGTCTAATGGTTGTTGAGCGAGATAGTCTTCCACCACACTACCTTTGATAGCCTTCTGGGTAGTGTATTGGATATCATATTCTGTCAGGATCATTTGCCAACGGGCTATCCTTCCCGTGAGGGCCGGCTTCTTAAAGATATACTTTATCGGGTCCATTTTGGAGATCAAGAAAGTAGTGTGAGTCAACATGTACTGTCTGAGTCGTTTTGCTGCCCATGCGAGTGCACAACAAGTCTTTTCCAATAATGAATACCTCGATTCACATTCTGTGAACTTCTTGCTCAAATAGTATATGGCATGCTCTTTTCTGCCCGTCTCATCATGCTGACCGAGCACACAGCCCATGGAATTCTCCAACACCGTTAAGTACATAATCAAAGGTCTGCCTTCCACCGGGGGTGAGAGAATGGGAGGTTCTTGTAGGTACCTTTTTATACTGTCGAATGCCGTCTGACAATCGTCGTTCCACCGGGTTGTTGGATTCTTTCTTAACAGCTTGAAAATGGGTTCACGGTGGTAAGATGAGAAATAAACCTAGCAATGTAATTCGGTCTTCCCGAAACCTCGCACTTCCTTTTACATCCTCGGCTCTGGCATCTCTTGTATCGCTTTTATCTTAGCGGTCGACCTCGATCCTTTCTCGCTCACAATAAAGCCTAAAGTTTCCTGATCTCACCCCAAAGGTGCACTTACTTGGGTTTAACCTTAGCCTGAACTTTCTCAACCTTTTGAATAATTTTAACAAGTGAACCAAGTGTTCTTCTTCTGTCTGGGACTTGGCGATCATATCATCAACGTAGACTTCAATCTCTTTATGCATCATATCATGAAAGAGTAACCATAATGATATATTGCCCTGCGTTCTTCAAACGAAAGCATCCTTGTAGAGAAAGTCCCCACGGTGTAATGAAAGTAGTTTTCTCCATATCATTGGGCGCCATCTTAATCGGTTGTAGCGGAGAAACCATCCATGAAGGAGAATACTTTAGCTTGAGCGATATTATCGACCAAAATGTCGATGTGCGGAGAGGAAGTCATCTTTAGGGCTTGCCCTATTCGGATCCCTATAATCAACACACATCCTTACCTTGCCATCTTTCTTCGGTACTGGTACAATGTTTGCAACCCATGGGGGATAAGAAAAAACCTTTAGGAAACCAGCTTCCATCTGTTTCTGAACTTCTTCTTTGATTTTCCTTGACATTTCTAGATGTGTTCTGCGAAGCTTCTGCTTTACCGGTGGGCAGCCTTCTTTGAGGGGAAATTCGTGCATAACGATGTCAGTATCTAAACCGGGCATATCTTCATATGACCAAGCAAAGATGTCCACGTACTCATGAAGCATTTCGACAAGCTGTTGCTTAACTCCATCTTCCAAAGCTGCCCCGATCTTGACCTCCTTTCGAGCATCCTCGGTTCCTAGATTGATCACTTCTAGAGTCTCTTGGTGCGGCTGGATGACCTTTTCTTCTTGCCTCAACATTCTGGCCAATTCTTCAGGTAATTCACAGTCCTCTTGACTTTTCTTGACTTGATAAATCGACATCGAGTCATAATGAGCCACAGCGGAATCATCGTCGACAAAATCCGGGATCAACGAAGGATCGCATCTGCGTGGTTGGTAATTTTATTTTTATTACTATTATTTTTTTAGATTTTTTAATGATAAAATAAAAAGAAAAAGGCAAAAAGTTTGTATATAAAAAGAAAGTTAAAACTTGATATCGTCACCTTTTAAAGAATAAGTGAAGAAAAACAAAGAGAGAAAAATTTGAATGCAAAAAGGACGTCCTTTATTAATGATAAACTTGAAAGTTAAAAACATGGTGGCCCTACAGCATGATCACTACGTCTTGGGCATAACGTAGGAATTATGACATGACATAAAAACAGAAAATTACTCTTCAAAACGGGTAACCACAACAACGTCTTCAACGAACCAATTGGAAAGCTCATGTCCTGGAACAGTTGGGTAGATCCACTTGTCCACATCATAGTCACCGTCCGCTTCACCATCAATAGCATCAACATCTTCAATCTGGATTCCACCTTTGACAAACTTGCGGAGGAGACACCTTTGCTCAGGGTGGGCGGGACCTTCATTCGGGAGCAAAACCAAACCCTCTTATCCATCGGGTAGGAAGCTCTAGCACTCTTCCCCAGGATGTCTGACTTGACAATAGCTGAGCTTGCTTGTAGGATGCCATGGAGACTTCACCTTTTGCAAAGGATCTTATCGAATAATCTTGCCTCAAAAGCACGGCATGGAGTTTTGTGAATCTCTCCTTGACTTCAACATATCGAAGTTGCTCGGATGGTGACATAATCTTCTTCACCATAAATGGTGACCACCTTCCCATTAATTAAGAACTTCAACTTTTGGTGCAAGGTGGATGTCACGGCCTGACCCATGAATCAAGGCGTCGAGCAAGCAACGATGGGAGGATTGATATCCATGGCGAAAAAGTTGCATCAAAACACGGGGCCTATCTTAATAGGAAAATCCACCTCGCCAAACACGACCTTTTGACCCATAAGCGCCTTAACTATCGGATCAGGGTCTCGGCACCACCCTTCATAGTCCACTTCAGAGTAGACTTTGGAAGAACATTGAGGATGATCCGTGTCAACCAACACACGGGGCAAAGTAGTTCTCGCTATCTCCACAGAAAAGTGTAGCGCTTTGTTATGCTTCCTTCCCTCAGGAGGTAAATCAAAGTCGATAAAACCGAGACCATTACTTGCGAAATGTTGTTCCTGATGCCTCCAAATTGGTTATGAGAGATCTCAGGGCACGGCGTCCCTAATAGGCGCATCGAGCATTGCGGTGAGGTTGAGAATCCCTCAACAAAGCTAAGATAGAAATCTTGGCGGGCGTCAGCGGTGGTCGATTATTTGTAATCGCTCTTCCTTATATGCCTCATCAGTTCTTCAACATCTTTGGTCAACTCGGGGCTCGTACGAGGTTACGAAATCTTTGGTGTTGACTCCCCCAATCATGAATCCTTTCCCTTTTGCTTTAGCCTTGGCCAAAGCTTGGGACTTTCTCAACTAGATTGGGTGGAGAGAAGATTCGTCCACTTGGTAATCCGACTTTCTTCCATAATGTCATGCCGAGCTCAAATCTTCCAATCTTCTTTTCATCGGACTTTCCTCCTTGAGGTCTCCACATTCAATTTCTTACCGTCGCGGTAGCACTCAGACCCATAATTCCACGGAATGGCCTTTTCACTAGTGTAGGGAACTGGACCCGGCAAAGTAATGATCACAGGAGGTTTCTTAGTCGGCACAGGGATTGTAACGGGAATCCTTCTAGGAGTGACGGGGATAGTAACCACGTCAACCTCATCTTCACCATTACGCATCAAGTTCTTTACGGAATGAAAGAGTCCCTTGATGTCAGGGATTCTCGTCTCTCAAATTATCACAACCTTCAACTTGGATTAAACATTGTTTACAACCATCATCACAACCAGGGAAATCTCCCCTCAACAACAACTGCACCTCAACGGAGTGGTCAGACCATTAACATCCATTATCAGGTTCAAACTCCCATCACCGCAAATTGCATTAACAACGTTTCCACCATGAGGAGGCAAAGGGTGCTGAGTGACATTAGGAGTAGGAGGAGGTCCAAAGTTGATCGCCTCAGTGTCTAGCAAGTTCTGAACCTTGTACTTGAAAGCATAGCAATTCTCAATGGAATTCCCCGGAGCATTGGAATGATAGAGACAACGGGCATTCGCGTTGAAGTATTTCGGCGGATTATCAGGGTCAATCTTTAGATGGCGCAATTCAATCATATTCAGACTTTGCAAGTGGGCAAATATCTCTGCATAAGACATTGGCAAGGGGTCAAACTTCCTCATGGGTCTTGGTGGTGGTCTCGGGGCAACATCCTATTTTGGAATACTAGCAGGAATAGTCACAGCAGCGACTTGACGATTGAATTCCTGGCGCTTCTTTTTACCTCGTCGCTCATACAGTGCACTTGACTCGCCTTCTTTCTTCTTCTGGTAACCACCAAAAGACTTTCTGGCGCCGCCAACTTGATTCTTATCAGTACCAACATCTTGAATCTTTCCTAACTTGATCCCCATCTCAACTCTTTCACCAAACATCACCATGTCAGCGAAAGTACTGGTCAGACTGCAAGAGGCATAGTACGGCCCATCTAATGTGCCGGTAAACATTTCCACCATCTCTCGTTCTACCATAGGGGTTGAACTTTGCTTGCTACCTCGCGCCACCTTTGCGTACTCCTTGAAAGATTCGGTTTTCTTACGAGCTAAGTTGTGCAAGCTGGGTCCTCGTAGGTGCCATATCGATGTTAAAGCCATAGTGTTGAACAAAGCTACAACCAACTCTCTCCAAGTTCGCACAGGAGCTATCAAGGCCCATATACCAATCAATGGCCCATCGGTCAAACTATCTTGAAAGAAATGCATCAAGAGCTTCTCATCCTTCGTGTGCAGACATTCTCCTATAGTAATACCTCGAATGAGTTTTAGGACAAGAGTTGCCCTTGTACTTTGAAAGCTACGGGATTTTGAATTTTGGAGGAATCTTCACTCCTTGAACCAATCCCAAGTTAGTCATGTCGAAACCGAACTTCACGATTCTCAAAAGGCATCGCTCCTCAAGCATCTTGACTTCGATCGACTTGGTTGGTTCTTGACATTGGAAAACCAATCCTCAAAATTATCCTCCTCGGTGGGAGGAAGAATCGAATAGTCCTTACGCACTGGTGGAGGAACCAATCTGAGCTCTGGTCGCTGGCGATGAGTGGGGGTAGGTGGAGGAGGAACCACCGCAACATGATCCATTTGAGCAGCCTGATTCTCTCCGGTAAGATCCACAAGACCGATGTTAACTTCCAAGCTTATTCCAGACAAAGCATTCCCTTGAGCGGCTTCTTCGGTGTTGGTCGCGGCGGGCCTCACAACCAAAGCTCTTAGCTCCTCTTGTTGCAGAGCCATGTTTTGAATTATCTCCATCAATGCCCTCGAGCATCCATTACGGTCCCTAGGAAGCCATGTCGACTTCCATCTTCTCCATCAATTTCTTCAAGTTACTTCTTGTCGGTGCCGATGAGCAGCGAAACACATAGTCTCTCATGGAGAAGAAAATCAACGATAAGATGGTGGTCTCGATACCTGTTATGTATGATATGTTATGGGAGTATGTATGTATGCCAATGATATGTTTTTTGTACATTTTATTTTCAGGGAATCTTTGAAGATTCGTTAGTTAACAATAATCATTAGAAAAAGGATTAAGCGCAATTCAACGAAATCTCATAGAAAACCAAAATGTTAGAATGCGTCTACAATATTCAAGCTCAAACAGGCGATAAGATTCATCTTGGAATTTAAATCATTACATTAATAATTAGATTCAATATATTCAAATAAGGTAAGTTGCTAAAAACTAGAAATCTGTCCACGAGGCTTGAATCTCTAGTTTCCGCCTTGAACACATCACCACGTCTTGACAAAGGAAGAAATCACTCACGTATCGGTTGCCTTGAGTCTTCTAGGGCTGACACGAGTCTCAAGTGCGTCAACAATCAAATGGTTACACATGTCAACTATTCCTTTGTACTTCCAATAGAAATGCCCATTCTGCTCTTCTAGAAAGGACACGGTTCATCCTTTTCATCCAGACGATTCGGTTTTGGATCTCATCAATCAACCTTGACCTTGCTCTCTAAGACCTTCGTAAGCATCCCTATTGCTATCTCTTTCTTCCCTCGTAATATTCGGCTCTTGAATTTTTATTAGTTCAATTGCTTCCAATTCTCGGGCGATGCATATTTCTTCTTTTCTTGTTATCTCATTTTCTAGCATTTTATTGGTTCGTGCTAGAGAAGCTTCTAATTTTGAAATCTTTGCTTTGAGACGTGCTTTCAATGCTCTCTTTTCTTCAACGGCCCTTTCTTCATCAAGATAAGCTGGCCCTTTGTTCTTGGCGGTCTTGATTGTCGGAGGTCCCTTGCCCCTTGCGGCACTCCTCGAGTCTTGAACATCTCATCGAGGCTCTTCATCCTCTTCATTCTCTTCTTCTTCCGCTAATTCTTCTTTTACCTCCTTGAGGTTGGCCTCCAAATTTTCAGCTCACGAGAAAAATGCGAAATTAGAGCTTTGTAGCTCAATCTTTCTGCTCCATCTTCACGATAATTTCCTGAAGCCTCATATTCTCCTCTGTCGGCACATGGTGATTGCGGGTTCGGGATGATCAAAGGTACCTCCACAAAGTAAAGCGACTTGATTTCTTGAACTCTCTCTATCACTTGGCGATAAGATCTTCCATCAATTCCGCCCTCTTGATTAGCTCTCGGCTTTCCCTATGGATTTGACCCCAGCTCTTGGATCTTGATACCGTTCGATCTTTTTACCAAGCTCGTGTATAATGAAGCTTTCAAGTGCTCGGGCCTTGGTTCATTCTCCATCGGATACCCCAATTGTCTTGTTGCAAGTCTTGGGTTATAATTGATGCAACCCATAGGCCCAATCAAAGGAACATTAGAATATCCACCACGGTGGTGATAACATCAGCGAATCCCCACAGAGTGCCCTGACACACACCATCGGTATTAGTGAAGCCAATTTTGAGACCAAGATAAGTTTTCGGATCCTCTCCACGGTCCGCTTTGAGGAATATGAGATGTCAACCATAAATACAGCGATGGAGAACAACACGAACCACCTCGCTTCTTGATTTCTCTCATGGAGATGGTAAAGAACATCGATAGGTGCGGGAGCAGGGTTCTTTGACATGAATATACCAATAGCGATGGGCTCAAGTAACCAATTTCATTAGTTGGAAACAAAACCACCCAAAGATGAGCAAAGCAAGAATGGAGTGAAAGTCGGTCGTCTTGAGCACTCAAACTTAATAACTTATCCTCCAAGTTTTGCCTAAGAATACCTTTATACGTAATCAAGGTGCCACTTCCCTTACGGGAAGAAACAAAGCGACTACCTTAGCCTTATCCAAGTCTTGTCCTATGTTGAGGAAAGGAGTGTCGTCCTTCAAAGGCCAACTAAGAATTCTCTTGAACTTCTCAATTGTAGGAACAAACTGAAAGTCTTGGAATGTGAAGCATCGAAGAGGAGGATCATAGTATTTTGCCAAAGCAATCAAAGCTTCCACGTCCACATTGGTAGTCAAAAGATCTAGGATGCTCCCAAACCTTTTCCCAAAATAAGCTCTACTGACAGGCGGAATTCTTTCACTTTGAGTTATCAGCCTTCCACTTTAGTTCTTTGAATTTGAGACATGGAGCGATCTTCACGGTTGGATTCATTCTTCCTTTACGCTTCTGCAACAAAATCTATAAGGTTCCACGAAAATAAAAGTTATATGCTAAATGGTTTTGTGCAAATGTATGCAATGCATGTTGCAAATTAAATAAAGTGGTTCATAGGATCGGCGGTCATGGTTTCGACGTCTACCAACAATTCCGGGTAAGGCTAATCTTATGTTTTTGGCTAAATGTTTCTTGGGGTCTCGGACCCCTTTACAAACACTATCATGTGCGAGAGGCCTACGTGGCAATAGTATTTGTAAAAGTATACCCCAAGCGGCTCTTAATGGGATGCTCGAAATCCAACATTTGAGCGTTTGGTCTCGGTTAGGACAACATGAACAAACTTAGAGTTATAGGTCATTTGTCCAAGATTGATGTCTGCGCTATCGGCGGGCCAACAACCTCCTTAAAACAACCAACTCTAAGCGGGTCTTGGCCGGGCCAACAAGACAATGGAGTCGGTGGACCTAGGCTCACATGACCCTCTATTCCTAAAAGGTGACCTAGAAGCACAGGTAGTGTGCTTATCTATGTATCAATGCCCATGAATTCCCATCACAATAATATATCAACAAAATAATATACAAAACGTAAAGAGAATAATAAGCAAATAAACAATAGATAAGCATAAAGAAGAAGCGATAAACAAACACACAAACATCGAAGAACTAAACTAGGGTTGACTCGCTTAGTCAAAAAGTTTTAAATACAATCCCGTGAAAGTCGCCAATGAAACAACTCGATTTTCAAAAATCATTTAAATGAATTTTCAAAACAATGAAATCGCCACCTAATTTTATTTGTTCTAAAAGAGCGGGAAAATATAGATAAAACCCAAAATCGGATAAAGCGGTCTACAAGACCAAAAGCAAGGATTCGGAGTCGGTTCGAAGAGGAAGGTATTAGCACCTCTTCGTCCATCGTACTCGATGGGACCCATTTAGTTAAAAATGTGTTTGTGTGTCTAATTAAATGAATAAAAAGAAAAGGTTTGTTTGTTATTATTTTGAGTTTGACACAATTTCGAAACCGCGTGCCTACGTATTCCCTCGTGCAATGGGAAAGTCAAAACTCCGTAGTTCTTGTTAAAAATGTTTTGGATTGGTTGTATTGATTTTAATTAAAATGTTTTTGATGACCGTCTGGCGGAAATGGAATTTGAATGGGTTGAATTGATTTTAAGTGTGGATGACAAGTATCAAAACGTTGGGTTACCCTCTAACGATTCAATACTCGAGATTGGTGATTGAGGTCAACCGATCATCTCTCATCCAAAATCTTTATTATGAAAAGAGTGAGGTGAAACAAAGTTCACTTTTATTAAGTGTTATGGAATAAAATATTTAAGTCATTGGGTTACCCTCTAATGGCCCAAATACTTTACATTTTAATTAAATCGTCAGGCGAACCTCTAACAATTTAATCAAATACCATAACACTATGTTTTTTGTTTTGTAGAAAAGTTGATTTTGAAATGGCAAGTTCGATTAATTATTTTTTGACTTGAAAGTGTATTGAAAATTGCGGCGTTGGGCGTAGAAAATGATGTTTGGGTTATGATTAACCAAGTATTTGGACTTGATTAACCTCGTGAGGATAGGTGCTCCTATCCCCAACCATGAGACCCTGGTGCATGGTGATTGGTATATGGACCAATTGTTTTTTCGGGTTATGATTAATCAAGGCAACGAGGGCCTTAACTAACCTCGTGAGGATGGCCATGCCCATCCCCAACCATGAGACCCTTAGAGAATTTGGTGTGGGTAACCAAAAATGAGAGAGCGGAGGCGTTGTTGTTTTTTATATTAATTTGAGAGTAGAGTGTACAATCGTGTAATAAACATGTAAACGGATAATGATAAAGCGGATAATAAAAGAAAATAAATTAACACACAATACAAACCGGAATTTAAATAATTATTAGTATAGATTTTTTCTACTTGGTAAAAAATCAACTAATAATTTAATTGATAATTTAGCAAATAAAAACTATCTTATACTAATTATTATTTAATACATCAATATATAAAAAAAAACTTGTATAATAAAATTTAAAGAGAGAGTTAGAAAATGGGCCTGATTGTAGCTTTAATCTGGGGCGTGTGAGTATCAATCTGAGCCCAAGCCCAAAAGCAAAGTTGCTGGATCTTGTGTAGAAGCTCCATGGAAGCAAAGTGTGGTCCACCATTCTGGATCGTTGGATCTGGGCTTTGGCAGATCTGATGGCTAAAGCAGGAGGGTGCAAAATGGATACAATACACATACATACACCAGATTTCGGAATAGGACCAAACAGGTGGTGACAAGTGTCACCACCTAAACTAACCAACATGACAAAACAAATTTTTCAACTAATATCTTCCTAAATTTACATTTTTACTATCACTTATATAAAGAAAGAATAAATACTAACTCTAAAAAAAAAGAAACTAATATTAATATAAAGTGGAAAATAGAAATCAGTTTATCATTATACATATTTTTTTTTTTAAACTAAAAACAACCTAAATCAGTTTTATTGTTAATTAAAATCTTTTATATATAAATAAGACTAAACCTATTTAAATTAGGCTAATAACTCATCCTAAGTTATTTTTATATATTTTTTTAAATAAGAACAGAAACTATTATTTTTTTTGAAAACCAGAACTATATCAGTTTTTTAAAACAGTTTACTAACTAAACTATATTTTTTAATATAAGTATTATATAAAAATTAAACTAACTCTTATAAAAACAAAATTTAAATTTATTATTAAAAAAACTAAGATGTTTTAGTAAATTGCTAGAACTGTGTTATGATAAAAAAACTCATTAAAAATAAACTAAGCTCTTTACTAATCGACAGATCAACACAAACACTCTCATCTCAACTCCTCACGCTTATTCTCGATCTCTCATTGTCTCTTGCATGCCCTAAACGCCGCTGCACTCATCTCTCTCTCGGCCTTCTGTTATCTTTCTCTCAAAACTCGCCGCGATTCTGATCGTCTATCCGACCCTCACCGTTCTCGATCGCTCCAATCTTCACCGTTCTCGATCGCTCCGATCCTCGCCATGTTCGCTCGCGGTTCCGTCGCTTCTCTCACAATCTCACAGAAATCGCCTCTCATCTCTTTATCAGTTACCTCTGTTGTTAACGATTTCTGATTTCAAAAACTGTTTTGGTTTTTGATTTTTTACAGATTTGGGAACAGAAAGGGGAAATGAGGAACCCGAAATCGCTAAGCATGATGGTGATGGTGATGATATCGAGAAAAAGCGAAAGAGGCGAGAAAGGAGAAGGATGGCGACATAGTATATAACCTCCTCCTTCCCTCTTGAACCAATACCTTTCAAACTTCTTCTTTTAGTGGCTATCTCGGTTTACGAAGGGGTAGTAGTTGGGAAATGATGATTGGGATTTTCTTTGTTGATGTTTTGTTACGGTTAGTATCTTTGTTGGCTATGCTTGGGTTGATGATGAATATTGTTATGTTTACGGGTTTTTCTTTTGAATGATGTTTTGGGATTAGGGTTTAAGGTGAGCAGTGGCTCTTTGGTCTTGAATCTTGCCTTTAAACCTTTTATAACGTCTTGCTCTAGGGTTTCTTTCTTTGTCGATTTTTTGAAAGCAGGCTTTGTTTGCTTGAGCAAAAATCGAAAAACATGGGCTCTTTGTATGCGCTTTTGATCTGTTGGGCTGCTCGTGTTATATTTTACGATATGTTGGGCTGCTCTGTGTTACATTTTCTGATTACAGGACAACATGGCATTGTACTTGCAGCAGCTTTAGTGGTGATGATGTTTCTGAACCACACCCCCCTTTTGTGAACCAACATGAGTTATGATTTGCAAAAGGGTGGTTCTTTGGAACATGAATGAGAAACAATTTTAACATAAACTGATCCTAATTATTTCCCCCTAATGATGAGATAACAAATGTTTTGAAACTTTGTTTGAGCTGCCCGTTTAAACTTGCTAACCGATTTCTCTTCCTTGTTTCATGAATGCGAGCGATGGTGCAAACTTGGGGAATGGTGAAGGAAAGTTTGAAGATGAAGCCAAGGATACATCCATGAAGGAACTTGCGGCTTAGAAGATTCACAAATGATTTAGAACACATTAGTATTCAATAGGAAACTTTGTAACTTATACTCAAAGATTTGATAAGTTGTAAATACATGTATACTCGTTCTTGTACTCTTGTAAAACCTTAGAGTAATTCAAAACTCTTGCAATTTTATGAACACAAGATTTGGTAATTATGTATCAGCATGAGTTTTAGCCTTAAATCTTTGAATACTACCAATGTGATCTTCATTGTTGTAGCATTTGTGCATGAAAGTTGGAAATTGTGCATGAAAGTTGAAAATTCGTGATGAACCAAACATTCCAAAAAAATGGTCATGAACCAAAATTAATTTGGTTAAAACCAACTAAGTCGAAATGTTGATTAAAATATGCGCCTAAATCCAAATCAATCCACAATTCCAATCCGTAGTCTTGAATCAAACGAGTAGTAACATGGTTGTTCTGTATTTTAGAACTCGAACCCTCTAGTGTGCAAAACTTGAGAGTTAAACTCTAAATACAAAGATGGTTTGATGACTCAGAAATAAACAGTACTTGAATTCCTTTGAATTTCCCGGCCATAAAGCTTTCGTGTTGATCCGTTCATGTAGAAATTCCGAGCCTTTTGCCACTTGAAACAAAAATTGAAACTCTAAGTTTCAAATAAAATTCTTGATTCAAAACTTTAGTCAACTTGACGATTTCATGATTCTTTAAGAATTGAGCGATAGATTCCACTTGAAATTAATGGAATTATCACCACATTTCCAAATCGAACCATATTCGGTAGTAGAGAAGGATTTGAAACCAAACGAATTCCATAAAGAAACTTCTAATTTATTGAATGCCTTGAATCTCGTGGGAGATGAACGCGACTGGAAAAGATCTAAACATGCGGCAACTTGACATTCGTAAATCTTGTAAACAAGTCCTCTGGATGAATATTTTCACATACATCAACTATTGCCAAGAACGAACAGAGTTGACGAGCAAACCAAATGCACTAGAACTTGAATTGTTGATCAATAATCGGATAACCATAATCCACCCTCTTACATCTTGAACAATGAACTCGCAACAACAGCAAATCCCAAACTCGTGATGAATTGATCTCTTGAGTCAGGAGGTAATGATATTCAATATAACAAAAATTCCGTAGTTCCATCAAGAAAAGACCATTCATTTCAACAATCAAACATCAAGCCCCGAAAACCGATAGATATGAAGGATAAGATTCAATATTAAACCTTGTCGTTTTCAAATATCCTAGATTGGTTGAAAGCACCACGCCTTTTCTGCTCAATGGAAAATCTTTGGGAATCAACTCCAACCCGTAACCATAGAACCAGTGGTATGAATGCATGTGAGTGTCATGATAAATGCGAAGCCTAAACCAGATAAAAACCGAGATAGGATGGCAAATTTTGGGGTGCAACAGTTGCCCCTATTTAATCGTCTTAAACCTGAAAGTGAGATTGGCGATAGCCTTTCGAGCTTTCAAGGTAGAAGAAGATTAAATACTACATGAACCCAAAAATTTGCGCTCCGAAGAACAAATATTTATGCTTTTTGATATTTTTTTTTTTTTGACTTCTTTATTTTGCACAGGGTTTTGGTATATCGAGAAACGAATGCGCTTGAATAAGCGACCATGACTAGAAATGGCGATAGATCTTTGGAGCGAGCATACTTCATAAGTTGCTTCGTAGATCAAAAGAAACCAGACGGACCTTTGGAGCAGCATACTTCAATAAGTTGCTTGCGGATCGAAAGGTAAGAAATCATAGATCTTTGGAGCAGCATACTTCAATAAGTTGCTTGCGGATCGAAGCGAAACAGACGGATCTTTGGAGCAGCATACTTCAATAAGTTGCTTGCGGATCGAAAGGTAAGAACTCATAGATCTTTGGAGCGAGCATACTTCAATAAGTTGCATCGCAGATAAAAATGAGAACAGGTAGATCTTTGGAGCATACTTCAATAAGTTGCATCGAATCAAAGCGAAACCAGACGGACCTTTGGAGCGAGCATACTTCAATAAGTTGCTTCACGGATCGAGAAAGGTAAGAACTCACGATCTTTGGAGCGAGCATACTTCAATAAGTTGCTTGCGATCAAAATGAGCAGGGAAGATCTTTGGAGCAGCGTACTTCAATAAGTTGCATCGCGATCAAAAGCGAAACCGGTCGGACCTTTGGAGCGAGCATGCTTCAATAAGTTGCTTGCGGATCGAAGGTAAGAACTCATAGATCTTTGGAACGAGCATACTTTAATAAGTTGCTTCGCAGATCAAAATGAGAACAGACGGGAGTATATGTCAGGTAAAGATATTAGACACACACAAGAAGGAGACCGGTGGAGGCGGACTCAGGGGGAAGATATGTGGAACGGTAAAATCGTCGATCGAAGACGAATTCATGGGGAAAGAAGCCAAACAAAAGAGACTCTAGCGAGGATTGCTAGGCTATGTTGGACTTTAAAAGTTTGTAAATGTGCAAGAACTACAATATCCCTCAGGCCAAAGGCGGGGTGTAATTCTTCAAGAGTGGCAATTATATGAATTACCACACACCAAGTATGGATACTCAAACAATTGAGAAGCAAGAAAGGTTAGACACCAACTCTTACTCGCACTCTAACGACAGAGGCAAACACGGGTAAGAACACCAAAATGAAAAGTTGCAAGAAAGCAAGACGCTTGGTAAATGAATTGAATTTGAATGATGTGAGAGATCGACACAGGGTCAAAAATGCAGATAACAACAACAAGAAGGATTTCTTGAGGGAATTCTGACTGGGAATACCACATGGGGATTTTTATGGATAGACTTATCTTGGAGGCATAAAGGTACTCGATAAAGACTTTAATCTGGCTTATGCTTAGATGCATGTTTGAGATTATTATTTATTAACGTAATGCTCCATATCAATGGAAATGCTACGCATTTGTTGGATGCTATGCAATGCAATGATGCATGTTCGAGATTATTATTTTTTAGCGTAATGCTCCATATCAATGGAAATGCTACGCTTTTTTTGAGGATGTTATGCAATGCAATGATGCATGTTTTGATATTTTGTCTAGGACTAAAGGCAATTGTGAACTGCCGAGGAAATCATCAACCATCCATGGACTGAACGTAGATCAATTGGTCTTTATCATAGAGATGATAGTTTGGACTGACGAGATTGTAGAATAAGTATCCTCTTTCAATGATCAACATCCTTTGAAGTAACTCTTAGAGATTGACATTCATCTGGGATGATGATCTTGTTGCGTAGAGTTCATGATTTCTATAGCTCTGGATTACAAGCTTTTTCATAAGAGGGGTCTACAACATCTTCTGGCACAAGTGAGTCTTTGAAAATGATCTTGCTGGTGTAACCGTTCTTTTGCGACCTTCCGCGTCGGGGAAAGAGTGATAACATTTGAGGGCACACATATACCATAGATAACTCTTGTTGGAGAGAAAGAATCTTTGTCAGTTGACCGATGCCCAGGCGCATGATGCCTTTTCATTTTAAAATCTTCGCATAACTAAAACTGTAAATAGGAGACATAACAATAATTCTGCTACAGAGATCAACTGTTTCATTCGTTAATGCCGTGTACCCGAAATTCCGAGTAACTTCAAAAATTATGCCACGTGCCGTTGGGGCACTGATGTTTTTATATGCAAAGTTTATTAAAAATATCGGACGTTGTTTTTGCAAACAAAACAGTTTAAAAAAACATGAAAATAAGACATAGGTAAAATAATAGAAAAACACAGTTTGGATGAAAGTAATTTTATTGATTGATTAGCCCTTAAATGAGCATTTACATCAAGAGAAGCAAATCCTGAAAAGAGGCAATTGCTTATACATCAAAGTTAAAAGAAAAGGTGACAATAAAATCATGGATTTTGTCGAACCCTGAATCCGCCATGTCTTTCACAACTTCCACGTTCCCCAATATCGAGCCGTCAACAGAAAATGCTCCGTCTGGACTGACCCCCATCACTCTGGATTATCAAGTTACTGTAAAAGAGCTGACCAAAACAGGTATGGCGCAGATTGTAGTCGTTCGCCTTGAATCCCTAATTTTTGCCTGGACCGCCCTTTCGGGTTTTCGATCCACCAGGATACCCCTTTTTTGCCCAAGCCGCCCTTTCAGGTTTTCGGCTTGCCGGGTGTACAATCTTTTATATTTATCCCTAACTTTTGCCCGAATCTTTTGATCCGTCGGGATGCCCTTATTTTGCTTAGGCCAGTCAACCTAACGGGTCTCTTTTATGCGAAGTATTTTTTGACTACATCTGCATTGATCGGGTGAGGGAAATCCTCTCCGTCCATAGTTGCGAGCAACATAGCTCCTCCAGAGAAAACTTTCTTCACGACATACGGTCCTTCATAATTTGGAGCCCACTTGCCCCGAGCGTCCGTATTGTTGGGAGGCAAAATTCTCTTCAGCACAAGGTCACCAGCTTGGAAATTCCGAGGACACACTCTCTTGTCGAAAGCCCTTTTCATACGCTTTTGGTATAACTGTCCATGACAAACAGCTGTCAATCTCTTCTCGTCAATGAGATTCAATTGATCAAGTCTGTTCTGAACCCATTCAGCTTCATCGAGTTGCACATCTGTTAAAACCCTTAAGGAAGGAATTTTAACTTCCACGGGTAGGACTGCTTCCATACCATATACCAAGGAAAAGGGAGTTGCCCCTGTTGAAGTGCGATAGCCGTGCAAGGCATATGGCAGCATCTCGTGCCAATCCTTGTAAGTGACAACCATCTTCTGTATAATCCTCTTGATATTCTTGTTTGCCTCCTCCACAACACCATTCATTTTTGGACGATATGGAGAAGAGTTATGATGTTTTATCTTGAAACTGTCACACAGCTCTTTCATCATTTTATTGTTGAGATTCGAACCGTTATCAGTAATGATCTTCTCGGGAACCCCATAACGACAAATGATATTATGCTTGATAAAACGTGTGACCACTTGTCTAGTGACACGAGCATAAGATGTTGCCTCAACCCATTTGGTAAAATAGTCAATGGCAACGAGGATGAATCGATGTCCATTAGAAGCGGTGGGCTTAATTTCTCCAATCATATCAATGCCCCACATCGCAAAAGGCCATGGTGAAGTCAAAACATTCAATGAAGAAGGCGGCACATGCATTTTATCAGCGTAGATTTGACATTTGTAACAGGTTCTAGCATGGTTGTAGCAGTCATTTTCCATGGTGGACCAGTAATAGCCTGCCCTCAAAATCTTCTTGGCCATGGTGTGCCCACTAGAATGCGTCCCGAATGAACCTTCATGAATTTCTTCTATAATCTTATTTGCTTCGTGTCTATCCACGCACCTGAGCAAAACAGAGAGTCATAGTTCCTTTTGTACAACACACCCCCATTGAGGAAAAACTTAGCCGAAGCTTCTTGAATCGTTCTCTCCGTCTGACCATCTGTCTGCGGATGATAAGCGGAACTCAATCTCAACTTAGTACCCAAAGCTTCTTGCAGCCTGTTGCTACGATATAGCGACAAGCAAAGAGTTGGTATTATTTTTACCGGGTGATATATACCGGTTAGGTTATATCGTATCGTGTCCACAGAGATTGGTTATTGATTCGTCGTTCGACAATTCTACCGTTAATGAGTTTGTAGGTTATTGTATCGCAAATGTGCGGATAGCAAGAGTCGCCACCGACTTTTCTTTTATCCAATTAAGGGAAGGTGAAAAGAACAGGAAAAGACCTTCGTTAGATTCTGAGTAAGGGAGAAGGTTATGAAAAGGGAAGGTATTAGCACCCCTTTCCATCCGTAGTTATCTACGGGGCTCTTAGTTGCTCTTAGATCACTTTAAAATTGTGCTTTCTGTGTGTTTGACAAAAATGTTTTGAAAAGGCATTTCACTTTGACTTTGTAATGATTCATGTAGGAATGTATACAAAGTGTTCGGAAATGTTTCGTTTTGAAAAGAGTTTGAACTTTGACAAAAAGTGTGTGGTTTGAAAAGCATTTTGATAGAGCATGCAACTAAAAGTCTTATTACCTACTCAGAATTGGTCGTTTTCGTATTGTTTTACTTTCCTTTAGAATAGTGCTATCCATACCATTAGTTGGTAGGTAACCCTATTCGTTGGATGTAAAAGAGACATTCGAAGGGACGTCGTATGGTCATAGAAAGCAACTTGTAGGAGGTATCCTAGCACATTCGAAGGGACTATCATCATTTTTCGTAGGCGACAATCGAGGGTCAAGATCATGTATTCGTAGGCGACATCGTGGGTCTTATGATCTTTGTATCGAAGGGACTATGATGATTTGTTTTGAAGGCAACGGTGCTAGAATACCTCTACATTCGAGGGACATGACCATATTTGAATTCGTAAAGGCAACGAGAGAGAATTACCCTAAGGGGTGCATGTGTGAAAAGAGTGTGTTGATTCAGATATGTTATCTTGAAAATTAGAATGAGCTATGTCTGATTTTATCTTGCCATACACGCCTAGTTACTAGCAGTTTATAAGATGCGGAAAGTAAAATGCGGGAATGTAAAATGCGGAAAGATAAATCCTACGCTATTACATGGCTTTGGGGAAGATACATAATTGAAAGTGCGGAAAATAAAAAGCCCTAATTAGACTATTACATCCCATAAGCAATTACATAATTAGAATAAAGAAAACGATAAAAAGAAACTGTCCGAAACGGGATAACCTGTGAAAAGATGAGAAATCGGAAAATACGGGAAAATCGAATAAGAGGAAAATGTTAGTAAAAATAATAATTTTTAAATGAGAAAAATATTTCATGCTGGAAATAACATTAACATGCTAAAATAATTTTTTGGGATTTTTTGGAGATAATTTAATAATTAAAAACTAATTAAATGTGATTTAAATGATAAATTAGCAATTAAATTAAATATGCATGCAAAATAATATTTTTTAATTTTGTAAATTAAATAAACATTTTCTGGAAATAATGCAAAAAGAAAAATATTTTTTTGGTATTTTTTAATGCATGATAAAAATTATTGAAATCAATTAAAATGCATGAAAAATATTAAATGGAAAATAAGAAAAATAAGAAAACATTGCAAACTTGTAAAAATCAAATGTCATGGCCAGGGGTCGAACTGGAGACATTCCTTTCACAACCTCACGCCCTTGCCAACTGAGCTGGAGTGCACGCGTGTCACTGAATCGGAGCGAGTGGAATGTAAACATGTGTCGCTCCCTGACTGCATCGTCCCCGCGCCAAACTTCGTCTTCTTCGTTTCAAAAATTTGAAAATTCTGCGTCGGCTTTGGTTCGACGCTATGGCCCCTGCTAACATCAAAATCATGTACAAGCAATATAAATGAAATCTAAAACCATGGTCCGATTCGTCTTGGTCCACTGATCACTCTGAGGGCATCGGTTTGTTCCAATTTATCCTAATAAGAGAAACCCTAAATCGTGGCCAGAAACCCTAGCTATGGTGATTCGTGTTCTAGGTCATAGAAACTCAATCAAACTGCCCAGAAAGCTTGTAAACTTCGGTCTAATCACAAAAACAACAACAAATTATGTTAAAAATGCCTGAATAATGGAAATCGATTTTGAGAAAAACATGAACAAACCATATTCGGATTTCGTGATTCTTGATGCTTTTGGACAATGTGAAGGTCTGGATCGATTCAGGAGGTATCAAGGAATGTGTTTGAGTGCTTGGAATCAATTGAATCGACCTTAATCCCAGGCTGCTAGTAACTTGGATAACATGGTTTTTTGAGTTTGAATAGGGTTTCTCCAGCCAATTTTTCTACCCTAATATATAGTAGATGGAATTGGAGCTGATTTGAGAAAGAATTAATCATCAATCAATGCAAAATATATTTGATTTTGTACCAAATCAAATTTTCTCTTTTTTTGATCAATTTCAATCAAATTCTTGCCATATCCAATCAAATTTTGAAATTTGCTGGCTTTATTGGTTTTCTTTGATCTCAAGGAAGAGAGAAAAATCAAATTTGCAATTAATTTTGATTTTATACCTTATTTTTGAATTTAATTTGTATTTAAATTAATAAAATCCAAATTAAATAGAAAAATAAAATAAAAATTCGTGGCATTGGGCTTAGATGTTCCAAATTGTATAAGGAACAAGTTTGGATGAAGAAAAAGTAAGCCCATTTGCAAAAATTTTGATTTTTAGAAGCATCTCTCTTTGTGCACTTCTTCAAAATTGCCCAACTTGCACAAGGTGTATCTTGCTCATTTTTCCACATTTTTGAGTGTTCTTGGACTTTTTAGAAAGCTCTAAGAGTCCTCTAAACAACCTCTTTGGTTTCATCTCAATTGGAGTTACCATGCTCAATATATCTTCAAAACAAAATGTTGACTTTTTGTTGACTTTGAAAAGGACCTGTAATGTTTTGATCCATACCTTCCAAATGAAGCATTTTTGGAACATTCTTGTGAGACATGAAGTTGTAGAAATTGAATTTCCTTCAAAACAAGAGGTGGTGGAAGAATTTACGAGAAAGTATGAAGAAGTTATGCTCGATCAAAGTTTGGTTGAGTTTTCCTCGAAACCCTAATTTGGAAAGTTTGACTTTTGAGCAAATCTTGAGTTTTCTTGATGAATCATGATCAACCCTTGATCAAATGATGAATGTGACTTCAAAATGAGGATGTTGACCAAAAATCATGAAGTTTGACTATATGTTGACCACAATTGACTTTTTGACCAATACATGATTTTCAACCATCGAGCAATTATGCAGGAAACTTGACTTGTAAGGCTTGAAACTTGACATGGAGAATCTTTGAAGCATATGAGGAGGCATGAAGACCATTGGGGAGGTTGGAAGTCCATCTTGATCTGAGAAATACCAAACCCTAGTTTGGGTTGATTGTCTAGGAGAGAGTTTATCTGATCAACTCTTGAGGAATCCTTGAGCATGGAGGTATGGAATGTCTTGAGAGATAGGAGGGAAAATTTTGGGGTATGACAGCTGCCCCTGTTCAATCTTCTTGTACTGGAAGGGTTGGATTGGCATGCTTTGCCTTTCGTGACCTGGAGGTAGAAGATGATTGAACACTCGAGTTTACCTAAAAATTTGCACTCGTTGTTGTTTGATGATGCGGGAATGGGCTTACAGATGCCATTTGGAGAAGTTGGAGACTTCGCTGGGAAATGAGTCGTACGCTAGACTTGAAATTGTTGTATGGATAGGAAAACTGTCGGAGATGGGCTTAAGATGCCATCCGGAGAGATCGATGCTGGGGAGTGAGCCGTACGCTAGGCTCTGTAGACGTTTCTGGAAGGAGATGGGCTTAGGATGCCATCCGGAGGGAATCGTATGTTAGACTTCGCGCTCACTTTTTGAATGAAGTTATTGGTTTGTATTGGTTTTTTAACCAAATGTGCAGCATTCTGAAAGTGAAGAAATGTTGACAAGTAGTAGAAGATGGGCTTAAGATGCCATCCAAGGCAGCGAGCGAGACTACTGTAGTTCTTGATAATAAAACAGTCGAATAGTTCTTGTGCGGACTACTCGAGGGATAATAGTTGGCGAAATGTAGATATCTTCCCTGTTGAGCTTCGGGCATTGATCCACTGCCTATTATCGGAGGATAACTTGTGATCGTTCGGATAGGGTTTCCCGTCTGGCTTCGGGTATTAATCCTGGATCCGTTGTCGGAGGACAACGAGGTTGGTCGTTCAGATAGCTTTCCCGTCTGGATTCGGGTCTTAATCCTGGACCAGTTGTCGGAGGACAACTAGGGCGGTCTTCGAGATAGTTTTCCGTGCGGATTCGGTCTTAATCTGGACCAGTTGTCGGAGGACAACTAGGGCGGTCTTTCAGATAGTTTTCCCGTCTGGATTCGGGTCTTAATCCTGGACCTGTTTGCGTCAGAAGCGATTCTCACCTGTTTTGGAGAAAACAAGAGAAACTTCGATAGAGTATTTTTAGTCTTATGCAAAGTATGATGCATGACAATGTGTATGAATGACATATGCACGAATTATGACTTTATGAGAGATGTATGAATGATAGATGCTGTGGTATTTCAAAACATATCCATCTTGAAGAAGATGCGGATATTCTGCTTGAGAATTCCTGACTTCTGTTTGGGGATGAAGTGGGTGGAGACCCTGATTTTTGAAAGAGAAGAAGATAACTTTGAATCCTCCGATGCACTATCTGACCAAGTTTTGAGTCTAGACATTGTCGGGGATGATGGAGATCAAGAGACGTGCCGCCAAGGATCTTGTGCATAGACCCTGCTGGGGAGAGATTAGGAGGCACTTTACTGGGGGATCTTGTGTAGATCCTGCTGGAGAGCATTTGATAGTTGCTGGGAGACCGGGTTAGAAGGATCTGGAACCCGTCGAAATCTCTGGCTGGGGAATAAAAGATGTAGGCTTCCTCCGATGCACTATCTGACCAAGTTTCAAGTCTGGATACTGCTGCTGCTGGGGCGGTGATGATTGTTGAGATATATCCTGCTAGGGATACCTCTGCTGGGGAAGTTTTGTTGTGAGCGACACCTCTATGGGGATAATGCTCCGGTGACTTCCGCCGTTATCTCAATTCCTGGAGCCTGTAGTAATTACTTTGTTATGCTTACTTTTATGTTTGTGAATGAATTTTTATTGTCAAATGCATATAATCATTCAAAGCAAACGTTAGACTTTATGCAAACAACAACAACAAACAAAATTGTAAAGAGAGGAAACTTGTATTTATTCGAAAGATGGCGTATGGCCAAGTAGTTTATACAAGTGAAAAGTAAAAGCTATCGGAAACAATCTCGTTAAGTTCCAACTATGCTAGTACTCATATATTTCAACTATCTCATCTTCTTGCTGTCAATAGAAAGTGAGTGAATTGATTTTCGCCATTTGAACTTGAATGCCGATGATAGTAGTCTGTAGATAGGTGATCTGGACGAGACATAGTCATACGCTTAAATCCCTAACTTTTGCCTAGACCGCCCTTTCGGGTTTTCAATCTACCGGGATACCCTTTTTGCCCAAGCCTTTTCAGTTTTCGACTTGCGGGTGTACATGTTTTGCATATATCCTTAATTTTACCGAACCCTTTTGGTTCGCGGGATGCCCTATTTTTGCCTAGGTCGATCGACCTAGCGGGTCTCTTTATCGTAGTATTTTTGACTATGTCTGCGTTCACGAGGGTGTGGAAGTCTTCGCCATCCATGGTGTTGAGTATCATAGCTCCGCCTGAAAATACTGTCTTGACTACAAATAGTCCCTCATAGGTGGGAGTCCATTTGCCCCTGGGATCACCTTGTGGAAGAATGATGCGCTTGACTACTAGATCACCGACTTGGTAAACTTGGTGCTTGACCTTTTTGTTAAATGCTCTGATCATTCGCTTCTGATAGATCTGTCCATGACAGATGTATGTGAGTTGTTTCTCATCAATCAAGTTAATCTGGTCAAGGCGAGTTTGGATCCAATCATCTTCGCCTAATCCTGCGTCTTGGAGGACTCTGGTCGAGGGTATTTGAACCTCAATTGGTAGGACTACTTCCATACCGTACACAAGAGAGAAAGGGGTTGCCCCTGTTGATGTCCGCACTGTAGTGCGATAACCATGAAGAGCAAATGGTAACATCTCATGCCAATCTTTGTAAGTCACTGTCATTTTCTGTATAATCTTCTTAATGTTCTTGTTGGCAACTTCCACTGCGCCATTCATCTTCGGCCGATAAGGGGAAGAGTTGTGATGCTTGATCTTGAATTGCGTGCAGAGTTCAGTGATCATTTTGTTGTTGAGATTAGAGCCGTTATCTGTGATAATCCTTTCGGGAGTGCCATACCGACAGATAAGATTATGCTTGATGAATCGAGCCACAACATTCTTGGTAACAGATGCGAACGAGGCTGCCTCTACCCATTTGGTGAAGTAGTCAATTGCCACAAGGATGAAACGATGTCCATTGGAAGCTGTGGGCTTGATTTCTCCAATCATGTCAATGCCCCACATTGCAAAAGGCCAAGGAGTTGTTAGAACGTTTAGAGGTACTGGAGGTACGTGCACTTTATCTGCATAAATCTGGCATTTGTGACAGGACCGAGCGTAACGGTGACAATCAGCTTCCATGGTGGACCAATAGTAACCTGTTCTCAAAATCTTCTTAGCCATTGTATGTCCACTGGAGTGAGTACCAAATGCGCCTTCGTGTAACTCTTCCATGATACGTTCCGCTGTTTTCCGATCTACACATTGAAGTAAGCACAAGTCGTGATTGCGCTTGTATAAAATGTCGTTGCTGAGGAAGAATTTGGATGCAAATCTTCTCAAGAATTTCTTATCATTGACAGATGCCCCTGCGGGATATTCCTGAGTCTCAAGGTACCTCTTCACGTCGTAGTACCAAGGTTTCTCTTCTGTATCAAGTTCACAACAGTATGCCGGTTCGTCAAACCTTTCAATGATAATCTGGGGAGCCTCGTTGTCCCATCTAACTTTGAACATAGATGACATGGTAGCCAATCGTCGACGATTCTCTTCTCGTGGAATATGATCAAAAGTGATCTCTTGAGTAGGGGATCAAACTCGAACATGCTCTCGATCGGAATGAGATTCGGATGCTTCGTATCCACTCGCCTTAATCGGTGATCACTAAAGCGAGTCTCCATACACTTGCAAGAATTTGATTCTTAAATCAATAGCAGCTTTAATACCCATGATGCACGCTTCGTATTCGGCCATATTGTTGGTGCAACTGAAACATAATCTGGCGGTGAAAGGCGTATGTCCGCCTGCAGGGGATGTGATGATGGCGCCAATGCCGTTGCCAAGTGCGTTTGAGGCTCCATCAAAGACCATGGTCCATCGGGATCCTTGTTCGTCCTTAAATGCAGTCTGGTTCTTCGCAATCTGTAACTAGCAAAACATCTTCATCGGAAACTCGAACTGCATGATAGTCATCTACGACGATGAGCCAAATGATCGGCTACTACACTTCCTTTGATTGCTTTCGAGAAGTGTCTTGGATGTCATATTAGGTCAAGATTATTTGCCATCTTGCTATTCTTCGGAGAGCTGGTTTCTCAAATATGTATTTTATCGGATCCATCTTGAAATCAACAAGGTAGTATGAGTCAACATATCTTGTCTTAGTCGTGAGCAGCCAAAGCGTTGCAAGTTTTCTCGGTGTGAGTATCTTGTTTCACGGTCGGTAAACATTTTGCTAAGGTAGTATATTGCATACTCTTTTCGACCGACTCGTCATGTTGCCCCAACACACACCCATCGAGTTCTCTAACATCAAGTACATGATAAGAGGTCTTCCTTGACATCGGGATAGGAGGATTCTGTAGGTACTCCTTGATTTTGTCAAAAGCGATTTGGCAATCGTCGTTCCATTCCACTACTTGATCTTTCTTTAGTAACTTGAAGATTGGCTCACAAGTAGCGGTTAGATGTGCAATGAATCTGGCAATGTAGTTTAAACGGCCCAAGAAGCCTCTGACTTCCTTCTCTGTGCGGGGAGCTGGCATTTCTTGAATAGCTTTAACCTTGGCAGGGTCAACCTCTATACCTTTACCACTGACAACAAATCCTAGGAGTTTACCAGTTCTGACTCCAAAAGTGCACTTGTTAGGATTAAGTCTCGATCATGCTTCCTCAACCTATCAAATAGTTTCTGCAAAT
>CM038795.1:245891468-245958955 GCA_021764765.1 Vicia sativa
ATTCCTTTTATTATTCAATAAATAAAAATAAAATAATAATTAGTATGAGTAGAGTATTTTACTCCTCACACCCCCACGTTACTCCTCACACCACCAACTCTTCCATTCTTTTAATTAATTAATTAAATCCAATAATCCAAAAATACTAATAATTAAACTTTTAATTAAATTAATAATTAAAATTCTAATTATTTAATAATTGAATTATTTGGGGTGTCACATTCATGACAAATAGGTTCGAGGAAGTTTCATCTTCTGATTCTTCTTCAGAAGTTTCATCTTCTGATTCTTCTTCAGAAGTCTCATCTTCTGATTCTTCTTCAGAAGTTTCATCTTCCGATTCTTCTTCAGAAGTTTCACTTTCTGTTTCTTCTTCAGAAGTTTCATCTTCTGTTTCTTCTTCAGAAGTTTCACTTTCTGATTTCCGATTCTTCTTCAAAAGTTTCCCTTTCTGATTCTTCTTCAAAAGTTTCACTTTCTGATTCTTCTTCAGAAGTTTCACTTTCTGATTCTTCTTCAGAAGGTTCAACTTCTGATTCTTCTTCAGAAGTTTCATCTTCTGATTCTTCTTCAGAAGTTTCATCTTCTGATTCTTCTTTAGAAGTTTCATCTTCTGTTTCTTCTTCAGAAGTTTCACTTTCTGATTCTTCTTTAGAAGTTTCACTTTCTGATTCTTCTTCTGAAGTTTCAGTTTCTGATTCTTCTTCAGAAGTTTCATCTTCTGATTCTTCTTCAGAAGTTTCATCTTCTGATTCTTCTTCAGAAGTTTCATCTTCTAATTCTTCTTCAAAGTTTCATCTTGTTTCTTCTTGAAGTTTCATCTTGATTCTTCTTCGAAGTTTCATCTTCGATTCTTCGGAAGTTTCATCTTGATTCTTCTTGAAGTTTCATCTTAACACATTATGGAGTTCAGTGATTAAATATAGAAATTTGTATTAATTCATCATGTCATCCATTGGTTTTTGTTTTTGTTGCATTTACTTCCTATCCCTTTAATGAGATGTTGACCCTTTGTAATAATATTATTAACAGAGAAAATTATATAGATTCATGAAGTGGTTAGAAAGTTGATTTAAAATTATTAAGAAATTCACTAAAATTATTATTGACATTTAATATTGACACTTATAATTTATATTTATACAAATAGTTAACTTTTACAATTATGGGTGGATTAAAATTTAATAAATTATTATTGACATTTATAATTTATATAAATAATTAACTTTTTATCTTCGGATCACTATCAAAAGAATCTATTTTATTTAAATTAATATTAAAAAAAACAATATTTTTATTTTTAAATATTTTTATTTTTTCTATTTCACGATTTTTTCCCTCTTTATTTAATATAATTACATCTTTATGATTATTGTTCATTTTATAAATAAGTAAATTATTTTAAATTTTGCATTCATATTTAAAACTTTACATTTACATTTGTTTTTCTATGACTATTTAATATATAATATTTAACTCTTTTTATATATGATTATTTAATACAATTATATTTTTATAGTTATTATTTATTTCATGATTGACTATATTATATTTTTTCTGGTGTAGTATTTTTTAAACAATATGAATAATATAAAAAAAAAAACTGTGAACAATTTGCATAATCAAAACGTATATTATTAGTTGAATCATATAAAGAAAAAGACATAAATTTAGTTGAATCATAACAAAGGTGGAACTTACGGTGAGTAAAACTTACGAAGAAAGTCCGAAAAGATCGGTTCGAATCGAGAGGAGATTACGAACAAATAGGTATTGGAGAAGTTCTCAAGAAGAAAGTGTGGTTGAATGCCATGAAAGAAGAACTTGAGGCTTGAAAACAAGACTTGGAAGTTAGCGAGCTTCCAAGGAAAACCATCGCCTTGATTGATTTTCAAGGAATCTGCATTTAATGAGATAGTGTTGTAACACACTGTTACCTTGAAAGAAACTTGCAAATGTTCTGATGAAGGATGTCAAGACTGAACACCTTATCCGTTTGAGAGATGAAATTGGTGTTGTAGATTTTGGCTAGCTAAATATGAATTAAGGGATGATGTTGAGAATAATTCATATCCGAACTCGAGGTCGGTCGAGTTCGATGTTCACTAATTCATATCGGAACTTGATGGTCGGTCAAAGTTACGATGTTCTGGAGGATAACTTAGTATTTGCTAGGTTAGAGTTAAATTGGTGAGACGAAAATTTCATATTATTCTTTCATTTGCCATGACTATTAATAAATCTCAAGGCCAATCTCTAGATCATGTTGGTTTGTATTTGCCAAAGGAGGTGTTTAGTCATGGACAATTTTATGTGGCTATTTCTAGAGTTAAATCAAAAAGGATGAGAGATTCTTATCTATGACAAAGATAAAATCTCTATGACTAATACCACAAATATTGTTTTCAAAGAAGTTTTCCAAAACATTTAGAAGGTTTGTTCATACTTCTAAATCTTTTATTTTATTTTAGCATAATTTTAGCATTTTGTTTATAACAAATCTTTTATTTTATTTTTTTCTTTGCTAATATCTTAAGTAAAAGACATTACTACAAACTCTAATACAATGACATTTATAAAGATTTTGATGTCAATTGACATTCTGGTAGATTGTTACTACCAATTCTACATAGTTACACTTCTTCTTTTCATTTCTTAGTACTTTCTATTTAATATGTTTTTAACATTCATATATATTGTTTCACTTAAACCAATATTATTTGGTTATTTCTTTAAAACTTTTCCATTAAGAATATTATTTTTAAACAAACTCTATTAACTATTGTATGTCGTTAGACAAATTAAAGTACCTGTGCGGGAGCACAAGTCTCTTACTAATTTTCTATTGTGATCAACTTTAATATTTTATCTATTTTTATTTCCGTACTAAATAAAAATTAATTAGAATTCAATATGAAATACTCCTTCTAATAAGTCGTCACTTCCACCCAAAAACGTCTGCGTGGCCTTCTTACGACGTCGTAAAAGATTCGTTGAATTTGTAGTTCCATGACAAAAAGCTACCTATTTAAATTTATCTTGTTCTTTGTTTTCAATAGGAGAAAAACTTTGTTTTGTTCGTTTATTGAACAAGAAATAAATTCTCGACATACATATTGTATGGATATAAATCATCTTGCAAATATATTTCTTATATAAAAATATTATTGTCTCATATTAAAAACTACGACTATCCATGATACACAACCTTGTCATTTTGTTGCATTTTCAATTATTTTGTGGATATTCAAACAACTCACTATGACATTTATTGAAACCAATTTGTTCCTATATATTAGTTAGCTAAATGCACACGGTCTATTACAACAAAAATGCCAGGTTGTAACAAAGGCAAAATAAGGACTATATTTTTCATTATGAAATGTCAAATTCATAATATCTCTTTTCATCCAATAATAACAATTAACTAATGATTTAAAGAGAAAAATTCAAATTATTGATACTATTTTCTAAACTTATTTTGAATTTCTTATAATGCGTCTTTTAATTTATTTTGAGCATAAAAATAACTACTGATCAATGTTGGAACATTCTTTTTATGTTTGATTTATTTTTTTACCAATATTGATATTTTATTATATTAAAAATCTGAGTTAACAAAATTAAAAAATTTCACTATTAATATGTTAGAAATTGTAATTCATTATTTTATGAAAAAATATATATTTGACAAAGATGTGCTCGACCAAGTCGGAGTAATAAAAATCTGTTTATTCAAAAAATCATCAAATACATCATATAGTTGTTGTTTGAACCCAAAATATAACTTTATATGTTTTGTACTTGAGTTGTATGTTTTAGATTTGAGCCTTGATCATGATGGTGTATAATTTTATACACTTAACAGTAACAACTTTTCAATAGTTTTTCTCTCATTCTTATTCTCTCATTTCTCCTTATTCTTCTCTCATCTTTCTTAAAAATTCATTTGTTTCAACAAATTGGTATCAACGAGCTCAGTTGCACTTCGGGCGAATATGTTGGCAAACAAGCAACAATATCCACACAATTTCCGCTATCTATCGGTTTTCAAAGTCGAGAACTAAGAGGTCGGTTGCACAAATAAAGGCTATCTTTAGATTTCAAGATGTGTTTGAAATCATGAATGATGGAGTATCGACATTGGAAGTGAATGCATATGATGTTCGTAAAGTTACCCACAAGGATAAAAGGAAGAAAGATGAAAAACTCTTTCTTTATTCACCGATGTGTGGATCCTAATGTGTTCGAGAAGACCATTGAAGAAGAAAGCGGTCAAATGAGCATGGTACAAGTCAAAGAACACATATAAGATGAAAAATTGGAAGAGAGTGAAGTTATAGGCGTTGAGAAAGCAACTCGAGATGACTTAGATGAAGAAAGATGATTGACTCAAAATTATTTTCATGTGTGGTGTTGTTAAATCGAATCGAAGTGTGTGTGATGAATCGATCAAAGATTTATAGAATATTGAAAAGTGTTGAGATCTTTGACTGCAAATATTTATTACATTGTAGTGTCTATTGAAGAGTCTAAGAACCTAGTTGAGATAAATTAGAAGAACTCCAAGCTTCATTAGAGGCTAGTGAGATAAGGCTGAAGCAAATAAACTCAGAAAGTGAGAAAGTGGTTGAACATGCACTACAAGCAAGATTCATCAAGAAGTTTGGAAAAGAGAAAGCGAAATAGAGAAAAAATTGGCTAATGATGAGAAGTCAAGCAAGAATTCAAAGAATCACTCTTATTCAACCAAGAAAGACATGGGTAACAAGTATTCGGGGAATAAAGTTGACATGAAGGAGGTGCAGTGTTACAATTGTCAAAGATTTGACCATGATGCACGAGATTGTAGAAGAAATAAAGAAGCAAGAGAAAAAGATAATCATGAAGTTGAATATGCACATGTTGGAGATAGTGTTTTTGATGATGTGCTACTAATGGCAAATACTTAGTTGAGCAATGAGAATACCAACATGTAGTACTTAGATTTAGGATGCAACACCACATGGCTGGAAATAAACCCTGGTTCACCAAGTTAGTTGAATCACTCAAGAAAGTGATCAAGTTTGCAGATGGAATGCACGTCACATCAGGTGTAAAAGGAGACATATTTGTGGTTCGAAAGGATGGTCGAAAAGCCATCATTATTGATGTGTTTGTATGTATTAAATGACAAGTAACTTGATAATTATAGCTCAATTACTTGTGAAATTTGGCATTGATACACATCATATATCGATGTTTCCAACATCGAACATGATCAAGACAAATGTTATGACATCTGTAGACAGACTGAATAACAATATCAAACTAAAATAATATGCATTATTTAAAGTGAAGAATGATAAAGAACAAAATCGATTGTTAATCCAGTTTGGTGCAACTCACCTACTCTGGGGGCTACCAAGTCAGGAAGGAAATCCACTATTAGCAATATTAATTTAAAGCTAAACTCCTTTGTTTACAACTTCTCACTTAATCTCTACCCATTGTGTAACACCCCAATTCTACCCCTCGTAATTAATAATAAAATCAGAGTTTCAAAATTTCATCCAAACATAAATTGAGGTATCACATATTCGTGTTTCATCACTTTGCATTATAATGCACTTCACAAAAATCAAAAGTCGGATATACCGATTCATATCATAAATCATCATATATCAACATATGAATATTCACAGCACAACGGATGTGTTCACAAAATGTACATATCATCATGTTATCATCAATACATAAAGTTATAACATCATAAGATAGTATACATAAACTATCCTATCCAAAATAATAACGTCACCCAAAACCCGAGTGTTACTACTATCAGAGCAGAGCGACTCAAAATAAAGAGACTCGAGATAATCCTCATCATCCTCACAGATCACACGAGCGTTACCAATATAAAGGCAGCAGCCGAAACAAGTAAAGGTGAGATACTCCAAAACATATAATTAAAGGCATGATAATATATATATATATATATATATATATATATATATATATATATATATATAAATATATATATATATATATTAATATATATATATATATATATATATATATATATATATATATATATATATATTTGGAATCATAAATGATATAGTGTAAGTGTTTTTATGTTGGCATTAATTTTTGGTAAAACTAGGATATGACAATGTCTTGATAGATGTCATGACATTCAGAGTTGAAGATAAATCCTACATGAGAAGGATGTTTAAGTACAGTTCTGAGCTGGAAGCAAGTACTATCTTGGAATTACTGCGAGAAGATTGGTGATGTCATAACGATGTTATGACATTACTGTGATGACATTCTTGTGCTCGGTCTGTTTTTTCTGAGAGTTTTCAGGAAGCTTGTTGAGCTGTTTTATTATGTTCTATGTTATTTAAATTACATGCTCACGTGGCTAATTGGTTGATATTAGTTAAACCTAAATTGGTTGTTAAAAAGACCAAGTCTTTAGGATTAATTAAGTGAACCCTAGCTATTATTATGGAAGCCCAAAGCGAAGTTACATGACCTTCTATAATAGGAAAGAATCCTTACTCTGCTGAAGCGCCTCTTGAACTGTATTGAAGATTTAGCAGGTTGTATTTTGTGTAATTCTAGTTACTCTTGTGAGCCAAGCAATTATCAATTGATAAGCGCCTTGGACTAGGATTTGTTTGTAAGGGTTATTTATCACTCAAAGCTTTGAAGCCGAGTGTTGTGTCTCTTGATTAAAGCTTTGAAGCAAAATCAAGTTTGTTATTGAAGAGTGTCTTCACAATTCAATTATTCAATGAATTGATATCACTTCTTTGTGATTGAGGGGTAGTAGGAACTCGGTCTAAGTAGGACTTAGATAGAAGTTGCATTGGGTAGGTTTAAGTGAAGGAGATAAACGGTTGGTTTATTCTGAATTAATTCTACTAATAGTGAATTTCCTCCTGGCTTGGTAACCCCGGATGTAGGTGTAGTTACACAGGCCCGGGTAAACAATTTATTGTGTTCTTCTTTCTTTGTTTGAATTTACTATGTGAATGTTAGCAGTGTCGAGATCTTGTGTCATAACATTCTCTGTGACATCACGTATCTGCTGCCGGGATTTCATATAGGATTAATAAGAATATGTCAACAAATATCAAAATCTCGTACTTTAAAACCATCATTTAGTGTATAAAATCAACACTTTAATTTCATCACATAATCACCATAATCATATCAAAACAAACATAAACTCCATCGCCATAAACTCATATTTAAGCACTCATCATGTTATATTCATCGCTTACTCATCATGAAATCATCACATATATTCACTTTATGTTCAACACAAAAATCATCACAAAACAAAGTATCATGTATCATCGCAATTAAAATAATACATCAAATAAAACTCAGCAAAAGACTCAAAAATAAACATAACCGACTCCATGAGACCGACTATGTTATGGATGGGGTACCCATCGCTTTGTCTATAATTAGGGACATTTGGCATAAAGCCCATCGCCGCTTGGCGCAAAAGCCCTCGCCGCTTGGCATAAAAGCCCTCGTCAATGCAATGTATGTGACTCGACAATACGACATCACAAACACGAAACAACAAAAACATCATCATCGCACATCAAAATTGACATAAAGCCCATGTCGCCATATTTATCCACATCAAGATAAACATATCATCGTCGCATATCATCAAGTATTCATTATAAATAAAACGCCGAAACATCATGTTTAATCACACCACATCATTATTAGATAATTCACTAAATTCCAAACACGGAAAAATAGTCAAACACCAATAATCTTGAAAGTTATTCATAATAATCGACATCAATTATAATCGTCAACGTCATAATCAGTTGTCCATACGCGACTTAAACCGACTAAAGCAACCGTTTCAAATTAACAGTAAATTGGCCTATTTGGTCGCTTAGTAAAAACTGAAATCTGAAAACCTAACCTCACCACGACGTTTTACACGTTAAAATTAGCTATACGTCAATTTTCGTTCAATTCGAGCAACTTGCTCCGTTGCGAAATTAAAATCAATCGAGAACATAATGGGTTCCAAATTAAATCGGCTAGCTTATGTCATATTTGTATTTAATTAATATAATTAAATAATATAAAATTATGAAATTAAATATAAAGCAGAACTACCACTTTTTTGTTAACATGCATTGAAATTACGGCAACGGATACTTAATGTCAAAGTGAATGTTATGACAGTGTCGACAAGCAGTTAACAATCCAAACAATAATTTAAAAAGCGATAAAGAACACAATCAATTATTAACTTGATTCGGTGTGTAACTACACCTACATCGGGGGCTATCAAGCCGAGGAAATCCACTATAAGTAGTATTAATTGGGAATAAACCAACGGTTTATCTCCTTCATAAGACCTACCCAATGCAACTTCAATCTAAGTCCTACTTAGACACGAGTTCTACTCACTCCCCTCAATCACAGCAGTGATACCAACCTAATGATTAATAGAATTGTGAAGACATTCTTCAATAAACATACTTGATTTTGCTTCAAATCTTTAATCAAGAGACCTGACACTCGTGCTTCAAAGCTTTGAGTGATAAACTACCCTTATAACCAAATCCTACTCAAGGCACTTATCAAAGATAATTTCTTGGCTCAGAATAACTAAAACACAAATTACAATCTCTTCTTCTTCTATTCAGAAAAGGCGCCACTAACAGCATAAGGGTTTGTTCCATATTATAGAAGCAGTACAGTCTTCAACTTGGGCTTCCATAAAAATAGCTAGGGTTAATCAAAGTTAACCTGAGGACTTGGTCTTTTTAACATAACAAAATAGGGTTAAACAAAGTTAACCTCACGTCCACGTGAGCATATGATTCAAACAAATTAATCCACATCAGAACAACTCAACAGAACCCTGAAAACACTCAGGAAAAGCAAATCTGCATAACAATATATTCTGCACAGAATGTCATAACATTGGTCATGACATTATTCATTCTGCTTGTAGATTTCCAGCATAACAGATCATAGCATGATTATTATGCTATCCCACCATACTGAGTTGCACATGTAGAATACTTCTTCTGCAGAATTTATCTTCAACCCAGAATGTCATGACATCAGTCAAGACATTAACAAAATCTGGGTTTACCAAAAATTAAAGCCAACATAAAACACTTACAAACTCCCCCTTTGGCAAATTTTTGGCTAAAACAACTAAGCTATCAGAGAACTAATGCAGCAGAAATTAAACTAAACAACTAAGCCAACTAAGCTAAATAACCAGCACCCAATTAAGATAAATTCAACCCATAATTTCTTCTCCCCCTTTTTAGCCATAAAGGGGCCAAAGGTACCATTACATAATCCCAGAAATCAAGTTATATAAGTTGCAGAAGAATTAACATACATCCAAGTTATCAAAATACAATCAGCCAAAAGAAAAACAAACAAAGCAAACAGAAGCAACAACAACAAAAAGTAACAGCAGGAAGCAGCAGCTGACTTTGCAGAAAATCAACCATAGAGCATCAGGCACTGTCCTCTCCTGAAGAAGTACTATGGTAAGTATCCTCTTCTATTGAGCTTCTTGCAGACCCATCATGCTGTTCTTCATCAGCATTCTCCTCCATTCTTTCATCCTCAACCTCCATGTCATCCTTTTCCTGTTCCAAGGCAGTGATCAACTCTTCAAGAGATTTCTTTCTTGCCTCAAGCTCTCTGCAGGTCTCTCTCAGCACAACAATAACATCATCTTTCTGAGAATTAGCTTTGACATTTGATGTCTCAGTAGATGTCATGACAATGTCAGGGACATGTTTCCCCTGAAACAACTTATAATGGAAACCAAGAGCGAGGAGCTCTTTTGAGAGTCCTTTTCTACCGGGATATCGGTGTTGATCAATGATGATACCACATAGGAGGGAGGAAAGGCTATAGGACCATAATTGCATAGCTACGCATGTTTCATGGTCTGCTCAAAAATGTAAGTTCTATAGTCAAATTTGGCTTTTGTTCCAACATCATAGATAAATCTCCCCAATCCAGTTGAAATGGTAGATTTGTGATTGGTAGGAACCCAGTTTGCTGCTCCAATTTTGTGCAGTATGGCAAACTTCACACTAAGCTTGCTAGTAGTTAGCTTCCCTTTCAAGGGCCAGTGCTTGACTTGCTGGGCAGTGATGATTTGACAAACCTGGTTGTCAGTAACCTCTAACTCAGGCTGAGCTTCATCAGCCCTCCCCAGGTATTTATTGATCACAAATAAAGAGAAATTTACCTTCCTTCCTCTCACATAAACACACCTAAAATCAACTGACTTTCCATCAGCACATTCAATAGACAGATTCACTATGAATTCTTTAACAAGAATCTCATAGCATCTAGGAAACTTGACAATTGTCTTCATCAGGCCAGCAACCTTGATGAGATCCATTATTTCCTTACACTCAAGAGCACTATTGTTTAGCTCCCTCTCTAAAGAAATCCTTTTCAGAAACACATACTTCCACATGCTAGCATTTTCTAGATGGTGAAAGGAAATATTGTCAATGGCAACCTCAGGAACCTTAGCCAGTTTGCTTGAAGAGGGTTTCTTCCTGAGAGGAATGTCTGGAACATTGCTCTCAACATCAAAATCAAAATCTGATTCCTCATCAGATCTAGAGGGTTTAGGAGCCTTTCTCTTCTTGGTTATAGGTTTTCTCAAGGGTTTTGAGAGACTACCAACAGATGCCCTTGCCTTCACCTTACCCTTCCCTTTGGAAGTTCCAGCTATTTGGTCCTTTTCAGCTCCTACTCTAACCTTGTTCTCAGGCCCAGCCTTCTCAGAAACAACTTCAGTAGCCTTCTCTTTGGAGGGGCTTTAAGCCGCACTCTGCTTTTCCTTTCTAGTCATCAGCCTTCTTGCTATGCTAGGTTTGACATTTGCAATTAAATCATTATTAGAAAATTCCTCATCAACATTAATAAAAGGTGGTTCATCAACCTTATCAGTGGGGGTCTGGTGATCATCAGGTTTCTCTAGAGATTTCTCAATGTTGTTATCAGGTGTCTCAACATTCTGAGTGACATTGGGATCACTTTCTAAATTAGGGCTAGCAGCTTCTTGGTTCAGGGGTACAGAAACACCAGGAATAGAGTGATTCTCATTAAGAATCCTAGTTACCAATCTAGCAATGGCTTGGTGAACATATGCAGAACCCTCCCTATTAGCTATCTTAGGAGGAACAGAAGATGATGGTTGAGAAAATTTACCAGAGGGAGAAGCTTGTGATCTTCTTGCATATCGAGTTCGCAGCTTCTTGACCTTAGTAGGGTCAGCTGACATTGTGCGGAGATGAGTTATCTCAAGGACCTCAGCGTCCATGGGATTTACGTTTGCCCTAGAATCTGTGTCAGTGGATGAGGAAGAAGCAGTTGCCTTTGATGAAGATGATGATATAGATTGTTGAGACATCTTGAGGAGTTGAGAATACAAGTGAAAGCAAGTTTGAAATTTTCTTTTGTGAGAATGGAGAGTGATACAACAAACTGAGAAGAAGAAAATATAAGTGTGTCTATTCCTCTTCTTAAACTTTTGGAAAGAAAGAGGGAAACTAATTATTAGCCCAATCACAATAAACTTAATTAAAATATCTCTTTCAGCCCTTGTTTTAAGCAAAATTAATTGCTACAACTCTTCATATTGTTAAATACCGACTTGCCCTTAAGTTTTCAAACTAACTAGCATCCGAGGCTTGGTAAAAATATCGGCCGATTGTAGTTCAATGGCAACATGTTCCGACTTAATCACCTTTTCCTCCATAAGATCTACGATGAAGTGATGTCTAATGTCAATATGCTTAGTCTGCTTTGTTGTATAGGATTCTTGGATATGTAGGTTGTCAAAGTATAATGTCATGACATCTTGTGTGACATTGTACTACTGTCGACATCATTTCATCGAGATCATTTGAGAACAAGCGCTACGGTACTATGTATTCAACTTCAGCAGTGAATAGGGACACATTTTTGTTTCTTGAACCAAGAAACTAGGTTGTTTCAAAAGAAGCATCCTCAGGAGGTACTCTTTTTGTCATCGCACTACCGGCCATCACATCACAATAACGGACATAATAGGTTCACATCCATGAGAGTACATCATACCATAATTGTAGGTTCCACTCACATACTTGAAATTCTTTTCACTGGTTGATGTGACTTACTTTGGGTTCGACGATATCTTGCACATACTCCAAGCGCAAAGGCTATGTCAGTCTGCTGGTTGTTAAGTATATGAACTTCCTATCATGTACATCTGCTTTGATCCACATTTGTCTCACTTGTGTCTTTGGACAGACTTTAGATGAGTAGGTGCGAGTCCTTTTATGGTGGCATTCTCCATCCCAAACTTCTTGACAATATTCTTTGCATACTTGCTTTGAGACAGAAAAATTGAGTCTTCCATACGTGTGACTTGTAGTCCAAGAGTAGGTCAATTCTCCCATGAGGCTCATTTCAAATTCAACTTGCATCTGTCGACAAAATGTTTAACCATTTTATCGACATTCCTCAAACACTATGTCATGAGCGTAAATTTGAGCTACCATTATTTTCCTCCTTCATCCTTGACAAAGAGTTTTATCAAACCTCCTTTTACGTATCCTTTGTCGGTGAGGAACTTTGTCAACCTTTCATACCAAGCTCTAGGAGCTTGTTTGGACCATATAATGCTTTCCTCAATTTGTATACATATCGGGACAGTTTGGATCCATAAACCTATTAATTTGTTCCATACACTTCCTCATTTAAGTACCCATTTAGGAAGGCACTCTTCACATCCATACTGAAACAACTTGAACTTGAAGGCAAAAACTCCCAAAGAAGTCGATTGATTCGGTCAGCTCAGGAAAAATGTCTCATCAAAATCAACCCATTCAACTTGAGTGTATCCTTGAGCAACAAGCCTTGCCTTATTCACAGTGACAATTCCTTGACATCGGACTTGTTTTGTAAATCCACTTTGTGCCAATGATGTTTGTTCCTTGGTCTAGGAATTAACTCCCATACTTCATGTTGTTTGAACTGGTTCAATTCATCTTGCATTGCTCCAATCCAGTATTCATCAGTCAAAGCTTCTTTAACATTCTTTGGTTCAATCTTAGACACAAAACAAGAGTTTGAGATGATTTCTCTAGATCTTGTAGTAACTCACTGTTAGGATCTCCTATGATGAGTTCCTTGGGATGATCTTTCTGAATTCGATAGAAGGATCTTTGTTAGCTTCCTTTGATTCGAATGATGGTAGGATTAGACACATCATCTGTTTAGTCACTTGTGTGGGAGTCTCAAAGAATGTATCAACATCATATGGGACATTGGTTTCCTCATGGTGATCATCAACTGTGACATTTATAGATTCCATCATAACTTTGGTCCTTGAATTGAACACCCTATATGCTCTGCTGTTGGTAGAGTATCCCAAGAATATTCCTTCATCACTTTTAGGGTCCATCTTTCTCCTTTGTTCACGATCATCCGAATAAAACATTTACTCCCAGAAACATGGAAGTACTTCACAGTAGGCTTTCTTCCTTTCCATATTTCATAAAGGGTGGATGATGTTCCCTTTCTCAAAGTGACCCTGTTGTGGACATAACAAGCTGTATTCATAGCTTCAGCCCAAAAATGAATAGGAAGATTCTTGGCATGTATCATAGCTCTAGCGATTCACGTATAGTTTTGTTTTTCCTTTCCACAACTCCATTTTGTTGAGGTTATAGGTGAAGAGAACTCATGATTGATTCCTTTTGAAGAACAAAACTCATCAAACTTACTATTTTCAAATTCCTTTCCATGACCACTTCTGATTCTGACAATGCATTCTTCCTTTTCTCTTTGAAGTCTTTTGCACAATTCTTTAAAGACATCAAATACATCAGATTTTTCCCTAATGAAGTTTATCCAGATGAATCTGGAAAAATCATCCACAACAACATAGGCATATCTCTTTCCACCAAGACTTTCTACCTGCATGGGACCCATCAGATCCATATGTAGAAGTTCCAGCACCTTGGAGGTGGTTAGATATCTTGTCTTTGGATGTGACATTCTAGTTTGCTTCCCAACCTGACATTCACCACAGACTCTTCCTTCATCAATCTGAAGCTTTGGTATCCCTCTGACAACCTCCATGGATATGATCTTTTTCATCCCTCTAAGATGCAAATGACCAAGTTTTTGGTGCCACAGTTTCACTTCCTTTTCTTCTTTGGCTATAGAGCACACAGAAGAGTAGTTAGTGTTCTCAGACTCCCATAAGTAACAGTTGTCTTTTGATCTGACTCCTCTCATTACAACTTCTTGTTTTTCATTTGTAACAAGGCATTCAGACTTGGTGAAGTTGACCTTGAATCCTAGATCACATAGTTGACTGATACTTATGAGGTTAGCAGTTAAACCATTTACCAGCAACACTTTATTTAGGTTTGGAACTCCAGGGCAGTCCAAGTTTCCAACATCTTTGATTTCTCCTCTAGCTCCATCTCCAAAGTGACATAGCGGTAGTATGAGGTTTACATCATTCATGATTCTTGATTCGATCATGTGTTTAGACCATCCATTGTCAAAGTACAGTCTTCCTTGTGAAACTCTAAAGGAGGTGTGAGTTATCAAAGTGCGATCTTTTTCTTCCATTGTTGAATATATGGTGTCTTGTTAGTTTTAAGCTTGACATATAGAATTAGTTAGGATATCCATATAATCAAAACAAAAAGGCTTTATGTGGCCAAACCTTCCACATGACATCTCCATCTTTGATATTTTTCTTCATGTTTCTGTTCTTGATGTTGAGCCCTATGTTGTGACATCTGCTTTGACATTTGTTTATCGGGCTGGTCTTCTTCTTGTCAACAACAGATTCCTTTGCGACCCAAATCCTAGACCGGACATGTTTCACTGCATTTTGTCGATCTGAAGTATTTCTTCCAACTTGTCGTTCGATTGTTAACATCTGACGGACTTTGTCATCTGATCAAGTTTGGAGTTCAACACTAGAACTTCACCTTTGAGATGACTTATAGTTGCAGTGTCTACCTTCTTCTCAGTCTCAACTTCACTATGAGCTTCTTCTATTTCTCATTTTGTTGTGAGACTTGACCTCGATACACACTTCTTGGGGTCGACAAGTTCTTCAAATGTCACCTCCTCATCACTTGAATCATTGTCAGAGTTACAAACACCGGATAGTGCAGTAACTAGTTTAACAAATTCTTCTTCAGAGTCACTTTCTGAGTCACCATTAGACCAAGTAACAGACATTCCTTTCTTTTGTTTCTTTAGAAAGGTGGTACATTCAGCTCTAATGTGGTCATATCCTTCACATCCATGGCATTGGATTCCTCCTTTGATTTCCCTTTTCTTGAGTTCTTACTTCTTTGAGTCATAGGATCTGCTAATGTCAGAGGAAATGTTCTTGACATTTGACCTTGGCTTCTGGTCCATTCTCTTGATGAGTTTGTGGAACTGCCTTCCAAGCATAGCTATAGCTTCCGATATATTCTCTTCATCACTCTCCTTGCTTTCCTCTTCAGCATTGGATACAAGGGCTATGCTCTTGTTCTTCTTGTCAACATTGTCACTGATCCCCATCTCAAATGTCTGAAGTGAATCAATGAGTTCATCAACCTTTAAGCTGCAGATATCCTGAGCTTCCTCTATAACAGTCACTTTCATTGCAAACCTTTTAGGCAAAGATCTGAGAATCTTTCTCACCAGCTTTTCTTCAGACATCTTTTCTCCCAATGCTCTTGAGGTGTTGGCAATCTCCAAGATGTTCATGTGAAAATCATGAATGGTCTCATCTTCCTTCATCCTCAGATTCTCAAATTTGGTAGTGAGCATCTGAAGTCTTGACATTTTTACCTTGGATGTACCCTCATGAGTGGTTTGGAGAGTGTCCCAAACATCCTTGGCCAGTTCACACTAATGCACTAGTCTGAAAATGTTTACATCAATTCCATTGAATAAGGCATTCAATGCTTTAGAGTTGCTTGATGCTAACTCTTCTTCTTCTTTGCTCCATTCTTCCTCGAGTTTCGGGCTAGTAGTCCCATCTTTCTCAAGTTTGATGGGATGTTTCCATCCTCAGTCGGTTGTCCAAGCTTTATTTTCCGGTGACTTCAAGAAGGCAACCATACGAGGTTTCAGTGGTCATAGTTTGATCCATCCGAATGGGTGGTCGCTCCCAAAACCTCCTTCCTTGTCCATAGCGCGAAAAATATCCTAGATCTCACCGGAAAAGCAGGGGGTGCACCTCGATGCCAATTGAAATGCGGCAACAAATACTTAATGTCAAGTGAATGTTATGACACCGTGTCGACAAGCGATTAACAATCAAGCGATAATTTAAAAGCGGTAAAGAACACAATCAATTGTTAACGATTCGGTGTGTAACTACACCTACATCTGGGGCTACCAAGCCGGGAGGAAATCCACTATAAGTAGTATTAATTCGGGAATAAACCAACGGTTTATCTCCTTCATTAAGACCTACCCAATGCAACTTCAATCTAAGTCCTACTTAGACACGAGTTCCTCACTCCCCTCAATCACAGTGTGATACCAACCTAATGATTAATAGAATTGTGAAGACATTCTTCAATAAACATACTTGATTTTGCTTCAAATCTTTAATCAAGAGACACAACACTCGTGCTTCAAAGCTTTGGTGATAAACTACCCTTACAACCAAATCCTACTCCAAGGCACTTATCAAAAGATAATTTCTTGGCTCACGAAATTACTAAAACACAAATTACAATCTCTTCTTCTATTGAGAAAAGGCGCTTCTTGACATGAGGTTTGTTCCATATTATAGAAGCGATCGGTCTTCAACTTGGGCTTCCATAAAAATAGCTAGGGTTAACCAAAGTCAACACGAGGACTTGATCTTTTAACATAACAAAATAGGGTTAAACAAAGTTAACCTCAATTCCGTGAGCATATGATTCAAAAAATTAATCCACATCGAGCACGACAAAATCACGAAAACACCGGAAAGCAAATCGCATAACAATATATTACGCACGAATGTCATAACATTGGTCATGACATTATTCATTACGCTTGATTTCCACATAACGGATCATAGCATGATTATTATGCTATCCCACCATCTTGATGTACATAGAATACTTCTTAAATTTATCTTGACCAGAATGCCATAACATCGATCAAGACATTAACAAAATCTGGTTTTACCAAAATTTACGCCAACATAAAACACTTACATGCATAATTCCACATATTTTACAAGCTGACAATAATGTTTTCAAATTAATTTAGTTTTGTTTTCTTCCAATTCTAAGTAAACTAGTACACATAGTTTAGTTTCCTAACTTCAACTTCTTAAAAAAACTACATATTGCCATTTCCAAATTTTCCATACCTGCATAATTATGTTTTTGCTAGCATACTGACAGTAATACTTAAAATTAATATAATTTAGTTTTTCATTTCTAATTCTTCTTAACTAATTTAATAACAATCCAACAACAACAATAACACCTAAATCAATTCCTCTAACCTCTATCAAAATCACCCAACACAACTCATAAACCCTAAAATCAATTTTATCCCAAATAAAAAATATACCAAATCAAACTCTAACTATAAGCATTGGAAAATCAAACCCCTTACTTTAAATGTTTGAATGATTCTTGATGTTCCAACCCAATCCAAGCCTAGCTTATTGTGTTCTCTTGCTCTTCTCCGAAACCTCTTCTCTTCTCTAAGTGTGTTTGGTGTGTTATGACAAAACAAGTGGTGTGGTGTTTGGTTTAGGTACAAGACTAGGAGAAACTTACTTAAATGCCCTTCTTGTAAATTATACTACTAAATAACACTAAATAATATCAAATAATATTATTAACCCAAAATAATTAAAATAACTCTGAATAATTAAATATCGGTATGAATAATATTTTACCGAACCGAACGGAATAAAAACCGGACCGAACAAAATAATTACCGGTCCCTCAAAATAAATATCGGACCGAATAAAATAATTACCAGTCCCTCAAAATAAATATCGGACCGAATAAAATAATTACCGGTTGCTCAAAAAAATACCGGACCGAATAAAATAATTACGGTCCGAATAAAGCGTCGCCGAATATGTTATGATATAACGTTTAATATAAATATTCTCGTCGCAAAAATAAACGTCAAACGGTAACTCGAAAATATTAATATAATATAATATTAAATAAAACGGGGCGTTACAACTCTCCCCCACTTAAAAAAGTTTCGTCCTCGAAATTACTTGACTCGAAAAGCTCGAGATAGGAATCCCGCATCTTGCTTTCCAGCTCCCACGTCGCGCTTTCACCAGCTGCTCCTAGCCAAACAACTTTAACCAAGGAGATCTCTTTGCCACGAAGAGACTTTATCTCACGATCTCCGATCCTTAAAGGCATCCTCTCCACCGTAAGATTGTCTCAAACTTGAATATCATCCATCTCAATCACATGTGAAGGATCCGAAACATACTTCCGAAGTTGCGACACATGGAACACATCATGCAAGTTCGAAAGATTTGGCGGTAAATCCACTCGATAAGCCACTTTTCCCACTTTACTAGTAATTTGGTAAGGACCAATAAAGCGAGGAGTTAGCTTCTTGACTTCAAAGCTCGCTAGCGATTGTAGGAGTAACTTCATAAAAATACATGATCACCATCTTGAAATTCCAAGTCTTTCCTCCTTTTATCATGATAAGTCTTTTGTCGACTTTAAAATTCTCATCTTTCTCTAATCATCTTCACCATCTCGTTGTCTCTTTAACCAATTATGGTCTTAGCACCACACTTTCACCCGACTCATGCCAACACAAGGAGTTCTACACCTCCGACCATACAAAGCCTCGAGCAGTGCCATTCAATACTAGCATGAAAACTATTATTATAAGTAAACTCAATCAAAGGAAGGTATGTATCCATGAACCACCATGTTCAAGAATACAAGCTCGTAACAAGTCTTTCAACGATTGAATTGTCCTTTCCGTCGACCATCGGTCGAGGATAATAAGTGAACTCAACCTCAACTTTGAACCCAAAGCCTCTTGCAAGCTTTTCCAAAATTTAGAATTAAACCTCGGATCTCTAGCCAAAACAATACACAAAGGAATACCATGTAATCTCACAATCACATGCGTATAAATTTCCGAACCGATACAAGATAAGTGATGTTAATAGGAATAAAGTGAGTCGACTTATAAGCCTATCAATGATCACCCAAATTGCATCGTGTCCTCTTGGTGTATTCGGTAACCCCATTCTGAAATCCATAGAAATGCTATCCCATTTCCATTACGGAATCTCTAGCAGTTGCATCAACCACGCGGTTTCGATGCTCCACTTTAGACTTGAGACAAGTCAAACAAGCATAAACAAGCTGAGCCACCTCTCATTTCATGCCCGACCACCAAAATAGTTTCTTTAAATCTTGATACATTTTGGTCGCTCCGGATGAATACTCAAGTACTTCTATGACTTTATTCCAAGATCATTCTCTTCAAATCCACATCATCGGAATACAAATCCTATCTCGGAACCTCAAAACACCACAGCATCCAACTTGAAATCTTCATTTCGGTTTGACCAATACCAACCAACAAATCAACAAGTTTCACATCAAGCTTGAGCTTCTCTTATACTATCAAGAAATCATTATTAATCTTCAATATTCTCCTCTGTGAAACCACCATAAATCCACCACCATTCACCATCGTTTTATCCCTTCTACTCCTCATTACCCATACATTATTCCATCCACAACGGTCCACACTCTCTTCTCAAAGTAACACCATCATCGTAACATACTCCTTTCGCTACTACCTCCTTCCGCTACTACCTCCTTCATTTCTTTGTACTCACAAGACCATCATCGCCTTACACTTTTGATTTCTAGCATTGCAACATCACCATTAATATTTCTCCATAACAAGTTTCCGTTCGATCTCATCATCTCCATCATCCTCAACAACAGTTTCCGCTCAAATTCTTTAGTTCGGTCCTATTTCCATGCAAAGCATCGGTTTCAACACTTAGGTAAGTTTTGCTTTCATTTGAGTTGTTAAGATGAGTTTACATTGATTATTCTAATAAATAAGCATTATAAGAATCGATCCGAACTAATAGGCTGATATAAAATTGTGCTTCTAAAATTGTGCTAAATTTCTGAATCTATATTGAAAATCATGTGGTAAAATGCAATGTTGGTATGTTGATTTCTCTTCAAAGAAAGAACAGTGAATTCTTGTGTTGAAGATGTTGTATACATGTTTTATCGTGTCATGCTTGTTTGTGTTTGGTTTCTGTGATTTAGCAGTGAGATAATTGTTTTGTTATACCCGTTATGCTGGTTGTATTCTGGTTGAAGTTTATGATTGAATGATATATGTGCTTAGTTTCGATGAAGGATTAATATCGCCGAGTTTATTCGCGTGGGATATAACCAAGAAACCATTTGGGCAGCCGGTTTACATTGTGTAGTTGCTTTAAATTTGAGTTGAAATGTACGGTTTACTTGGTTTGTTCCGAACAATTGAAGTTGTGGTGGATAATGTTAGTGTATAGTTTTGATGAAGGTAACAATAATACCGCGTTACTCGCGTGTAAATCTAACTAAGAAACCATTGGGACATCACATTATTGTGTTTTGTGATTGAACGATATTCCATGATTAGTTTCGATGATGGTTCAATGTCTATGTCGCTTTATTTGCGTAAGATTTAACAGAAAACTATCGAGGGTAGCACATTGTTTCTTTGGTGCAAGAAAATCATTTTTATCTTGAGTAAAATTGATTGATTAGTGGCTGCCCCGATTCGGTTTATTTGTTAAGACTTGATTGTTGAATTTAATTTCATGACATGTTGATTTGAATCAATTCGAATGAATGGTCAATGTTGTTTTGATTACATTTCAATTTGATTTCGAACGATGGAATCTTGGTTGCAATAGCGATGGTGTTTCGGTAATTTAATTGATTTAAAGAGGAATTTTTGAGTGTTTCTTAAGATAATGAAGTTGCTGCCCGTTTTTGGTTCATGCGGTTTAAATATGTTTAGAACTCAATTTTCTATGTTTCGGTTGAGTAATAGCTTGAGTTCAACTGTGTCAGGTTTTAAACATTGCACTTGTTACTAATTTCCAAATAGTCTCATCTTTGAATTCTTGAATTTTATGTTGTTGCTATTTTTTCCTTTTCAATCCTTTACTTGTGTTGTGTTTGCTCAATGCCTTTTCAGTTAATGAACATATTTGCTTACTAACCACGTTCAGTTATCCCTCTTATGCTACTAACACGTTTGTTGTTGTGAAGGCATTCAAGAATTGTCCAAGAATATTTTTTCTATTAGTACATCTATATACCTTTTTTATATTGTTATTATAATTCTGTTACTATTTTGATATAATTTTTAGTAATGTATTTAGTATTTATATTATTATTTTTAAATCGTGCTTTAGACATCGCATACATTAGGAGGCGGAAGTTACGGCCGTTAGGAGGCGAGTTCGACCGTTAGGAGCAAAAGTTCTGGCCGTTAGGAGCAGAAGTTCTGACCTTTAGGAGCAGAAGTTCTGACCGTTAGGAGCAAAAGTTCTGGCTGTTAGGAGCTGAAGTTCTAGCCGTTAGGAGGTTCTGATTTTCTGATGAATCGTGTGGATCGATAAGCGGTATACATATACTTGAAGACTCACAGAAGGCCATAAAATCAATTCAGGCTCATATGTTCAATCATAGCACACTTTTACTCGAAAACCTTAATCAATATTTGCGGGATAGAAATTAGAACCTCAAAACCTCGATTCTCATGAGATAGTCATAAGGTTACGGATGGACACATCTTGTATATTGAGGCGGCGCTTGGAATAACGGAACCTCAAATATTCAACTTTTGAGAATCAAACCTCTTCTTGAGCGATTGTATACTCTCATTATCGGAAAATCCGATCCATGGTTAATGCACAAATGATATGCATGAAATGCACCTATTGATTAAGTGTAAGCCAATTATTTGTATAAAAATGAAGAGGAGAATTTTGGGGTGCAGCTGCCCCTATTTAATCGTCTTAAACACGAAGGTGATATTGGCGTTAGCCTTCGAGCGTTTAAGGTGAAGAAGATTAAATATTAAAGAACCTAAAATTTATGATCCAGAAGAACAAGCGGAAAAGTATTATTATTATTGTCTTTTCTACGGTACAAGGTAAAATTGAGAACAAACATTACGGCATGTTAGGTCGGGGTTAGACACACTGAGGTAGGAAACAAATGTACGTTCCGGTGAAGATTTTGACACATACAACGAGACCAACTCATAGATCTTTGTACGAATACGCTTGAATGGCGGCTTCACATATGAAGAATGAGGACAAAGCGGATCTTTGGCACGAATCACGCTTGAATAAAGCGGCCTCACGGATCAAGAAGAAAGAACTCATAGATCTTTGGCACGAATACGATTGAATAAGCGGCCTCACGGATCAAGAAGAAAGAACTCATAGATCTTTGGCACGAATACGCTTGAATAAGCGGCTTCACGGATCAAGAATGAGAACAAAATAGATCTTTAGCGCGAATACGGCTTGAATAAGCGGCCTTGCGGATCAAGAAGAAAACTCATAGGTCTTTGGCATGAATACGCTTGAATAAGCGGCCGTGATCAAGAATAAGAACAAAGCAGATATTTGGCACGGATATGCTTGAAAAAGCGGCCTCGCGAATCAATCGAGAAAGAACTCATAGATCTTTGGCATGAATACGCTTAAATAAGCGGCTTTGCGAGATCAAGAATGAGAACAAAAGCGGATCTTTGGCACGAATACGCTTGAATAAGCGGCCTCGCGATCAAGAAGAAAAACTCATAGATCTTTGCACGAATACGCTTGAATAAGCGGCTTGAATCAAGGAAGAACTCATAGATCTTTGCACGAATCGCTTGAATAAGCGACTTCACGGATCAAAGAGAACATAAAGAAGGGAGTATATGTTAGGTCGATTTGGACATACGAGAAAGAGACCGACGGCGACTTTAAAGAAAACATGCCGGTAAGGATATTAGATAGATAAAGATCGAATTATATATGTTCGGAAAGGATATATCGATTCGATTCATACGAGAAAGAGACCGATAACAGGCGACTGCTAACAAAGGTTTGAAAAATACATGCGGATATGTCAAGTCGATTTAGACATATTGAACACATAAAAATATATCGTCGGTCGGTTAGACATACACAAGAAAGAGACCGACCGAAGACGACTCTATCAAAGGTTTCGAAAAATATATGCCAGATATGTCAGGTCAAGTTTAGACATATTGGACACATGAAGATCGAATATACATGTTCGGTAAAGATATGTCAGGTCAGATTTAGACATATTGAACACATATAAAGGAACATATGTCAGGTCAGATTTAAACATACACAAGAAAGAGACCGACCGAAGATGACTCTATCAAAGGTTTCGAAAAAATACATGCCAGATATGTCAGGTCAGGTTTAAACATATTGGACACATAAAGATCGAATATACATGTTTGGTAAAGATATGTCAGATCAGATTTAGACATATTGAACACATATAAGGAGCATATGTCAGGTCAGATTTAGATATACACAAGACAGAGACCGACCGAAGACGACTCTATCAAAGGTTTCAAAAAAATACATGCCAGATATGTCAGGTCAGGTTTAAACATATTGGACACATAAAGATCGAATATACATGTTCGGTAAAGATATGTCAGGTCAAATTTAGACATATTGAACACATATAAAGGAGCATATGTCAGGTAAAATTTAGACATACACAAGAAAGAGACCGACCGAAGACGACTCTCATAAAGGTTTCAAAAAATACATGCCAGATATGTCAGGTCAGATTTAGACATATTGGACACATAAAGATCGAATATACATGTTCGGTAAAGATATTGAACACATATAAGGGAGTATATGTCCGGTCAGATTTAGACATACCCAATAAAGAGGCGACCGAGCGGACTCCTTTGGGAGATATATGAAATGGTAAAATCTTCGATCGAAGAAGAATTCACGGGGAAAGAGGCCAACCAAAAAGGGACTTTAGCAAGGTTTTCCAGGCTACGTTTGGACTTTAAAAGGTTGCCATTGTGCAAGAAATACAATATCCCTCAGGCCAAAGGCGGGGTGCAATTCTTCAAGAGTGGCAATTATTACCACACACCAAGTATGGATACTCAGACAATTGAGAAGCAAGAAAGGTTAGACACCGACTCTTACTCGCACTCTAACGACAGAGGCAAACACGGGTAAGAATACCAAAATAAGAATTTTGCCAAAAGCAAGACGCTTGGTAAATGAATTGAATTTAACGGTGTAAGAGACCGACACGGGGTCAAAGATGCAGATAGCAACAACAAGAAGATATGTCTTGAGGAAAATTTGTGGGGAATATCACTTGTTTTTTTTATGGATAGAATTCTCTTCGAAGACGCAAAAGGTACTCGAGAAAGACTTTAATCGGCATGCTTCAATGCATGTTTGAGAGAATGTTTAGCGTAATGCTCCATGTCTCAATAGAAATGCTACGCGCTTTTGAGGATGCAATGCAATGATGATTACTATATGCAATGTGTCAAAGCAAAGACATTTGTTGGAATTCAGAGGATAGAATCCCGTCTTCTAACTTTTGTTGAAGGAAACTAATAACTAGGAATTAAACCCCGATCTCTAATAAGGATGACAATCCTGACTTGAGTTAGAGATATTGATCCTTAACTTATGATGGAGAAAATCCAACACAGACTTAGATCTCTGATGAGCTAAGGATAATGATCCTGACTTCTTAACATGCCATTTAAACTCAACGATTGTTTAGCTTGTGCCTGGACTTAACCTGATAAACTAAGAGGTGGAGGAATGCCTCTGCATAATGCTTTGCCCCAGTCTGTAGGGATTTTGAAGAAAGTAGCCTCGAGAAAGATTCCTGAGATCCGTATCATCAAGATAATCTTCCCCAGTGTTATAAACTTGGAAACACTGCCCCTGGCCAACCAAAGGCAAATATGGTTTCAACCATGCTCGGACGAATGCCCCTGATAACTCAGCCCTTTGAGAGATTCTTCGAATCTCGATATAAATACCAGTTATTGAACTTTAAAGATATCATCTACTCAGGGTGGTTTACATCTTGAAAGTAGGCTACTTCACAACCTTACTTCTCAGCTCGAGCTACTTTGTGCTCAATCAAATACTTGAAGCAATACGTCTCTCAAGACAATCAAATTATCCATCTGATGCTCATTTGCAAGCTTACTTGATGTTTAAGAACTTATTTATATGCAAAGAATGTTTTATTCTACGAATGATAGTTCTAATGCAAAGTTCATGTTTGTCTTGAAGTTTAAAAATCTTTTATTGAAAGGATGTTGAAACATCGATTTTTTTGTGAAAGAAAGTAAAAAGATGGAGTGATACCAACTCAAATGTTTAGCAAACCTCCTAGGAGTCAGGTTACCGTATTCTTGTAACAGTTTTGCTTTAGAATTAACCCATGCTTCAATTAGGACTTTTAAGGGTTGTAACGTGGTTTGGTTCACAGTTTTACAAAAAAGTTTTAAGGCTCAAAATATTTGGTGCCCAACCATTCTCCGTGATGTTCTCCATTCCTACGTTCAGTTAACCCAATCGAGCACTCATCTCTCGAGAGAGTTTATGATGCGGTTGAGGAACCATTGAGGTTTCTTGGACACGAAAATCACTCATATTTTTTTGCTTTTGGTGTCGATCACGACTTTGTTCTTGTCTTGAGAATTTTTGTTTGGTAATCCTTTATTTTATTTTCTTTTCTTTCACCACTTTCTAATTTTAATATATTTTTTTGAACAAGTAATTTGATTTTTCATTTTTGTTTGATTGGAGGTGATTGTGACTGCTTGAATCCTTAGCGGATGAGAGATAACAATTGTGGTATCGTCATCTGTTGATTTCTTGTGTGCGAGAGATAACCATTACGGTTTCAACCTCTTTCGATGCACATTGTTGAGTGGCAAAGATTGACCATTCCAGTTTTGAGTTTTCCTCTATGTTTTGAAGGATAACCATTGTTGTATCCTTGGATGTGCACTCTTGATGAGTTTTGAACGTTCGATCAGATTAACTGAACACTACCCTGTCCCAAGTTAAAAAATAAGGGTTTTTTCTGAACAGAAAGAAACTCCTACTTCGAGGCTCAAAAGGGGTTAACGAGGGTTTCACTCCCTTATATCTATGGTGTTTAGGAATTTGAAACAAGGCCTATACATCGTTAGCAGGGTTTTTACTCGAAAGAAATACTGTTTGAGATTCTTAGTAAATTATTCGTCATCCTCCCTACAGAGGTGTTGCTTTATTAATAAGAGTTGAGTATCAAAATCATAGTAAATCAAATAAGAGTGATAGAAAAATGGATTATTTCAAGACAAACATATTTAATGCATTATGATTAGTATTCATAAATAAGCAAGTTTTTCATACAAGAAAGTACTGAACAAAACAAGAAAGATTACAAATGAGCATGCAAGATGAAACTAGAAATCTCCATGTTGAGGAGACTAGTCTCGGTATGGATTTCTTGCTTCAGAATATGCACTTCATAGTCCTGGAGTTTACTGAGTCAAAATAAAGTTCAATTAATCGTAGGCCCTCGGGTGAATGTGATGGCTTTGGAATCAATGAGTTTATGAGCGTGCCTTTGAAAAGAGTACATCCTTCAATTGTGGCGGTGCCCAGCGGAACTTGCGGTAGGCATCAAGATCATATCCCAAAGGATCGAGAAAAGAGGTGTCTCGAGCTCCTTTAACTCCACCAAAGAATGTTGGAGTAAGCGAGAGAGCAACTCACTATGAGCATAAGGATTATATTATGCATTTTCTTGGCCTTATCAGTTTTCTACCTCATTGTTGAAGATTTTATCGATAAGCTTGTTATCGAGGCGTTCTCTTGCGAGGAGCATCTTGACTGGTGTTTGGCAAATAGCTGCACCTGAGACTTGTGGAACACTGATTAGAATTAACTTTTGTCACACGATTAGGAATCGAAATGGAGGGTGGCAGGGAGCTTCTTCCTCGTCCTCGAAATTGTACTTGCCTCTTCATCAATTCGCTCAGGAATTTGAAAGAAATAGCAATATCCTAAATGTTTCCCATCTTGAGACCGCTTTCAATTCGTTCCCCTACAACAACGGTGTGAAAACTTAGAAGTACATCCAAAATCGGATAGGGACCACAGGTATTGGAGAACATCTCAATGAGTTCTCGTTCAAAGAGGAGGTTGAACTCTACCATTAATTCTATCCATCTTTCGCATACTCTTTGAAATATTCTTCAGTCTTCTGAGTTAAACCTTAGAGTTGAATTCTAGTGGGGGCCATGTTACTATTATAGTCGTACTGATTGACAAAAGCTTCATCCAAATCCTTCTAACTTTGGATGAGTTCGTTTAAGCTGAGTATACCATTCGAGAGATGCTCCACTGAGGCTATCTTGAAAAACGTGCAGGATGAGCTTGTCATTTTCCACATAGGGAGCCATCTTATTGCAATAGGCTTTGATGTGGGTAATCGAACAAGGGGTACCCTTATACTTCTAAAATGTCGGGACTTTGAATTTTGCAGGAATTTTGATACCAGGCACCAAGAACAAACTAGGAGCGTCTAAACCTAGGGAATAACGACCCTCAATACCTTCATCCTTTCCTCAAGGAGGTGAAGCTTTTTCTCAGATTCAGTCTCTTCAATTAGAAACTTGAAGGTGTCAAATGAAGACTCGAAGATATCCTCACATTGAAGAGTTCCATTGACATGCATTTAAACAATGTTTCTGACATTTTGATCTGAAAGGACCTCCCTACAGTTAAGATTAACACCTAGTGGATTAACATGATCAGTAGTAACAACTTCGGACTTCTAAACAACTTGCTTTAACTCTTCTTGTCCATGGGCAATCTTACGGATAACCTCCATGAATTGATCTATCGAGTATCTATATGAGTATTCATCGCCACACATGCACGAAGTTGATCCATGATGGCGACGATGTCGAAATCGATATTGCAATCTTGAGATTCGGATAAAAGCTAGGTTGAAATGAGTCTTGGTTGAAATGAATGAAATGCATGATGATGCATGGATGATAACGAAATAAACTTTTCTTATTGATGCAAATGGAATGCAACATGATGATAATAACGAGTTCACGGAGGCGTGAAGCGGGAAGGTTATTGGTATTCATAACAACTTATTTAGGTGGGCTTCTACGATAGGACAACTCTAGGCTAATAATCCCGAGCAGCGTGGTTCTAATGTTTTTGCTAAATGTTTCTCGAGTCTCGGATCCCTTTTAACAAATATTATCATCATGCAAGAGGCCTACATGGTGATAATATTCCCAAAAATACTCAAGCGGCTCTTAAAGGGATACTCAAAATCCTTTATTTGAGCGGTCGGTCGAGTTTTGGATATCAAGAGCAAACTTAGAGTTATAGGTCATTTGTCCGAGAATTGATGTCTGCACTATCATTCGGGTCAACAACCTCCTTAAAATAACCAACTCTAAGTCGGTCTTTGCTTGGTCCATAGGACATTAGTCGGGGGACCTAGGCTCATGACCCTCTATTCCTAAAAGGTTACCTAGAAGCACGGGTAGTGGGTTTATCTATGTATTAACACCCATAAATTCCCAACACAATAATATATCAACAGAATAAAATATATAAAGCATAAAGAAAATAATAAGTTATGAACAATAAATAAACATTAAGAAGAAAGAAATAAACAAACACACAAACACGCAAAGAACTAAACTAGGGTAGACTCTCGCATGTGTCCCCAGTGAAGTCTCCAGCTGAAGCAACTGGTTTTTTCATCGGTTATTTTAAAAACAATGAAGTTGCCACCTAATTTTAATTGTTCTAAAAAGAACAATAAAATATAGATAAAACCGAGAATGATGGATAAGGTGGTCTACAAGACCAAAAGACATGAATTCAGGAGTCGGTTATGCAAGAGGAAGGTATTAACACCATTCACATCCATCGTACTCGATGAGACCCGTTTAGTTCGTGCATGTTTACGTGTGTTTATTGCTTTATAAGAAAAGAAGAAGAATGGCCTTTATTCATTGGTTTTTAACCTCACCAAATACATCGCATCTTGTACCTACGTACTCCCTCGTGCAATGGGAAAGTCAAAATTCCGTAGTTCCTCTTGAAAAGGTTTTGGTTGGTTGTGTTGATTTTATAAGAAAAAATCGTGCTTTAGACATTTCAAATTCTTGAACTTTGACTTGTATACTCGTATGAGAGGCTAAGTCTTTGTATGTTCGTGTTTGAAATGGCTAATGCACACTCTATGTAAGAAAAGAGTTTGATGATCGCGTGCAAGCGAAAAAGAGTTTGAGTGAGTTGAGTTAATGTTAAGTGGGTGAAAAGTACCTAAACATTAGGCTAACATCTAATGATTCAAATACTAGAAATTGAATGAGTGTGCTCATCCAATCGTCTATCATCCTAAAAACTTTATTGTGAAATGGTGAAGTGAAGCAAGGTTCACGTTATTAAGTGTTTTGAGTGAAATAAAATATTTAAGCTATTGGGCTATCATCCAATAACTTAAATATTCTAAATTCAATTAAATCATTGGGCTATCATCCAACAACTTAAACGAATGTTACTCTGTTAATTTTGACACAGATATATGTATTTAGCTTATAGGGCTATCATCTAACTACCTAAAGACTTCCAAGTCGATTAAACCGTCGGACTATCATCCAAAACCTTACTCAAATACCGCTCTAGCTTTTTGACATGGATAGAATTTTTTAGCTTATTGGGCTATCATCCAACAATCTAAAAACTTGAAGTTTGTTTAAACCGTTAGGCTATCATCTAACAATTTAAACAAACCTCATCCAAGTTTTCTTTTACGAAATTCATTTTGGAAAACAAATTTAATTAATTAACTTAATTTGAAAGTGTTTTAAGAGGTTCGATAACGGACTAAGAGGGATGGAATCGGGTCATGATTAATCAAGTATATGGACTTAATTAATCTCGTGAAGGTAGGCGCTCCTATCTTCAACTATGAAACCCTTGTGCATGGATAATTGATATATGGACCAATGTTTATTCGGGTTATGGTTAATCAAAGCAACAAGGGCTTTGATCAACCTCGTGAGAATGGCCATGCCCATTCCCAATCATGAGACCTTTGAGGAATTTGGCGTATGAGCCAAGATGGGAAATTGAATTATTTGCATCACGTGTGTGGAGTGTACAATTGTGGAATAAATCATACAAGCATATAAGAAAGACAAGTAAAATAATTTAGCACACAATACATGTCCAAATACTTTAAATAACTATTAGAATAACAATTTTATTTTGATAAAATTAATTAATAGTTTAATCAATAATATCGAATAAAATTATTTTAGACTAATAATTATTTAATACACAACAAAGTTTATTTGCGTATGTAAATAAAAATAATTAAGAATAATTGAAAAGAGGTAAGGTTTAGAAATGACATGTTTCAAAGATAGATTCAAAGGTGTAAATAAGAAGAGAAATCTCATCGTGTAGGCTTGCGATGCTTGGTAACAGCGTAGAGAATCGGCTAAGCTCAATGTATCAGATGAAATGCGGGTAAGTCCCTACATCACATGAGACAAACAAAAACCAACAACGCAAAAAACTTACAAAGCTCAAGTATTAATTATTGAACATTGTATATTATTAGATTAATTAGAATATATTTATGTAGAAATAAATTCTAGGAGACGAACAACCTTTTTGTGTTCTCATGCATTCAAAACTCAAAAATTGAATTGAGTTCGAAATTGCAATATGAAGGAATTACTATAATATAACTTTATTTACAAATGAACATGAAAAATTATATGTATATATTTACATTATTAAATATAAGAATAAAAATAATAATAAAAATACGAAATACATTACTAAAAATTATATCAAAATAGTAACTGAAATATAATAGCAATATAAAAAAGGTATATAGATGCACTAATAGAAAGTATATTCTTGGCCAATTCTTGAATGCCTTCACAACAAAAAGCGTTAGTAGCATAAGAGGATAATAGAAGGCGTGATTAGTGCATAAATATGTTCATTAAGTGAAAAGACATTGAGCAAACACAACACAAGTCAACGATTGAAAAGGAAAAAATAGCAACAACATAAAATTCAAAATTCTAGGATGAGACCGTTTAGAAATTAGTAACAAGTGCGGTGTTCAAAACGACATAGTTGAACTCAAGCTATTACTCAATCGAAACATGGAAAATTGAGTTCTAAACACATTTAAACCGCATGAACCAAAAACGGGTTGCAACTTCATTATCTTAAGAAACACTCAAAAATTCCTTTTTAAATCAATTAAATTACCGAAACACCATCGTTATTGCAACCAAGATTCCATCGTTCGAAATCAAATTGAAATGTAATAAAAAAAACATGAACCATTCATTCGAATTGATTCAAATCAACATGTCATGAAATTAAATTCAACAATCAAGTCTTAACAAATAAACCGAATTCGGGGCAGCCACTAATCAATCAATTTTACTCAAGATAAAAATGATTTTCTTGCACCAAAGAAACAATGTGCTACCCTCGATAGTTTTCTCGGTTAAGTCTTACGCAAATAACGTGACATAGACATTGAATCATATCGAAACTAATCATGGAATATCGTTCAATCACAAAACACAATAATGTGATGTCCCAGCGATTTCTCGATTAGATTTACCGCGATAGCAGTATTATCGTTACCTTTATCGAAACTATACACTAACATTATCCACCACAACTTCAATTGTTCAGAACAAACCCAATAAATTGTACTTTTCAACTCGAATTTAAAGCAACTACACAAAGTAAACCGCCTGCCCAAATGGTTTCTTGGTTATATCCCACCGAATAAACGCGGCGATATTAATCCTTCATCGAAACGAAGCACATATATCATTCAATCATAAACTTCAATCGGAATACAAGCAGCATAACGGGTATAACAAAACAATTATCTCTTTGCTAAATCACGAAACCAAGCGAGAACCGCATGGCACGATAAAACATGTATACAACATTTTAACACAAGAATTCAATTCTTTCTTTGAAGAAAACCAACATGCCAACATACCAGTTTACCACATGATTTTCAATATAGATTCAGAAATCCAGCACAATTTCAGTAGCACAATTTTATATCAGCCTATTCGTTCAAATAGATTTTTATAATAACTATCCAATAGAATAATCAACGACAACTCATCTTAACAACTCAAGCGAAAAAAACTTACCTAAGTGCAGCGATGCTTTGCATGGAAATAAGACTAAAATAATGAATTTGAGAGGAAATCGGTTGTTGAGGATGATGGAGATGATGAGATCTGAGCGGAAACTTGTTGCGGAGAAATGGTAATGGTGATGTTGCAATCTTGGAAATCAGTGTAAAGCGATGATGGTCTTGTGTTGTAAGTACAAAGAAACAACGGAAGGAGGTAGTAGCGGAAGGAGTATGTTACGGTGATGGTGTTCTTGTGAGAAGAGTGTGGACGGTGGTGGATGGAAGAAACGAAGGGTGCGGAGGAGTAGCGAGGGACGGTGTACGGTGGTGAATGGTGGTTGGATTTATGGTGGTTTCAGTAGTAGTGAGAGGTAGTAAGAGGTGGAAGGCGGGGTTGTAGTTCATAGCGAGCGGTGAGATGATGGAGCAGGTGAGTATGATAGAGGACGTAGTGATGATGGATGGTTTGAGGTGTTTATGGATGAGGAGTAAGGAGACGGAGGAGGTTCAAGAGAGGAAGAAGAAGAAGTTTGTACGAGAAAGATGAAGGATTTTTACGTATTGCGGCCGTTTAACTACGTGAACAATTGTCGCCCAGATTACGTGCCATAATGTCTTTTATAATGTGATGAAAAATTAGGTTTTTTTTTGCCTTTGATCAATATGGGAAAAGGCTTACGAAAATGGTTGTTGGGCTTGAAGTATTATATTTTTCTTGATTTTCATTGGTCTTGTGAATATCTTTGGACTTGTACTTACTTCGAGAGTTTTCTTTGATTTTTTTCTGGAAAAATAATATGGACTTGTGTATTGATTATGAAACTTGTAGCTTGAATTTTGAATGCTATAAAAATTGGATTTATTGATGAATCTTGAATGTTAGGTCTCTTGGAATTTTCAAGCTCTGGCCGTTAGGAGCAGAAGTTTTGGCTGTTAGGTGCGGAAGTTTTGGCCGTTAGGAGCGGAAGTTCTGGCCGTTAGGAGCAGAAGTTCTGGCCGTTAGGAGGTTCTAATTTTATGATGAATCGTGTGGATCGATAAGCCGTATACATATACTTCAAGTTTCATAGAAGGCCATAGAATCACTTCAGGCTCAAATATTTGATCACAACACACTTTTACTTGAAAACCTTAATCAATATCTGCAGGATAGGGAATTAGAACCTCAAAACCTCGATTCTCATGAGATAGTCAGAAGCTTCTGGATGCACACATATTGTATATTGAGACGACGCTTGAAATAACGGAACCTCAGATTTTCAACTTTTGAGAATCAAACCTCTTCTTGAGCGTGTATACTCTCTAATCGGAAAATCCCAATCCCATGGTTAATGCGGATGATATGCATGCAATGCACCTATTGATTAAGTTTAAGCAAATTATTTCTATAAATTGAAACAAGCGATTTTCATCGGTTATTTTAAAAACAATGAAGTCACCACCTAATTTTATTTGTTCTAAAAAGAGCGGGAAAATATAGATAAAACCAGAATGATGGATAAAGGCGGTCTACAAGACCAAAAGACATTAATTTAGGAGTTGGTTATGCAAGGGAATGTATTAGCACCCTCCATCCATCGTACTCGATGGGACCCGTTTAGTTCGTGCGTGTTTACGTGTGTTTATTGCTTTATAAGAGTAGAAGAAGAATGGTCTTTATTTATTGGTTTTTGAACTCGCCAAGGACATCGCATCTTGTGCTTACGTACTCCCTCGTGCAATGGGAAAGTTAGAGTTCCGTAGTACCTCTTGAAATGGTTTTGGTTGGTTGTGTTGATTTTATAAGAAAAAATCGTGTGGTAATTAGGATTTCGAGGTGTTACGAAATAAAATATGTTTGACTGGGTATTCTTATGAGCTAAATATATCTGGCCAGCCACTAAAATTTAATCGGTCCAGTATGAAAACAAATGCCAAGATTCTTATGTGTGTTACCCTATACAACTTGAGGCCCAGAAGTCACACATCCGCCATTCCTGTTTAAACAGCCGACCTTATTGCTCACATGCTTGATGAAGCTCAAATTGATTTTGGCCAGCTTATTGCTATTGGTGGCGGTCGAGATCTTTGAATGGAACCGACATATGCATATGGCTCATTAGAAACATTCATGTCCATGCACCAAAGTATGGAGCAGATGGTGCTACAGATTAGAGAGCCAGTTGTGGACTATTTTAGTCGCACTATTTCCCAGTTGAGAGCTTATGCTAATTGGCCCGGGTCGGGCCAGATGATGAGGGAGCGATTCTTGATGATCTTGTTGGTGATGATGTTGGTGATGATAATTCGGCTCAAGTAGTCCGGATGACTCCATTCTTGAGGATTCAGACTGATCCCTTTGTTACTTGCTTTTTTATTTATTATTTTAGTTAATATTTATGTTTATGTTTAAGTTTATTGAAACAAAGGTTTTATTTTGTTGGTTGCCATCCTTGTTAGGATGTGGTTGTAATTCCAAATATTATGCATTGTTTATTTTTAATTTAATTTCTTTTGGTTTGTCCTTTTGAATCAATGATGCTCAAAAGCAAGAATAAGTGTCTTGAAAGTGTGTTTTCACCAAAATGTGATGGTGATGATATGATTCTTGATGTGATGCGCGCTTAAGGTACATTTTTAATTTTTTTTATAGTATGTAACATGTGTATGAAATTTGTGCTTTAGGAAAAACATCTTGGCATGTATAATTTTTTTTAAAAAATTGTGTTCACATTTGAATCAAGTAGGACATAAACCACAAAAGTGAGAAGCTTTCCACTACGCACAAAAAAGAGAGTGTTTTCTAGCAATTGTTGTTAACTCGTTTAATTCATGTTTAACCTTAACTTGTTATTGACAATTTGGAAACTTAGAAGTGATAAAGGCATTTTTTTTGTGTATCATGAGAAAAACCATCAATTCCAAAAGGGATTAATCTAACCTTGTGAGTGTGCGAATCTTAGTTACCCCTTTTGAGCTTAAAATTGAAATTTGTGGAATGAATCATTCTTAGTCAACTAAGTGTTAAGTAGGCCACTTAATAATTTGTTGATGATCTATGAAAATCAATGATGATTCATTCTATGAAATTTTTCTTGTTTGTAAACACTAACCCAATTGTTTGATTAGCCTTTGTGAAGAGCATGTTCTTAAATAAAGAAGGATTGAAAAATTGAAAGTTGGGGAGTGTCATACCCCAAAATTTGCCCTCCTACTCCTCAAGACATTCCATACATTCATGCTCAAGGATTCCTCAAGGGTTGATCAGACAAACCCTCTCCTAGACAATCAACCCAAACTAGGGTTTGGTATTTCTCAGATCAAGATGGACTTCCAACATCTCCAATGGTTATCATGCCTCCTCATATGCTTCAAAGAATCTCCATGTCAAGTTTCAAGCCTTACAAGTCAAGTTTCCTGAGACAATTGCTCAGATGGTTGAAAATCAGTTGTATTGGACAAAAGTCAGCGTGGTCAACATACGGTCAAACTTCATGATTTTGGTCAACATCCTCATTTAGAAGTTACATTCATCATTTGATCAAGGGTTGATCATGATTCATCAAGAAAACTCAAGATTTGCTCAAAGTCAAACTTTCTAAATTAGGGTTTCTCGGTGAAAAGTCAACCAAACTTTGGTGAGCATAACTTCTTCATACTTTCTCAGAAATTTTTCCACCACCTCTTGTTGTGAAGGAAATTCCATTCTCTACAACTTCATGTCTCACAAGAATGTTCAAAAAATGCTTCATTTGGAAGGTATGGATCAAAATATTACATGTCCTTTTCAAAGTCAACAAAAAGTCAACATTTTGTTTTGAAGATATATTGAGCATGGTAACCCCAATTGAGATGAAACCAAAGAGGTTGGTTAGAGGACTCTTAGATCTTTCCAAAAAGTCCAAGAACACTCAAAAATGTGGAAAATTGAGCATAATACGCCTTGCACAAGTTGGGCATTTTTGAAGAAGTGCACAAAGAGAGATACTTACCAAAATCAAAAATTTTGCAAATGGGCCTAGTTTTTCTTCATTCAAACTTGTTCCTTAGACAATTTGGAACATCAAAGCCCAATACCACGAATTTTAACTTTATTTTTCTATTTAATTTGGATTTTATTCATTTAAATACAAATTAAATTAAAAAATAAGGTATAAAATCAAAATTAAATGCAAATTGATTTTTTCTCTCATGCTTGAGGTCCAAGTAACTCACCAAAAGCTGTCAATTTCGAAATTGGTTTGGATTTGGCAAGGAATTAATGAAAATTGATCAAAAAAGATAAGATTTGATTTTGTACAAAATCAAATAACCTTTGCATTGATTAATGATTATTTGTTTTTCAAATCAGCTCAATTTCCATCTACTATAAATACACAATGCCTACACAACAAGAAGAAGAGAAAAATTGCTTGGAGAAACCCTATTCAAACTCAAAAAATCCGTGCGTTGCAAGAAAGTGGTAATCCTAGTTCCAACCGTTTTCAATTGGTTTTGAGCATTCAAACACATTCCTTGATATCCCTTGAGTGATTCCAGACCTTTACATTGTCCAAAAACATCAAGAATTGCAAGAACACGATTTCGGTTTGTCACACTTTTTCCAAAATCGATTTCCATTATTCATGCATTTTGAACATGTTTTGTTGTTGTTTTTGTGTTTAGAACGAAGCTTGGAAGCTTTCTGGGCAATTTGATTGAATTTCCATGGCCTAAAACACAATTTTCCATTACTAGGGTTTTTCGGTTTTGAATTAGGGTTTCCTTAAAACGGAAAAATTGGACCAAAAGACCACCACCATCGTGTTTAGAACGATGTTTCCAATCGAACCATGCCTTTGAATGTCATTTATATTGCCTGTGTTTGATTTTGAGATTTGCAGGGACTATAGCGTCGCACTGAGGCCGACGCTATCTTTTCAAAAATTCAAAACGGAGAAGATGAAGCTTGGCGCGTGATTGGTGCAATCAGGGAGCGACACCCGTTTACAATCCATTCGCTCCGGTTTTCAAACACTTGTGCAAGCCAGCTCAGTTGGTCAAGGCTTGGGTTTGTGAAGGCAAGGTCATCAGTTTGAATCCCAGCCATGACACTTATTTTTACAAGTTTGAAAAACTAACTTTTCTTATATTTTCATATTTTATTTTCTTTTAATATTTTTCATACAATTTAATTTTTCTTTTATAATTTTTATCATGCATTAAAAAAATATCAAAAATATTTATTTTTTGCATACTCATCAGGAAAATTTTTATTTAATTTATAAAATTAAAAATATTATTTTTGCATGCATATTTAATTTAATTTCTATTTTATCATTTAAATCACTTTTAATTGCATTTTAATTATTAAATTAACTCCAAAAAATCCCAAAAAATTATTTTAGCATATTAATGTTATTTCCAGCATGAAAAAATTTTCTCATTCAAAAATTATTATTTTTACTAACATTTTCCTCTTATTCAATTTCATCGTATTCAGATTTTCATTTGTTCACAAGTTATTACATTTGGGACAATTTTTTTTTATCGTTTTCTTTTCATATTATGTAATTGCCTATGGGATGTAATAGTTAATTAGGATCTTTTATTTTCCGCACTTTTCGGTTATGTATACGCCCCAAGCCATGTAATAGCGTAGGATTTATCTTTCCGCATTTTACTTTCCAATTTTATTTACGCACCCTATAAGCTGCTAGTAATTAGGCGTGTATGGCAAGATAAAACCAACATAGCTCACTCTAATTTCCAAGATAAAATATCGAATCGACACAATCTTTTCACATGCACTCCTTAGGGTAATTCTCTCGTTGCCTTCTGAATTCAAATGGTCAAGTCCCTCGAGCGTAGAGGTATTCTAGCCTTGTTGCCTTCAAAAAAATCATCATAGTCCCTTTGATACAAAGATCATAGACCCACGATGTCGCCTCCGAATACATGATCTTGACCCTCGATTGTCGCCTCGAAAATGATGATAGTCCCTTGAATGTGCTAGGATACTCCTACAAGTTGCCTTCTATGACCATCCGATGTCCCTTGAATGTCCTTCTACATCCAATGAATAGGGTTACCTATCAACTAATGGTATGGATAACACTATTCTAAAGTAAAATAAAATAACACAACGACCAATTACGAGTAGGTAATAAGACTTTTAGTTGCTTGCTCTATCAAAATGCTTTTCACACCACACACTTTTGTCAAAGTTCAAACTCTTTTCAAAAACGAAACATTTCTGAACACTTTGTATACATTCCTACATGAATCATTACAAAGTCAAAGCGAAATGCCTTTTTCAAAACATTTTTTGTCAAACACACAGAAAGCACTTTTTAAAATGATCTAGAAAGCAACTAAGAGCCCGTAGATAACTACGGATGGAAAGGGGTGCTAATACCTTCCCTTTTCATAACCTTATCCCTTACTCAGAATCTAACGAATGTCTTTTCCTGTTCTTTTCACCTTCCCTTAATTGGATAAAAGAAAAGTCGGTGGCGACTCTTGCTATCCGCACATTTGCGAGACAAAAACCTACAAAGTCAGTTCACCGTATTACAGGGAGGTTGATCAAAAAGAAATAATTAATTGATGGCACAATGTATCCTTTGAAAAAGAAAAAAGAAAAAGAGATTTAATATAAAAGAAAAAAAATATGAAAAGAACTTGAAAAAGAAAAAGAAAAGAAAAAAGATAGGATCATTGTGTGAGAAAAGAAAGAAATGGTTGTGATAAATGAGGAAGTATGAATGAATGTTGTGAAATATGAAATTCTCTTTATTATCTTTACCGCATTTTGCTTTAATGGCTTTGTGTATATATCCTTTGTTTTTAACCCAAGCCAAGTTACAACCCTTGAAAGTCCTTAGTGATATTTGTTTCCATTTTGGTCATTTAACTTATTTTGATGAATGCGTGAATTATTCCGGATGTGCATGGTTGCTAGTAAGAGTGTTTAGTCGTATGTAAATATTGCATTTTGTTCTTCAAGAAATATTGAAGAAATCTTTAGGTGATTCAATTTTGAACATATCTTTTGCTTTGTTTACATGTGTCGATGTTTTGTGTTTAGAACTTAATTCATAGTCATGTTATATGTCGAAGAAACAATTATTTTGTATCTATGTCGAGTATATTAAGTTTGAACCATCAATTTTGTGTTGATTAACATATTTTTAATTTTTGTGATCTTGTTTTCTTTGTTGAGTTTTTGACTTTTGTTCGAGGACAAACAAAGAAGTAAGCTGGGGAGAGTTTTTAAGGACCAAAATGTAGATAATTTTGTGGTTCTTTACAATGTCTTTTGATTAATTAGTAGTATTTAATATAGTATTTTGATATATTTATGTTTTTATTTAGTTTTTGTTTATAATCTATTATTTAACTTTGTTTATGTTTAATTTGTAGGTTTTTGGTAATTCTACATTCAAGCATGGATTCAAGGAAGTTACGAGAGCTTAAGGAGCAATTTCAAGCTATTTTTGGAGGGTGGAGCAGGCTTCAGGGCGCGCTTAGTGCGGTTCAAGCATGACCTGGAGCTTTTGAAGTGGTTAGCTGTAAATTAGGGTGAGCTTAGCGCCATAAAGTGGGCTAAACGCGGTCTGCGAAATCAGAAAAAGCACATAGACCCATGCTTAGATATTTTCCTCAACCACTCCCTCATTTCCTCACCAAATTAGACCTTAAAAACCAGAGAACACTATTCTCCTTGGTTGTGGATTGTAACTCAAAAACATAAGAGAAAAACCTTGAATATTTGCTAGTTTTTCTTCTTGTTCATCATCTCTCCATTTCTTACAAGTGAAGCTACCATGAGAATGAGTAGCTAAGCTTCTTTGTGTCAAGATTAGAGGTAGTTAACCTAACTTTTGTGTATTTCCTTTGATCTTTTGGGGTATGAACTTGATTGATGATATATATATATATATATATATATATGTTGAATATCTTTGTTTTACTTGTACTTTTTTCTTTGGATCATGATTGAGAAATATGTTTCAAACTTGACATAAGATATTCATTTACTAACGAACAAATGCTAGATATAGATTTGTGAGTTAGTATTCTGTATTGAACTTAAATATTATCATGTCCATAGTTAGAGTGAGACATCATCTAAAGATTAATATGATAACACTCACAATATTGGTTGGAAATCAACAATATTGAGAGGATACGTAATTATATCGATCATCAACTAGTTCATCCGCTTGGTTAATTGAATTTATATGAAATTAGGTTAATGAAACTAATCTTGACATGCTTTTACCATCTAAAAACCAACAAAAACTCTCTTTAATCCAAACAACTCTCTTTTGGAAAGAAAACTAAACTTGTCTTAAAACTTATGATTTTTGTGACTAGGAAACAAAACCCTTTTGTAACCAAATCTTAAAATACACCCGAACTATCGAACAGTGGTAATATCACACCAATTCCTATGGAAAACGATAATTATAAATACTTGTATTAGAAAATCGTACAACATCGTACTACATGGCGTAAAGCGATGAAGCGATGTGGCGAACAACCGGGCTATACCCAGGTAGGTTCTCTGAAAAAGAACCAAGGCATTAAGCTGAGTTGTGGTGAAAAGCCGAGTTATACCTAAAGAGGTTAATGGGAATGAACCTAGGCATTTAGCCGAGTTAGGGGTGCATCAGAGTGAAGAGCCCGTGGTATAGAGCCGTGACATGAAGCTGAGGAGGATACACCTGAAACTAGTACCTTAATATGTCCAACCGAGGTGCAGTGCACTCATGAAAGTACACCCGAAGATGTAGAGCTCGTGCCATAGAAGTGTGGCATGAAGCCGGGGAGGATAGACCTGGAACTAGTACCTTAATAGGTCCAGCCGAGGTGCAGTTCACTCACGAGGGTACACCTGAAGATGCAGAACTCATGCCATAGAGGCGTGGCATAAAGCCGGGGAGGATACACCTGGAACTAATATCTTAATAGGTTTAGCCGAGTTACAGTGCACTCATGAGGATACACCTGAAGATGCAGAGCTCGTGCCATAGAGGTGTGACATGAAGTCGGGGAGGATACACCTGGAACTAGTATCTTAATAGGTCCAGCCGAGGTGCAGTGCACTCATGAGGGTACACCCGAAGATGTAGAGTTCATGCCATAGAGGAGTGGCATGAAGTCGGGGAGGATACACCTGGAACTAATACCTTAATAGGTCCAGCCGATGTCTGATACACTCGTTAGGGTACACAGAAGATCGAGATCTCGTGCCATATCTGGCGTGGCATGGTGGGAGGATACACCTAGAACTAGTACCTTAATAGGTCCAACCGAGGTGTAGTGCACTCATGAGGGTACACCCGAAGATCTGAGCTTGTGCCATGGGCGTGGCATGAGCCGGGAGAATACACCTAGAACTAGTTACTTAATAGGTTTAACAGAGTGCGGTGCACTCGTGAGGTACACAGAAGATTTAAAGCTCGTGCCATGGGCGTGGCATAAAGCGGGAGGATACACGGAACTATTACCTTAATAGGTCCGAGATCTGATGCACTCATGAGGTTACACCGAAGATGCGAGCTCGTGCCATGGCAGCGTGGCATGAGCACAGGAGGATACACACGGAACTAGTACCCTAATAGGTGGTGTGTTTATACTTACACTACCCAACCTCGTTAGATTTTACTGTTGTTTTACATTTTATGCGAATCGACTTTGAATCTCTCGACTTAATAAGAATAGGGTGTCTCGCCCACGAGAGAAAAATAACGACACCTAATGCCTAGTAATTTTAAATGATTTATTTTACAACCGACAATGATATTTTCTATTTCTTTACAATAATGCTAATTTAGTATATAATATAACCTATGCATTTTTCCTCGCCTCTTGGTTTTACTAGCTTCTAACCGGGTTGCAGATACTCAACCGGAGTGTTTTATATAATCTCCCCAAACATGAGGTTTTGTCAAAACAATGTGAAAAGAGTTTATTTCCGACGACTTAGAGCCATCCGACTAAGGAGGATTATGCTTCTCATTGTTTCTGGCATCACTTATAGTTGTGGTCTTGTTAGACCTACATTGTGATCATCCTTGTACGTCTCGTCAACACGTCAAATATATTTGTAGATTATCTCGCAAAATACATAATAATATTTGATTAAGCCAACAGGGTTACTAAAATATTATATGTGAAATCATATACACGCATTGATACATGATACACATGTTATAAAACTATCATTACTCGGATGCCATGATCCTTTTTATATTTAACACATGGTATCAAATCATAAAATAAGAATGAGAATTCCATCCTCCACCTCTACTGTACGAGTCCCCAATATATTTATAAACTCATAATTATATGGAGCATGATAACGATTAAGTGAAATATATATTTATGAGCCAAAGGTTGGACTTACAATAACCGTCGTAGTGGACCATTCATCGATCCTTTACCTCAGTGGATGAACGTGCAGGAGAAACTTGAGATAATCAATGCGTATGGTTCAGCCCCCTGCATTATCTTTTACTGTTGAAGTCGGTGTTGTAATGGATACTCATTACTTGCCACTTGTATGAGATTCATGCATTTTTCCTGCTCACAACTTTCATCAAATGACAGTATTTTAAGAGATATTTATCACTAATCCAACTATATCTATTATCATCTTAACAATATTATAAGCTCAAAAATATTATAAGCCTAAAAGCATATATTGCTTGGTAATCGACGTACTCACCGCACTAAGATCCAGTGTGGTGGCTTGGCTCGTGCGGTGGCGGGATCTATTGATTCACAACATGTTGCTCGCATATCTACATGATATCTGTCTGCCATTTAAATCTATCAGTAGCACATTTCGGATTGCACATCGTGTATGAGACCTTTTGATGTCGGAGTTGACGTCCTTCTCCTTCAATGAATCGTGTCTGGGAACTGAGAATGGCGATACTACTTTCGATGGTGGCGGCAACGACGCAGTTCACCTAACATCAGACTAGACATTCTATCATCAAATACCGCCTGCAGGAACCTGCGATGGACGCTTTCAGCCTCTCGTTTGTCCAAATCTGGAGGCGGCGAGTCGATGATTCATCTTGTCATGTGTAGTTTGATTTGTGGAAGCTCTTAGCTTATTTTGAATACATCCCCTCTCAAATCGGATTTTTGCCATGAAGTTTGAAAAATGAGTGTCGAGCATCCTTATGGCTCGTTTCCACATGGGAAGTGGATTATTGCATTTTTCGCTTTCCTGATCCTCTCAAAGAAACTATAGATATTGGTTAGTAAACACTAAACCTAATGAGTATCTATAATAGGATGCCTTTTCCTGTATCACTTAAGCACATGACAATAACAGGTTGCATATCCCATTTTTCCTCATTATGAGTCTTAACTCGTGCGTCCATTGCTTATCGAAACCTTGACAGATTCATCACAACAACACACTATTATAATTTCAATTTATGTTCATGTATCAGAATAAGAGTCAGCATTGTGTCGAACATTTGATTATCATAACAATGAAAATAAAAATTGTGAAGAGCCACTTATCTTCTAGCGTTGATCTTGACGTTGATTTCCATGATGTTGACCTAGTAGAGGATTCCATGAACGAAATTACTGTCATCGTTGCTATTGGCAGTATTCTAGAGGTGGTATGTGAAAAATTATAGTGTTGCAAGATTCTGCAGAGAAAACTACTTTTAATCACTTTTTGTACTATACTTCTACTGGTGGATGACCATTGAAAAACTCTGTCTTATTTTAATTCACCAAACACTTCTTCATATTAATCTTAGCATTACAAAGCCTTTATATAGGCTTGAATGAAACTGATAGAGAATACAAATAGGTTGTTAATGAAGATGAGGACTCTTTGGTTCTCTCAACTTTAATGATACAACTCTACCATAAATCTAAATAAAGACAATCATTATAATGTGATGGTTACAATTCTCTCATAATGCTTCCTAAAGATAGTGGTGGTTACAACATATTAATTTTAACACTTCCCTTAATGTGTTGTTCTTTAACTCCATTGCTTCTCTAAGTTCTTTGAAATCTTCCTCTTGGTAGTGCTTTAGTAAAAATGTTTGCAAGTTGCTCTTGTGAATTGCGAACACTAGCGCACATCACCATCTTGATCACACTTGAATGAAGTGGTGCTTTATATTAATATGTCTTGTTCGTTGTGGAAAAGCTGGATTCTTCGCCATGGTTATTCTTGATTTATTGTCACGGTGAAGCGGACTTTCTTCTTGCTTTTCTCGATATCTTCAAGTATTCTTCTCAACCACAATGATTGTTGTGTAGCCAAACTAGCTGCCAAATATTACGCTTGGTGAATATTGCACTGATATCTTGTTTCTTGAACACCAGAAATTACTCTTGAACCCGGTGAACACATAACAGGAAGTGCTTTTCATGTCATCAACACTTCGGCCCAATCAACATCACAATAGCCTTTAACTTGAGTTTAAAATTCTTTTCAAACTGATTCCATGTTCCATGGTTCCCATGACATACCTTAGAACTCTTTTCTTTGCTCCAAAGTGTAAGTGACTGGTTTACTCATAAACCTTGAGAGTAAACTAGCACAAACATTAAATCGACCTCGGTTGTAAGATAAAACAAGTTTCCAACCAAACTTCTATACATACTTGCATCTACTAATCTTCCACCATCTTCCTTCTTTAATTTTCATTCACCAATAAAGGAATATCAACGGTTTGCAGCCATTCATGCCAAACTTTTTCAAAATATTTTCAGCATATCTCTTTTGACAAATAAAAACTCCATATTCATCTTGGTAAACCTCAATACCAAGAAAATGATGCAAAAAGCCAAGATCACTCATCTCATATTTTTTCATCATTTCTATTTTAAACTTTTCAACCATTTTCTTGTTGTTACCGTATACACCAAATCATCAACATAAAGGGCAACAAGAAGGATATCATCTTACCTTGATGCTTCACATACAAGGTATGCTCACTTTAATTCTTTCAAATCCTTGTTGAATGATAGTATCAATTTCACTATACCATGCTCTCGGAGCTTGTTTCAACCCATAGAGAGCTTTCTTCAACTTGTAAACTTTTTCCTCTTGGCCTTTAGTCACAAAGCCTTGAGGTTGCTGCACATATACCTCTTCTTTTAATTCTCCATTCAGGAAAGCTGACTTCACATCAAGTTGGTACAGGTTCCACCCTTTCTGAGCTGCTAATGCAATAACTGTTCGTACAGTATCCAATCTTGCAACTGGGGCAAAAGTTTCACTATAGTCAATTACAGGTTGTTGTGCATAGCCTTTTACTACCAATCTAGCCTTGGCTCTTTGAATTGACCCATCTGGATTATGCTTCAATTTGTACACCCACTTTACTCCAATAGCTTCTTTGTCATTTGGCTTTTCAACTAACTTCCATGTTTTGTTTTTCTCAATGGCATTTATTTCTTCTTGCATCGTATTCCTCCAAGCATCTTCTTTGATTGCTTCATCAAAAATTTATGGTTCCACAACACAATAGTTGCATCTTGCATAAATATCACTCAAGTCCTTCAATTTTATTGGAGTTGGTAGGAGATGATGAACTTGAAATTTGTGAACTTGGAGGATGAGGAACTTGGTGTACATGGAGCTGGTTGCTCATTATCGGTGTTGGGTTTTGTTGTTGTAATATGATTGTAGGGACTATTTTCTCCTTCGTTTTGTCTTCTTCCCAATTCCAAAGCGTTCTCATCAAATACAACATCCGGCTAATGATCACCTTGTTTGTCTTCAAGTTGTAAAGTCTATAGCCCTTTGACATGGAACTATAGCCAATAAAGACACATCTTTCACTTGTTTCTTCTAGCTTTGTCCTCTTTTGTTTAGGAATTTGAGCATAGCAAACACACCTAAAAATTTTAAAATGGTTCACCGAGCGGTGTTCTTCCACTCGGGCTTCAAATGGAGTCTTTTTCCACGGCCTTTGTTGGACACTGTTCATCAAATACACGATGAGTGTTAACGACCTCGGGCCAAAGGTTTAAGCAAACCTTTCTCAAGTAGCATAGACTTCGCCATCTCCATCACGGTTTGGTTGTTTCTTTTAGATACACCATTTTTGAGGTGTATATCCAGGTGAGTGTCTTTCAACACCTTCATCTTCACAAAATTTATGAAATTCATTTGAGGTGTACTCCTTCCCTCGATCACTTCTCGCATCTTTATAAATCGCCACTTTGTTTTTCGATTAATGCTTTAAATTTCTTAAAGATTACAAGCGCTTGATTTTGTCTCATGAAATATACCCAGTCATGCGGGTAAAGTCGTCAATAAACAAGATAAAGTACCTATTTTTGCCATGAGACAAAGTATTCATAGGGCCACACACATCTGTGTACAAGTTCAACACTTGTTTAGCTCTCCATGCACCTTCCTTTGGAAATGGTTGCAGTGGTGTTTGCCAAGCACACAACCTTCACACACATATTTTTCTTGATTCTTGGAAGCCCATACACCATCTTCTTTTGATAGAGTAACTTGAGGCTTTCGTAACTCAAATGCCCAGTCTCCTATGCCATAAACACGAGTCATTCTCTTCTCTGGCCATCATGCTTACATTTTCTCATAGTTAAAAGATAGTAAAAGCTCCTGTTGCTAGTCATCTTCACAACGACAACACTTCTTCTTTACGAGTCAAATATTTTGCACTCGTTATTCTCAAAGTTTAGAGAATAGCCGTGCTCGAGTTGTCAATGCTAAGCAAATTTTGTCTAATTCGGTACATAGGCGTGTCATGTATGACTTTGCTTCCTTGCTTTAGTGACTCAATGCTTCCTTTCCTTTCACTCGACATGTTCTCCGTTGCCCAATTTGACTTTTGAGCCAAATGAAGAATCAATGTTTATAAATGCTTCATACGTCCGGTCATATGGTTGCTACTGACTGTCCAAATACCATACATTTTACCTTCTTCATGCAATGCTTTTGACAAGCAAAAATAAATTTCCTTCATCGATTCTCCTACTGCGTCGAGTATGTTGTTGATTTGCAAGGCGACAATCCTTTTGAAGGTGCGAATCTCTTGCAATTGTGGCATTGCGGTTTACCTTTGTTTCGACAATCATTCTCGTCATGAGTCTGTTGTTACAAATTTTGCACCATTTGATTGATGCTCCATTCCATCTTCCGCCATTGCGCTTCTTCGGATCTGCCACGTGTGTTTCGACCTCTGCCTCTGCCTCTTCCAAATCTGCCACCTCTAGAAGACTCACCTCTAGTTTGTATTTGGGGCTTATTTTAACCATTGTTGGGCTGAATGTTGAGTTGAGATTGAAAGGCACTCTCGATTGATTTTTCATAATTTCGTAACATCCTTTGCTCGAAGGATCTCAAAGACTCCATCAACCCTTGAACAGTCAAGGTTGATAGATCCTTGGTTTCTTCTATTACCCCCACCATTGGGTCAAATCTTCGTCAATGATCGAATTTTTTCAACAATTATGCGATCTTCTATCGTATCACCATGTGACTTCATCTGATTCACCAACTCGGAGAATCTGTTGAAGTATTTGTTCAGGCTCTCGTTCTCCTTCATCCTTTCATTTTCATAATCTCTCTTAAGAGATTGAAGCTTCATCGTTCGCACCTTTGAGTCTCCTTCGAACTCTTATTGTAGGATACTCTAGGCTTCTTTCGATGTTTTAGCTCTCATAATCCTTGGGAAGATGGATAGAGAGACCCCTCTTTGAATCATCCCGAGAACTTCAGCATCTGTGATCTTCTTCTTCTTCAATTCTTCAAGCCGTTGGCTTGATTCTTCAGCCTTTTCTTTTGATTTTTTAGCCTCTGTCTCTGTTGGCGCCGGTTCTTCATAGCCGTTTTTGACATACTCTAGAACATCCAAAGATGTGAATAGAGTCTCCATTTTAACAGTCCAAAAGTCATAGTTCTACCTTCTAATAGAGGAACTTTGACATTGTTGTAAGTTACGGAAGGGTTGTTTGTGGAAGCCATAACTGTTGTTATTTTTGCTGCAGCTGCAAGGATCTGCAACTCTGGTACCACTCTGTTGGCAGTATTCTAGAGGTGGTATGTGAAAAATTATAGTGTTGCAGGATTCTGTAGAGAAAACTACTTTTAGTCACTTTTTGTACTATACTTCTACTGGTGGGTGACCATTGAAAAACTCTACCTTTTTTTAATTCACCAAACACTTCTTCATATTAATCTTAGCATTACAAAGCCTTTATATAGGCTTGAATGAAACTGATAGAGAATACAAATAGGTTGTTAATCAAGTCTGTGAGGCTAAGATGGATAATAGCACATCCTCCATTCTCAGATCCTTTTCACAGCTTAGCGTTGGTATCAACATCGTGTTAAAGTGGTCTTCACGCCTGTACTATTGTTTCTAACAACTCCCTTTGAAACCGACTTTTCACGGATCTTTTATAAGAGGCTTGTTATAAAAATCACAGCTATGTAACCGACAAGAAATTATCTTGTTATTAAAATCACAGCTATGTAACCGACAAGCAATTATCATTCTCACCGTTCTGAATGTTATCATCATGAATTTAACCATGACACATATCAATAGATATTACAAGCGAGAATATGGCATGCAAATACTTATCTTTTAATGACGGTGCATAGAGCACGATCCCACTAGCTACGAGGCGTTATTGTTAATGCTTTATTCGGAGCGTAATTGGTTACTTTATAACGGCGGTCGATCTCGACCAAGCTGCTTGTCACATGTACCTTTAGACGGTCAATTATTTCTTGTCTCTCCGAAATCATCTGGAGGTCCCTGGATACTTCACCTCTCCACGAGATGTTGTTGATTTATACTTCAGTGTTCGATGAAGCTTATGCTCCAGCGACTTCGTATTATGCCGTTGGAGCGTCCTACAAATTGATAAGAAACTCTGATGCACATATCAGCCTCGCAATATTTGACCGTGATGGTCCAAAAATTGTGTCCCCAGGTCCATTGTACCCAAAGCTTAAGTCTGGGCCGAGACATGGAATGGCATTGCTATAGTAATACCATGACTTTGACGTGAATCGCCTAGGAAAAGGTGATTGTCTAGGTATGATTTGTGTGGCCTAGAAAACTTTTACCGAGGCCCCACGGTGGGCGCCAAATATTCTGTGGAAAAAATTATATTTAGGATTTTAAGGGATTCGGAGGCTTAGCGAGGTTACTTGGCCTCCAGCTATGGGTCTAACTTATCCCGCAGTTGGGAGTCCTTATGAATAATGCTTGAGTCTTTTCTTGAGCATGTAGCTAAGAGAGGAAGTGAGACAATGATCGAGGTCCCTCCCTTTCTCTGAGGTGTTTAGAACTATTTATAATATAGGTCCCAACCCTTATTTAATTAACCATGATCAATGGTAACCATTTATTTATATCTTATAACATTCGTAACCGCCCGTAATGTCTTGTAACCGCTACCTTATTAAGTTCCATAACTGAAATCAACTCGTCCTGGCTCGACTCGGCAAGCATAGTTAGACCGCGGGAATATGACTAGTGAATCCAGCCATAATACCCGGCTTTGGTCCGGGGATCCCGTCGAGGTGTTGATCGATTATCAGCTAATAAGCCTACCTCGGTCTCTTTTCATCATTGCTAGGATACACCCACTTGTATTTATAAAGGTGTATTTTAGCAAGTATTAACTTAAAAATGATTAAATACACCCTAAGGTGTATGTTGCTAAAACACTCCTTCTACAAATTAGGTTGATGTAAATTAACATCTCCTATAGAAATTTTCTAAAATACACCTATTTCATTTTTGGAAAGAGTTTTATGACTAAAAATATATTAAATACACCTTAAAGTGTAATTTGTTAAAACACACCTTCATAAAAATGAGTGGGTGGGTTGTAGTACTCCATATATATATATATATATATATATATATATATATGTATATGTTCATTCATAAAGTATATTTGGTCGAGGTGTGAGTATGTATGACCGGGTTACCATTAATTAGACCAAGTAGAGCCGACGACTAGCTCGGCCTAGGCGATTATAGCTAGCTCGGCTCGGGCGTTACACACTGGTCGGCCAATTAAAGGATGAAACTTCCAAAATAACTCTTGACGGCGCACGTTATTGTTTATAATAGCAGACGTTTCGAATAATTATAGTTGCGCAATTATGGTTAAGGAAGAGGCGTGGTAGTTACAGTCAGTGATCAATGAGGTCCCAACACCTCTATAAAAGGGCTCCCGGATGAGGGATAATCAAGATACATATCTTGGAGCTCAAGGTAACTCACTTGCTGCTCCTAATCCCTAAATATACTCAAATAAATGTTCTAGCAAGAACATTTAGCGCCCACCGTGGGGCCTCGGTGAAATTTATCCCAGGCCACTGCACAGTAGTTGAAAGCACGATGTCAACAACACCTCAGGGACTGACCCACCAGACTTGGCGCAATTGCTGGCTATGATTGACGATTTACGTTAACATAATGACATCCTTCAAGATAGTGTCCACGCTCTTCAACAAAGCGCGGACGAAAGCAAGAGGCATAGCCATTGGAACCACAACTTTGTCCCAAGTTATCTAGGATGATCTCGTTCCAGAGAATTTTAAACCTCCTATTCTGGAGACATATAATGGAAAGAATGATCCTCAGGAGCATATTATTTCAGTCAATAATACCATGGCGTTGATAGGGGCATCTAATTCCTTGAAATGCAAGCTAATGGCTGGTACTTTCAGGGAATCTATGCTACGATGGTACATGGACCTGCCACGACTCTCCATGACAAGATACCATGATTTTAGTAGAAATATAATTCAGCAGTTCTCTGCAAATCGTCACCAGAAGGTAGCTAACGCCTGGTTGTTTAGTGTCGAGGACTTCAGTGATGCATTAACTACATGGCTAGATTCAATGAGGAGACCATAAAGGTTTCCACCTAATCAAGAGATCTTTGTGGCGGAATTTCAGCATGGGCTCAAATTCGGGAAATTCAACGAGTCATTGGCTCAGAAGCCAGCTAAGAGCACGGATGAAGTTATCACCCGGGTGGAGTGTTACGTAAAAGATGAAGAGAGAAACATGAAGAAGAGGACCTGTGATGCTAAAGAGAAAGTTAAGGGCCGAGATGATAACTTGGATCAACCCACCCGGTCCCGGGATCAGTCAACGTCTCAGGAACGTACCCAGAAAAAGTGACCTCAGCCACGATCACGTTAGGCCGGGTGAAACCTTCACACCATTAAATTCCAGAAGGGAAGACATCTGGAAGGACATGAATCATTTGAATCTGTTTCCTAAACCGTGGAAGCCTGACACGACAAATACCTTCATGGGAAAAAATGGAAGCTTGGTGTGCTTATCACCGCATCAGAGGGAACACGACGGAGGCATGTGTTCGATTCTGAGGAGATATAAAGTTGATTCGGAGGGGCAAGTTGTTGTCCTACGTGAAAAGGCGGCCGGGCGGGGCGACATCGTAACCCTCCACTGAAGCGAGAGGAAGCTTGGGCTCTCCATCAAAAAATAAGGGTAAGACAACCGAGGAGGTTCATGAGGCAAGATTAACCCGACATACACTCAACACCATTTCGGTGTGGATTCACGGGAGATCCACCAACTCATCCCGGAAGAGATATGCGCGGGGAGTAATACACGTGGCTCAGGTTGGGCCAACCGATGGTGATCCTAGGATAGTAAGTTTTTCTCAGGAGGACTCGAAGGGCATTCTGCCTCATGAAAATGAACCCATGGTCATTAAAGTGCGGTCGAGAGAATGGGGTGTGAGCGGTATTGGTTGATCTGGGAAGTTTAGATGATGTTATGTATTGGAAAGCTTTTAAGGGGATGGATTTTGACCCAAAGGAGTTGTTACCGTTCAGTGGAACCTTGGTGGGTTTTTGGCGAACAGGTGCAGGTGTTGGGCCATCTCCCAGTATTGACCACTTTTGGGACAAACAAAAATGCCAAGGATGTTCGGTCCGATACTTGGTGGTTTATGCTTATTCACCATACAATATCATCATTGGCCAACCATCCTTCAACGCCTAGAGCGGCTTTGTCAACATTTTACCTCACCATGAAGTATCCATTAGGTGAAGGCGCGTTGGTATCATCTCGGGGATCCAATTTGGCGAGAAATGCTACAAGGACAACATGAAAATTAAGAAGAGTCGGTGCCTATCGAAGAGTCGGCGGACCATAAAGTTAATGTGGTGAATATCAATCCTAGAGAGATTCTAAGGAAGGCGACTTGACTCCCGGAGGAGATGAAAGAGCAGATCGGCTCCCATCCTTTAGAGATCACTCACTTGGGAGCGGCTATCCGTTGAGGAAGAGGTTGGGATAATCCAAGTTCGAGGAAAAATTTGGACCTCTTTGCTTGGAAACACATTGATATGTCGGGATCAACCGGATGTGCCATCACGGCCCTTGACCGGATGTGAAGCCAATATCTCAGCAGTGGAAAGTGGCGAAGAAAAGAGGAAGGCTATTGCAGAGGAGGTTGAGAACGATTAAATCCGGGTTTATTGGGAAGTTCAATACCCAACTTTGTTGTCCAATGTGGTCATGGTCAAAAAGAAGACGGGGAAGTGGAGAATGTGTGTTGACTTCACGAATCTCAACAAAGCATGTCCAAAGGATCCCTATCCACTACCTCATATTGATTGGCTGATTGATGGGGCTTGAGGTTTCATTGCTAAACTTTTACATGCCTACTCGGGGTATAATAAAATTAGAATGAGCCCAGGATGCTTCAAAAACAACCTTCATGACAAATCGGAAGAACTATTACTACAAGGTAATGTCATTTGGTTTGAAGAATATCGGTGTGACCTATCGAGAGGCTCATGGACATGGTGTTCGCTCCACAAATTGGGAGAAATATTGAAGTGTATGTGGATGACATGGTTGTCAAGACTATTCTTGACAAAGCATGTTGTTGATATATAGGAAACTTTGTGACAATTGAAAGTATAATATCGTCGAACACGGATAAATGTACTTTCAAGGTGCAGTGGCAAGTTCTTGGGTTTCATGTTGACAAGTCGGGAATAGAAGATAATCTGGACAAATGTCGGTGATGATTGACACGAGCCCGACTACAATCATAAAGTTCAACAATTAAGCGGCGGTTGGCGTTGTCCCACTTTTGTCTTGTGTGGTGACAAGTCAATTCATTTCTTCGACTATTAGAAGAGGCGGATTTTAATGGACTGATGCGTGTGAATAGGAATTCTAGGAGGTGAAACAGTTACTGGCAACTCCTCCAGTTCTCACTAGGCCATAGGAGATTACTCAATTGGTACTATATCTAGCTGTGTCCGATCACGCTATCAGTTCTGTGTTGGTACAAGAGGGAGAGGCCGGAGAGAGGCCGGTTTACTTTGTTAGTAAAGTGCTAAAAGGAGCAATGTTAAGGTACCAGAAAATTGAACGTTTGGCCCTAGCTTTGGTGACAACAGCTCGGAAGCTAAGGAATTACTTCCACGGGCATCCTATCTTGGTAAGAACAAACTTTCCACTAAAACAGATATTTAAAAAGACGGATCTGGCTAGAAGAATGGTGTCTTGGGCAGTGGAGCTATCCGATTATGACATTGATTTCACTCCTTGCATTAGTATAAAGTCTCAGGTCCTAGCATATTTTATGATGGAATTCAGCTCCCCACCTGGGAATGACTCAGCAACAAGATGGATTCTTTCTGTTGATGGATCATCAAATTTAAAAGGTAGTGGAGCCGGTATAGTCTTGAAGGGCCTCAGAGACATAGTGCTCAAATATTCGTTGGGGTTCGATTTTCAAACAAGTAACAACCAGGCCGAGTATGAAGCCCTGATAGCTGGTATGAAGTTGGCCTTGGAGGTCGGGGTAACTCATCTGCTTGTCCAGACAGACTTGCAATTGGTGGTCGGGCAGGTGGAAGGGAGTTTTTAGGCAAAATACCTCATCTTGATAAAGTATGTCCAACAGGCGTTATTACTTTGTAAGAAGTTTGAAGGGTTTGAGATTTTCCATATCCCTAGAGAAGAGAAAGCTCGAGCCGACCTCCTAGCTAGTCTGGCTAGCACTAAGGGGTTAGGAATGAATAAATCAGTGATCCAGGAGACTTTAACATTGTCGAGTATTGAAAAAGAGGAGGTGCTTGTGGTTGAGGAGGAAACCAGTTGGAAGACTCCCATCATCAAGTATCTACAACAAGATATTTTACCTAACGACAAAGAGGGTACCCGACAAGTTAAGAAGATTTCAGCAAGGTTTGTGATAGTCGCTAACAAACTTTACAGGCTAGGGAAAGCTACTCCTATGCTATATTGTGTGTCAGGAAGGAAGTTACTACGGTAATAAAGAAGTTCATGAAGGCATTTGTCGAAATCATATTGGCGGTCGATCTCTATCCAGTAAGATACTACGTGTTAGATATTTTTGGCCTACTATGTTGAAGGATTGTATTCACTTTGTTACTCATTGTGTAAAGTTCCAAATGTTTGCGCCTAACATCCACATGTCGGCCGAGCTTCTTTACTCAGTAGTGGTTTTGTGGCCTTTTCATCAGTGGGGGGCTGACATTTTCTGGAGAGTATAGAAATACCTAGGACTTGAAACATAGCTAGTCTCAAATTTTACTTCAGTTGAATGATGTAAGTTGCATAAATAAATATGGTGCACTCTTTTCCCTAGGAAAAGGCTAGGGTTTTTAATGAGGCACCTTAAAATTAACTTTAGTTTGTAAAGATCAAATAAGTTGTAATCTATGAGCTCACTGCACCTCGACTAGGGCTTGTTAAGGTACTAGTTTCAAGAGCATCCTTCTCGGCTTCATTCCGCCTCTATGGCACGAGCTCGCACTTGATGTATCCTTCAACTCATTTCAATGCCTTGGTTCAAGATACTTGGCTTGGACCTTATGTCTGATGAACTGACTTTGAGATTTTTATATCGAAATGCGGATAGCAGTCGCCACCGACTTTTCTTTTATCCAATTAAGGGAAGGTGAAAAAAATAGGAAAAGACTTTCGTTAGATTCTGAGTAAGGGAGAAGGTTATGAAAAGGGAAGGTATTAGCACCCCTTTCCATCCGTAGTTATCTACGGGCTCTTAGTTGCTCTTAGATCATTTTTTAAAACTGCTTTCTGTGTGTTTGACAAAAATATTTTGAAAAAAAGGCATTTCACTTTGACTTTGTAATGATTCAAGTAGGAATGTATACAAAGTGTTCGGAAATGTTTCGTTTTGAAAAGAATTTGAACTTTGACAAAAGTGTGTGGTGTGAAAAGTATTTGATTTGAGCAAGCAACTAAAAGTCTTATTACCTACTCAAATGGTCGTTTTCGTGTTATTTTATGTTCCTTTAGAATAGTGCTATCCATACCATTAGTTGGTAGGTAACCTTATTCGTTGGATGTAAGCGGGACATTCGAAGGGACATCGTATGGTCATAGAAGGCAACTTGTAGGAAGTATCCTAGCACATTCGATGGGACTATCATCATTTTCGTGGCGACAATCGAGGTCAAGATCATGTATTCGTGGCGACATCGTGGGTCTATGATCTTTGTATCGAAGGGACTATGATGATTTGTTTGTAGGCAGCGGTGCTAGAATACCTCTATGTTCGAGGACTTGACCATTTGTATTCGTAAAGGCAGCGAGAGAATTACCTAAGGGTGCATGTGTGAAGAGTGTGTCGAATTCGGATATGTTATCTTGCAAATTATGAGTGATCTATGTCCAATTTTATCTTGCCATACCGCCTAATTACTAGCGGTTTATAGGGTGCGAAAAGTAAATGGAAATGTAAAATGAAAGTAAAGTCCTACGCTATTACATGGCTTTGGGGTTACATAATAAGTGCGGAAAATAAAAGTCCTAATTAAACTATTACATCCCATAGGCAGTTACATAATTGAAAAAGCGATAAAATAAATGCGAAGCGGTGTAACATGAGCAGATGCAAAATTGAAAACGGAAGAAAATTGCATAAGAGGAAAATGTTAGTAAAAATAAGTATTTTGAATGAGAAAAAGTTTTCATGTTAGGAATGACATTAATATGATAAAATAATTTTTTGGGAATTTTTGGAGTTAATTTGATAATTAAAAAAAAAATTAAAAGCCATTTAAATGATTAATTAGCAATTAAATTAAATATGCATGCAAAAATAATAATTTTAATTTTAAAAATTAAATAAGCATTTTTGATGATTATGCAAAAATAAATATTTTGGAGTTTTTAGATGCATGATAAAAATTATTAAAGATAAATTAAAATGCATGAAAAATATTAAAAGAAAATAAGAAAATATGAAAATATGTTAGTTTTCTAACTTGTAAAAAAAAAGAATTGTCATGGCTGGGAATCGAACCGGGGTCCCTTGCTTCAAACCTTGAGTCCACCTGCTTCTACCACTGGGCCAACGCGTGTTTGGTGTTATGAAATTGAAACGAAACCGTTTTAAACAATTTCGTTCCCTGGGATTCAAATTCACGCGCGAAGAACATCATCTTCTTCGTTTGAATTTCTAGAAAGGTAGCGTCGGCCTTGGTTCGACGCTACAGCCCCTGCAATTTCAAAAATCTCATACAAGTAATATAAATGCATTGTGAGTACATGAATCGATTGCAAATAACATTCTAAACACGATGGTGGTGGTCTTTTTGTCCAATTTTTCCGTTTTAAGGAAGCCCTAAATCGAGTCCGAAAACCCTAGCAATGGTATATTTCGATTCAGGCCATGAAAATGCAATTCGAATGCCCAGATAGCTTGCAAACTTCAAACTAAACACAAATCAAACATCAAAACATGTTAAAAATGCATGATAAACAGAATTCGATTTTGAAAAATATAAGAACAAACCAAAACCGGATTGCTTGATTCTTGATGTTTTTGAATGATGTAAGGGTCTGGATCGACTCTAAAGACACCAAGGAATGCAATGGAATGCTCAAAATCGATTGAAACAAGCTGGAACTGTGGCTGCAAGTTGCTTATAGTGCACGGTGTTTTTGACTTTGGAATAGGGTTCTTGAGGCAATTTTTCTATTCTTTCTTGTGTGATATGCATTGTATATTTATAGTGGATGGATTTAGGTCGAATTCAAGAGCAAATAATGATCAATGAATGTAGAAAATATTTGATTTTGTGCAAAATCAAATCTTCCTATTGATCAATTTCTTCAATTTCTTGCCAAATCAAATCAAATTTCGAAATTTGCCAGCTTTAATGAGTTGCTTGGACCTCAAGGATGAGAGAAAAATCAATCTTGCATTTAATTTTGATTTTATACCTTATTTTTTAATTTAATTTGTATTTAAATGAATAAAATCCAAATTAAATAGAAAAATAAAGTTAAAATTCGTGGCATTGGGCTTGGATGTTCCAAATTGTCTAAGGAACAAGTTTGAATGAAGAAAACCTAGGCCCATTTGCAAAAGTTTTGATTTTGGTAAGTATCTCTCTTTGTGCAATTCTTCAAAAATGCCCAACTTGTGCAAGGTGTATTTTGCTCAATTTTCCACATTTTTGAGTGTTCTTTGACTTTTTAGAAAGCTCTAAGAGTCCTATAAACAACCTCTTTGGTTTCATCTCAATTGGAGTTTCCATGCTCAATATATCTTCAAAACAAAAAGTTGACTTTTTGTTGACTTTGAAAAGGATCTGTAATGTTTTGATCCATACCTTCCAAATGAAGCATTTTTTGAACATTCTTGTGAGACATGAAGTTGTATAGAATTGAATTTCCTTCAAAATGAGAGGTGGTTAAAAATTTCTGAGAAAGTATGAAGAAGTTATGCTCGGTCAAAGTTCGATTGACTTTTCTTGAAAACCCTAATTTGGAAAGTTTGACTTTTGAGCAAATCTTGAGTTTTCTTGATGAATCATGATAAACCCTTGATCAAATGATGAATGTGACTTAAAAATGAGAATGTTGACCAAAAATCGGGAAGTTTGATTGTATGTTGACCCAATTGACTTTTGACCAATCTGGTGATTTTCAACCATCGAGCAATTGTGAGAAACTTGACTTGTAAGGCTTGAAACTTGACATGGAGATTCTTTGAAGCATATGAGGAGTATGATGATCACTGGAGATGTTGGAAATCCATCTAGATCGAGAATTGCCAAACCTAGTTTGGGTTGATTGTCTAGGAGAGGTTTGTCGATCAACTCTTGAGGAGTCCTTGAGCATGGGTGTATGAAATGTTTTGAGAAGTAGGAGGGCAAATTTTGGGGTATATGACTGCCCACTTCAATCTTCTTGTCTTGGAAGGGTTAGATTGGCATGCTTGCCTTTCGTGACTGGAGGTGGAAGATGATTGAACACTCAATACACACAAATTTGCACTCATTGTTGGTAATGATGCGGGAATGGGCTTCAGATGCCATTTGGAGATTTATTTGGAATGAGTCGTATGCTAGACTCAAGAATGTTGTCTGAATAGGAGGTCGTCGGAGATGGGCTAAGATGCCATCTGGAGGCGATCTTTGGGGTAGGAGTCGCTAGGCTCACATGAGCGTTCGAAAATGAAAGGAGCATGGAGATGGGCTTAAGATGCCATCCGGAGAGTGTACATTGGGCGTGCTCAAACTTGAATGAAGTTATTGGTTTGTATTGGTTTTTAACCAAATATGCAGCGATACGAAGGTGGAGAAATATTGACAAGTAGTCGGAGATGGGCTTAAGATGCCATCCAAGGCAGTGATGCGTCTTGGACTCTATAGTTCTTTGTTGATAATAAGAGAGTAAGAATAAATTCGTCTTGATTACTCGAGGGGATAATGGTTGGCGAATGTGGACAGCTTCCTGTTGTGCTTGGTCGATCAATGCACATTATCGGAGGATAACTTGTGTGATCGTTGGATAGGGTTTCGTGCGGCAGTATTAATCACGGATCGGTGTCGGAGGACAAGCGGGGTGATCGTTCGGATAAGGTTTCCGTCGGCGGTATTAATCTGGATGCATTATCGGAGGATAAGCGGGGTGATCGTTCGGATAAGGTTTCCGTCGGCTTGGGTATAATCTGGATCTGTTGTTTGAAGTGATTTTCACTGTTTGGGAAAAAAAACTTTGATAGAATATCGTTAGTCTTATGCATCGTGATGCACGATATAATGTATGAATGATATATGCATAAGTTATGACTTTTATGAAAAATGTATGAATGATGCATGTTGTAGTATTTCAAAACATATCCATCTTGAAGAAGATGTGGATGCTCTGCTTGGGGATTACGGTTTACATGGGGGTGAGATGGATGAAGACCCTACTCTTTGATAAAAGATATCCTGGTTCCTTTGATGCACTATCTGACCAAGTCTTGAGCCTAGATATTGTTGAGGACGATAGAGACCGAGAATCGCGTTGCTGAGGATCTTGTGTATAGACCCTGTTGGGGAGAATTTAGGAGATACTCCAGGGGATCTTGCTCGTAAATACTCTGCTTGAGTATTTGATAGTTGCGGAGACCCGGGTTAGAAGGATGGAGCCCGTCGAAATCTCTGGTGGGGAATAAAGATGTAAGTTTCCTCCGATGCACTATCGGACCAAGTCTTGTGCGGATCTGCTGCTGCCGGGAAATGATGATTGTTGAGATATTTCTTTGGGGACAAATACCTCTGCTGGGATGAAATGCTATTGCTCGGAGACCGTCGTGATGACTCTGGGATGTCTTGGAGAGCGTGTACTCCGGTGGGGAAAAGTTTGTAGTGGTGACATCTCGTGGGGATTGTACTCTGCGGGGAAATTGGTGACTTTAAATCGTCATCTCAATTCCTATAACTGTAGTGATTATCCTTGTTTGCTCGCCTTTAGCATGTTTGTAAATAGCTATTTATTGTTAGATGCATATAACCATTCAAAGCAAGCGTTGGACTTTATGCAAACAACAACGGTGAAAATTATAAAGAAGAACTCGTATTAATTTTTGAAAAGTGGCGTATGGCCAAGTAGTGCATACACAGAAAAGTAAAAGCTATCGGAAACAATCTCGTTAAGTTGCAACTATGCTAGTACTCATATATTTCAACTATCTCATCTCCTTCTTTGTCGGTAGAAAGTGAGTAGGATTGATTTTGCCATTTGAATCTTGAATCTTGATAGCGATGATACGTAGGTAGGTGATGCGGTTGAGACATAGTCGTACACTTAAATCTAACTTTTGCCTAGACCGCCCTTTCGGGTTTCGATCTACCAGGATACCCTTTTTACAAAGCCGCTGCGGTTTCAACTTGCGGGTGTACATATTTTGTATTTATCCTTAACTTTTGCCTTTTGGTTCCCGGGATCTCCCTTATTTTGCCTAGGTCGTCGACCTAGCGGGTCTCTTTATCGTAGTATTTTTGACTATGCGCATTCACGAGGTGTGGGAAGTCTTCGCCATCCATGGGGCTAAGTATCATAGCTCCCTTTGAAAATCTGTTTGACTACAAATGATCCTTCATAGGTGGGGTCCACTTGCAGGATCACCTTGTGGAAGAATGATGCGCTTGACTACTAGATCACCGACTTGGTAAACTCGGTGTTTAACCTTTTGTTAAATGCTCGATCATCCGTTTCGATAAATCATCCATGGCAAATGGATGCGAGTCGTTTCTCATCAATCAAATTAATCTGGTCAAGGCAATGCGGATCAATCATCTTCACCTAACTCTCGTCTGGAGGACTACGGTTGAGGTGTCCCGACCTCAATTGGTAGGGCCCCTTCCATACCGTACACAAGGCGAAGGGGGTTGCCTGTTGATATCCGTGTTGTGTCCGATAACCATGAAGAGCAAATGGTAACATCTCATGCCAATCTTTGTAAGTCAATGTCATCTTACGTATAATCTTCTTAATGTCCTTGTTGGCGGCTTCCCTGCGCCATTCATCTTAGGCCGATAAGGAGAAGAGTTGTGATGCTTGATCTTGAGCTGCGTGCGAGTTCGGTGATCATCTTGTTGTTGAGATTAGAGCCGTTATACGTGATAATCCTTTCGGGAGTGGCATACCAGGATAAGATTATGTTTGATGAATCGAGCCCGACATTCTTGGTAACGATGCGACGGTTGCTTCTACCCACTTGGTGAAATAGTCAATTGCCACAAGGATGAAGCGATGTCCGTTGGGCGGTGGGCTTGATTTCTCCGATCATGTCAATGCCCCACATTGCAAAGGCCAAGGCGGTTAAAACATTCAGGAGAATACGTGCACTTTAATACTGCGTATATCTAGCATTTGTGACAAGATCGAGCATAACGGTGACAATCGGCTTCCATAGTGGACCAATAGTAACTTTCTCAGAATCTTCTTAGCCATCATGACCTTTGGAGTAGTACCAAATGAGCCTTCGTGTAACTCTTCCATGATACGTTCCGCTGTTTTCCGGTCTACACAGCGGAGTAAACACAAGTCGTGATTGCGCTTGTACAAGATGTTGTTGCTGAGAAAGAATTTGGATGCGAATCTTCTCAAGAACTTCTTATCATTGACAGATGCCCCTGCGGGATATTCCTGAGTCTCGAGATACCTTTTCACGTCGTAGTACCAAGGTTTCTCTTCTGTATCAAGTTCACAACAGTATGTTGGTTCGTCAAACCTTTCAATGATGATCTGGGGAGCCTCGTTGTCCCATCTGACCTTGAACATAGATGACATAGTAGCTAATGCGTCGCCAGTGATTCTCTTCGTGGAATATGATCAAAAGTAATCTCTTGATAGGGGATCAAACTCGAACATGCTCTCGTCTGGAATGAGATTCGGATGCTTAGTATCACACTCGCCTTTAATCGTGATTACTAAAAGTCTCCATACACTTGCAAGAATTTGATTCTTAAGTCAATAGCGACTTTAATACCCATGATGCAGCTTCATATTCGGCCATGTTGTTCGTGTTTGAAGCATAATCTGGCGGTGAAATTGAGGGGATGTAATAATGGCGCCAATGCCATTGCCAAGTGCGTTTGAGGCTCCATCAAAGACCATAGTCCATCGGGATCCTTGTTCGGGTCCTTTATCAGGCACAGTTCTTCATAATCATTAACTAGTAAAATGTCTTCATCGGAAACTCGAATGCATAGGCGATAGTCATCTGGACGATGAGCCAAATGATCGCTACTACACTTCCTTGATCGCTTTAAAGAAGTATCTTGGATGTCGTATTCGATCAAGATCATTTGCCATCTTGCTATTCTTAGGAGGATGGTTTCTCGAATATGTATTTTATCGGATCCATCTTGAAATCAACAAGGTGTGTGAGTCAACATATCTTGTCTTAGTCGTGACAGCCCAAGCCAATAAGCGCAAGTTCTCTCGTTTGTATCTTGTTTCACGAGTCGGTAAACTTTTGCTAAGGTAGTATATGCATACTCTTTTCGACGAATCGTCATGTTGCCCACACACATTGAGTTTTCTAACCTTTATCAAGTACATGATGAGAGGTCTTCCTTGACGGCATCGGGATAGGGGATTCTAGGTACACCTTGATTTTGTCAAAAGCGATAATCGTTGTTCCATTCTACCACTTGATCTTCCTTTAGTAACTTGAAGATTGGCTCACAAGTAGCGATTAGGTGTTGCAGTGAATGCGGCAATGTAATTCAAGCAAGAAACCTCGACTTCCTTCTCGGTGCGGGGAGATGGCATCTCTTAATTGCTTTAACCTTGGTGGGGTCAACTTCAATACCTTTTCCGCGACAACAAACCCTAGGAGCTTCTGGTGACTCCAAAGTGCACTTGTTAGGATTAAGTCTCGGTTTGTACTTCTTCAACTTGTCAAATAGTTTACGCAAATGATCAAGATGTTCTTCTTGATCAGTGATCGAGCTATCATGTCGTCGGCGTAGACCTCTATCTCGTGATGAATCATGTCATGAAAAAATGCCACCATGGCACAGCAGTAAAGTGGCGCTGCGTTCTTCGATCGAACGGCATAACCTTGTAACAAAAAGTGTCTCATTGTGTAACAAAAGTAGTCTTCTCCATGTCTTGGAGCCATTTGATCACGATTGTTAGGAGAAACCATCCATGAAGGAGAAAACTTTATCTTTGGCGGTGTTGTTAAGGAATCAATATGAGGAAGTGGAAAATCGTCTTTCGGACTTGCTTTGTTCGGATCACAATCCACACACATTCGTACTTTACCATCCTTCTTAAGTACGGGTACCGTTTGCAACCTTGCTGCGGGTAGGAAGTATGACTAAGAAACGCATTGAACTGTTTCATAACTTGCTTTGATTTTCTCAAACATCTCGGGGCGCATCACGGTAGACATACACTTTATCGGGAGAAAACCTTCTTTTATCGTGGCAACGTGTACCACAATATCAATGTCTAGACACATGTCTTCGTATGACCAAGCAAAAACCTCAATATAGTCTCGTAGCATCACCAACCTTTCTTTAACCTTTGTTCTCAAGACACGCTCCTCTTGATCTCTTTTCATCTTCGTCGGTACCTAGATTCACAACCTCAACTTGCTCTTAGGTGTGGCTGTATAACTCGTTCTTCTTCTGTGCTTGATCGACAAGTTCTCCGGCACTTCACAATCTTCCTCACCTTCGTCTTGACTTGGTAGATCGGATTATGAAGTCATATTTAGCAATAGCATAGCCGTTATCATCGAGATTCGGAGTGATTCTGCGGTGTATCACGTGGGTGTGTAAGAAACACATAGCTTTTTGGAGGGTGATAAAGTAAAGAAAGAAAACAAACAATTGAATAGAAGTCCAACGATTTTATTGAATGAAAATATGCAAATGACGGATAATAACCCTCACAAGCGAGCCATGATGCCCAGGAAAGGCACTAGGCTTTAGAGTTTATCGTTCAAAACATAGAAATACGAAAGAATAACAAAACAAAGGCAATTACTCACATCTAAAGGAGATTGGTATAACGTCTTCAGTCTTCAATTCTTTGAGTCCGTTGTCGGAGTTGGGAAGATCCACTTCGATGTCGAAGTCATCGTCGTCTTACATAGCATGAACCCCATTTTTCAACGTCGGAAAGGAAGTTGGCCGCAGCGTTCACGGCGTATCATCTTGACCGATGGTGAAGCCTAAACCGGTCTTGTCAAACTTGAAGGAAGATCGAGGGCTGACCCCAAATAGTACTACCTCCTTCTTCAACTGCAGCTTGAGCATCCTTCAGCGAGGCCATCCTAAGCGGAACTTGCGTATCTTGGGAATGTGGGGAGAGTCAGGCATGACTCGGAATTGTTTCAAAAGCTTGACAAGGAGTCTCAAATTCACCTTCCATCTCAAGGTACGGAAGGTAGATGATGACCATATATTCTTCTTCACCACACCCTTTGAACAACCTTCCCTTCACCGGGTACTTGACCGATGCAAGGTGGATGTATTTGCCCATGTCAAGGGCGTCCAAGTAGGCAAGTAAGGTGGGGATGTCCATGACAATGAAAGTGGAGTCAAAGTGCAGCCTTAAACTTTAGCAGTGAGCTCTCCGTCTTGTTAACGAACCATCAAAGCTCTCACAGTTATGTCCTTTGGGCGAATTAATCCTTCAACATCGAGTCGATCAAAGGCGGTCTTTGGTGGGATAGGCTGAACGGTATCCACCAAAACATGGGACAATGTAATGCCCTTGCATTCAGGATGTGCAAAACTTTGTTGTGTTTCCTTCCGGCGAAGTCAAATCGGCATCGGAGAAACCTAGGCCATTGTTGGCAGAGGCTAGCAAACTTCAAATTGATCGGTAGTAGTGTCTTATGATGCGTGAGCATTCTTCACAAACTTCACCAAGGCTTTAGCATGAGCCTCGAGCACAAAAGCGAGCAAGCATGGAAATCTTGGATGATCTGTCCCAAGCATTCCTTGTAGTCACTCTTCTTGATGATCTTGAATTTCCTCCATTTCTTGTTTAGAGGTGTCTTGACCTTCCTTTGGTATACATCTGAGGCGGGATGATTCTGGCTCTTCCCTCTATCTTGAGGAATGGATTGAATAATTTGGAATGCGAGCCGGAGTCGCGATGTCCTTTGGAGGAGAGATTTACGGAGAGAATACTCTTGGGTTGGTCATACTAGATCGGTGATGTTGTCAATGTCGAGGAATGGTAATTGTAAGATCCTCAATGGTGAGAGGTCTTGCTTGCGCCATGATAGTAAACATCGAATCCATAATTCCAAGGGATAGCTTTGTCAGGAATATGGAACGGTCCGGAGAAATAAGATGGAGGTGCCACTCAGGCACGAGGTCAGTGAGAAATCCTTATTGTGTTAACATTAGCATAGTCTTAAAATCGTCACCCGTCCGGTTGCCTTAACATCTTCAATAGGAATCTTGTAGCTCTCGAGGAGCAGTACTTCACCATGTAATCATACTTTCCACTTGGCTGTCCCAAGTTATCCCACATCAGTACAGGTCTCATTCACATTTTCGATCTTGATTTCTTAGACATGTCTTCACACAGACTCTCCAGGTGGTTTCAAGAATAGTATTTCACGGTTATCCATCATACCTTGAACACGTCTTCTCAACCAAGCACAACCGTCGGTGAGATGGGCACGGCAGTTCTGCGGGCATCACGGATTAACACCGGCTTGGCAAATTCTTCTGCGATCATCGGAGGAATGGTCAAGTCATCTATATTGAAAACATAAGAGTTCGCCAATAGCATTGGAACTTTTGTCATGGTTAGGCATAGGCGCGTTGATCACATTCGGTCTCAACGGGAGGATCAAACTCAATCATTTAGCTTCAATTATGTCTTGAATCTTGTTCTTGAGCCCAACGGTTGTCGATGTAGGTACCCGAAATTTGGAGTGGTAAGCATATTTAGCATTAGGATTGTATCTCGGAGAGAAGTGTTGATGTTAGGGAGGATCCCTCAGTGTCGGCTCGGCTTTCAACATGTGTTGCAAGGCTTGCGACAATGGCATGTTGATCTTAATATTTGTCTTCGTGGCGGCGATGCAGCTCTGTGCGTTGTCTCGCGAGGTTGTCTTTGTTGTAGGATTGGAGATCTGTTGCCCCATAGATTGAGCAGTCGGTCTTGGCTCGGCTCCGACCATACAAATTGGCTTCTTTCTTACCACCAAAAGATCTCTTGGCATTTGAGGATGTCTCTACACAGATCTTCGCTCTTGATACCAACCTCATCGCTCTCTGTCAATATCACTCGGTGAATCCGTGAAGAGTTTCAATCGGATGATTGAAGAATGGAGCTGTCGGTGTCCCCATGAACATATCAACCAATTCCACTTGGACAAAGGTGGTTGAACTCTGCACCGCTAAATCTCTCATTTAAGAGCATACTCTTTGAACTTCTCGTCACGACCCATAGACATGCTGCAGCAATTGCATGCAGTGGAAATTCAATTCGACATGTACTCATCTTTTATGCATGAAAGCATCGCTAAGTCACTCCAAGTACGAATCGGTCATTCTCTGGCGATAATACCATTCTAAGCGGGTTCCATACAAACTCTCTTGAAAATAGTGCATCCATGACTTTACATCATCGATGTGTGGGGTTGATCTTACGAACATAGGACTTCAAATGCGACTTGGACAAGAAATGCCATCATACTTGGCAAAAGTAGGAACTTTGAACTTGGGAGGAATCACACAGGAACAAGACTCGGATCATCAAAATTCAACCACGACATTTGATTCTCCACGGCATTCGGGCGATCTTCAAGTTGCTTGTACTTGTCATCTTCATCGATCTTGGTCATTATCATAGTGATCCTACATCCTTCTCAGGCTCCTGTTGGTTGTCTTCGTTGCCTTTGACACTCCCTCGGTCTTGACACTTCCTTACGAAAGCTCTATCCGGCTAACCACTTTAGGACCACCTTTGTAACATCTTCCCATGTTGAGAACACCAACGACCCTCTTCTTTTGTTGATGAGCTTCTTGAGTTCTTATCTCTCAGGCCGAGCATTACGGCACGGAGATCTTTGACCGATCTGTTCAAGAGCCATTTCTGCCTAGGATAAATAAGCGGGAAAATGAGAAAACCAATCTTCAATGTATCCGTTATGCAATGCTATGCCATGATATGCAATGTTTATGCAAATCTGTTAATGTTTTCAAGGACCTTAGGAATTTAAATTTGTTAAACAAGCACGAACAAACATTTATTAGTTTCTCTTTTATTCTTTTTTCTTTTAGAAAATAAAGTAAAGAAACAAAATCCTAAAGCTTTAGGTCTCCCATGA